>VXBA01004708.1:240657-263556 GCA_013399895.1 Serilophus lunatus
CCGGGGGGTGTATGGGGCGGGGGCCCGGCCCTGCTGCCGCTGTCCCCCCTCTGCCGTGGCCACGGGCAGGGGACAGTGACCGGGCCCCTCGGGTGTGAGCAGAGGCTTCTGGAGGGCATTGCCTGGTGGGGCCCCTGCAGCAGAGCTGGACTGTGTTGAATCAAAACCATCTCTGATTGGGAGAGCTCTTTAACCCCGGCCTGAGAAGGGATGGAAAAAAGCTCTTTCCAAGTTGAGAGTTGCTTTGTCTCAACTCCCCGATTTAATGGCTATTTGGAATCGACAATACTTGGTTGTCATTAGCTGCTGAGAATAGCACAGCATGTTGAGAACTCAGAAATGAAGCTTTGCAAGATGTCCATTGCCCTGTGCTGGAGGTGAATCCTGTGTGTTGGGTACCAGATGCGGTGAGAGGTTTCCAAGCTGCTTGGTGTGATACCATTCATGCAGGTGGTTCTTTGAACCTGTATTCACAGAACTGTATCTCGATGATTTCACACAGTTTCTCCAACTTTTCCTCAACTCTCTTCAGAGTACTTCTGGTTTTTATGGTGTCAAGTGTCAGTTTTATGAGGAAGCCACTTGGTGAGCAAAATCACTTGGAGAATATTTAGTGAAGCAGAAAGTCTCGTGCAGCCTGTTTGAGATGTACTCCTGGGTTACAGAGAACCACCCTGCAAGAGCCATTTCTAATGAGGTTAAAATTGAAAATTGCTTTGTAGTCACTGAATTGTGCTCCCTGAGGTGACTTAGCATAGAGAGGTCTTGGTGAGAGTTTCAAAGATACAGATGCTTACTCAGGACTATTTCCCTGAGCTTTGTACAGGGACCTCTAAGTTGACTTGGAACATCAGTAGTGGTGAAAATAGGGTTGATCAAAGTATTATAAGAGCAGCACATTTGATACTGGAGGCTCATTAACAAGGCACAATCTCCATCCACCTTGTAGATTAATTGTTATGTATTAATTTCCTTCTTGGATATTTGCATAACAATCCCAATGCAACTTGGACCTGATTTCTTCATACCCTTCCAGAATGCCCAGTCCCTTCAGACTGGGTGGTGACACTGTGCTTCATTGTCCCTGTTTCTCCCAAACAGGTGCAGCCTCCAGGAGCACCTCCCCTCCAGGCTGCCATGGGACCCCTGTGGTGGCTGCTGCTCTGTGTCCCCACAGTGTCCCCCACTGCTGAGGGTGTGACCCGGGTCTATCACCTGGGCATCCACGAGGTGACCTGGAACTATGCCCCAACAGGGAGGAACGTGCTGGCCAACCTGAGTGCTGCACACAGCAGGTATGTCTGGCCCCAGGGCAGGAGCAGAGCCTCTGGGCCTGGGTGTGGTTTCCTGCAGGTATTTTGGGCCATCTGGGCAAGCAGATGCTGGAGTCTGGTTGTTATGAACTTAGTGGATAACTGGTTTTATTGTGGGGGCATAGAACCCGTGTCAGTGGGAAAAGGAATGGTCAGTTGGGAGCACCCAGAGCCTGCACACTGAAGGGAACTGCTTGGAAAGCAAACACAGAGCAGAAAATAGAGCAGGCTGCACAATGCTCTGCCCTGGGGCTTCCTTTTGCACAGTTCCATCTGGTGAGCAGCTTGTGTGTCCTGGGGCAGGATGACTCTTCATCTGGATGTAATGACTTCACAGGGCCAGCTTGTTTGGTTCCAGTGGGATTTCAAGCCTTAGTCTTCATGGAACTTCCCGCAGGAGATTTTAGGGGCTGTTGGAAAAATAATTTTGTTTTTCTTGGAAAAGTAAATCCGTAAACTGCAGTAATTGCTTTGAGTCATTGCACAAACAAGTTTGGGGTTTAGTTTTCAGTAAGCCAAACTTTTTTTTGAGGGTGTTTTTTGTGTGTGTGCTTTGTTTTCCTGTTTAGTAGCTTTCCATAACTTTTTAAAGGCATTTATGTTTTCCCCTCCCACTCATTTTTTGTGGTGAATAGGCAGCATTTCTTGACCTGCTCTCTGTCCTTTACCCTCTGTAATAACTAACACTGGGGTTTGTATCCCTCCTTTGGAACCAGCACAGCAGGAGCAGGAGGAGTGCACAGAAACATTGGGATCTGTCAGCTTAGCTTGGAAAAGTCTCTGTTCTCTGAAAATGCTGTTCAGATGTCAATTAGTTCACAGGAAACTTCCCAAAAATTCAGCATTAATAAAGATGTTATCACTGATTCCTGAAGTGATAGTGAATGCAGTGGGGTTTGGTTGCTGTCCTCTCATAACACATGAAAAGAAGGAAGGGAAATTCGGGGCCACTGAACTTAAAAGGAGTTTAAAGACCATTCTGGCACTGCAAACAATGAGCTAATGGGACTTACCTGTACAAGGATTGCAGAAATTAAATTGCTGGCAATTAGAAGGGATGTGATGTTATGAATGACAGAGGCAGTGAAATATTTGAAGAAACTTTTTTGAGGGGAAGAAACGGACTGAGAGAGATCTGTAAGATGAATTGTGAGTTACCTTAAGCTCTGTGCAGGTGGGTGTGTGGAGCCCAGCTCTGCACCAAGGGCAGTGCCCAATATCTGCATCTCAGCTGTTCATGCTCTGAGTCCCACATCAGAGTTTGCCTCTCCTCCAGGGCAGCTCTGCTGCTGTGGTGAGGGATCCAAAGGGGGAAGTGAGCCTCTCATTTAGGCTGGTTCTGCTAATACCTGGACCATGAGTCATCTCTTATCTATTCAGAATTAGCCATAAAGAACAAATAGACTCATGAGTTGAACTTTAGTACCTGTATGAGGTTTTAACTCTGGAAGCTGAGTCCTTATCTTCCTGAGTCATCTGCCATTCTGCAAGGAATTCAGTCTGTTAAGTAGAAAATGATCTTTCAGACCATCAGTTTTGGTCAGAGAGGAGACTTTTCCTCCCTCCTGTGCCTTGGGATTTAGCTGCAGCTGACACAAAGGAATTGAAGGGAGTTTCTAAGAGCCCAGTGAGGTCTGAAGCAGGCACAAGAATGGTCCTCCCTGCAACACCCAGATGAAATTGTCAGGGGCCCACCCTCCTGGTCCTTGTTTGCAGGGACTGGGTCAGGGCTGTGCTGGGACTGAGGCCGTGCTCCAGCCTGGGGGGTTCAGAGCATCCCAGGAGCCTCTAATGGCCAAGCTTTCAGCTGTACTGGGTAAGAGGGGTGTCAGCATCACTCTCCTGTGTTGTCAGCCAAGTGTTGGATCTGATGATGATCCTGCTGCCTCCTCTCCCTTTGGTTTCCCAGGCAGGCCGCAGCGTTCCTCCAGCCTGGCAGGGACAGGGTGGGCAGCACCTACAAGAAGTGTGTCTACAAGCAGTACACAGACTCCACATACACCACGGAGGTCCCCAAGCCTGCCTGGCTGGGGTTCCTGGGGCCTGTCCTCCGGGCAGAAGTGGGGGATACCATCAAAGTGCACCTGAAGAACTTTGCCACCCGGCCGTTCACCATCCACCCCCACGGCGTCTTCTACGAGAAGGACTCGGAAGGTAAATGAGCCCCTGCCAGTGGGGGGCACATTTTACTCACTGGGGACTCAGGAGGGAGCCATCTGTAAAGCCCCAGCTGGAAAGAACTGCACTTGATTGGTGTTAGCAGGGTCCTGGGGCTGGGAGTAGATCTCTGACCTGGGCATTACAGTCCACAGCCCAGATTTCTTCATTTTAGAAGACCCTCCAAAGCACTGACCAGCCCTAGAGATTGCAGAGAGGCTGATTGTGGGGGCACAGTGCAGAACTGAAGGCAAAGTAACACTAGGCAGAACGGAAAGAATCTTGCTGACTCTGTACTGACCTGCTTACTGGGCAGGTTGCCTCACAGTGGCTCTGTGCCTCAGTGCCTGCTTGAGGGAGTGATGATTAAACACTCTTTCAGCCTTGGGATGGTAAGTCTCACGTGGAAATCTGCTGCCCAAGCACATGCCTGCAGGCCCCTTGAGTGACAGTGGCTCAGTAGAAGTTACATGTGTGGGCATCTCAGCTGTTCTTGAATGCATGTTGTGGTTGCTCAATTGTTCTAGGATCCCTGTATCCTGATATGTCCCCCCAGGATCAGAAGAAGGATGATGCTGTTTTCCCAGGAGGGAATTACACCTATACTTGGACTGTCCCTGAAGATCACGGCCCAACTGCTGATGATCCAAACTGCTTGACCTGGATCTACCACTCTCACATTGATGCACCAAGGGACATTGCATCTGGGTTGATTGGGCCATTACTGACATGTAAAAGAGGTAAAACCACCATGACAAAGCAGCTGAGGTTTGCGGTTTCATAGTGTAGAGGTTTTGTGGTGAAATGAATATGGGTAGGATGTGAAGTTAATCCAGCAGGCAGCTCTCAGCTTCAGGGGAAATGCAGCTTGGTTAGAAAAGACACTCCCTGGGTTCTGGCTGGGTTCTGGTCATTGCTTTGTCTTTATGCCTTAGTGGCTGGGCAGGTGAGCTTGCAGGCCTCTTGATCCAAGAGAGCTGCTTCAATCTATGTTAAACACAGGACTCTTGTCCAAAGTCTAGTTTGTGTATTGAAAACATGGCAACTGTTTTATTTCAGCAGCACTGAGAAGACTGAGGGTGCTGCAGTTGAGTCATGCAGTGGCAGAGCTGCTTGGGAGAGAGAACTGTGTTGGCAGGGATGTGTTGGCAAAGGGTGAGCTGGGAGGATGGTAGGAAAGCATGTTTCCAATTCATGTAACAAGAGTTTCTCTGCTGTTGCTGTTTTAATCTCTTGCCTGATACATAATTTCCTGCATAATTTCTCTCTCTTTTCACCCCAGGAGTACTGACTGGCAGCTCCTACAGGCGCCAGGATGTAGATGTTGATTTCTTTCTGATGTTCAGTGTGGTGGATGAGAACCTAAGCTGGTACCTGGATGACAACATAGTGTCATTCTGCACAGATCCTGGCTCTGTAGACAAAGAAGATGAGGAATTCCAGGAAAGCAACAAAATGCATGGTCAGTGTCTCCTTTGTGAGGCCTTGACTCTGCCAAGACATCCAAGGGTGTTGGTGCTCTGGGATCTGCTGCAAGATCATGTGCTGAGCAAATAATGTCACAGGGACAGGGAACAACTCCAGAAAAAGGAAGTGTTGTTTTTGATGTAATCTTTGCCTTGAGTAAACTTTTATACCCTTTGTTTTAGGAGTGAACTATGGAGCTGGGCTCTCCTGAACAGAAAGGGAGGATGAGTTCTGGTTAGGTCTGTCCTGCCACCGTGTCTGTGCTGTGGCCAGCTGGCAGGAGCTCTGAAGGCCCTTCTTCTTCTCTCTAATTTTGTCTTGCTTGCTTTTGCAGCTATTAATGGCTATGTGTTTGGCAACCTCCCTGACCTGACCATGTGTGCTGGGGATGCTGTTTCATGGCACCTCTTTGGGATGGGCAATGAGGTGGATGTTCATACAGCCTACTTCCATGGAGCCACCCTCAGAGTCCGAGGCCACAGGACAGACGTGGCCTCCCTCTTCCCAGCCACTTTTGTTACAGCAGATATGACCCCCAGGAACCCTGGCAGGTGGCTGCTGAGCTGCCAGGTCAATGACCACATACGAGGTAAGGCAGAGGTGCATGTGTCCTGGACTCTGCATCCTCCTTTTTAATCTCATTGTGCTCCCATGATGTGCAGTGTGGTTGGGGCCAGTGCCTTGGGCATGGAAAATGTCTTCAGATGACTGATGCCTTGTCTTGTATAAATTGCAGTGGGCTGCTTATTAATGTGCAGGGCAGCCTTGGTGGGAATGACTTGTGCTACAGTGTGATATTCCACATTTGGTACAGCTGAAAGCTGAGATGAGGCAGTGCCTTAAGAGCTCTGGCCCCTGTAAGAGGCACTTGCATGGTAGAGCTGGGGGCAGCAGAAGGCTCTTGTCACTCTGTCTAAGAATTCATAATGTCCATACCTAAGGCTGGCAGCTCTGCTCACTGACAGACCCCTTGCTGTGGGAACCACCCTCCCATCCATGTGTCCTGTGGAGCAGCAGAGGGAAGGTGGCCAGGTGGTGGTGGGCAGGTGGGGCTGTGTCCTTGGCCGTGGTCTGCTGAGGGGGCTGAGTGTGTGTCCTCCCTGTCTGCACAGCTGGGATGGGGGCACTCTACGAGGTCCGGCCCTGCTCTCGGCAAGGCCCCGAGCCCCCCCTGCAGGGCAGAATTCGGAGGTACTTCCTGGCTGCCAAGGAGCTGCAGTGGGACTATGGACCCTCCGGCCTCGACCAGAGCACTGGGAAGCAGCTGACCGAGGCAGGCAGGTGAGTGAGGGGCTTGGGCAGTGTTTGGGGCCTCTGGCCTATGTCCAGGAAAGTCCTCAGGAGAACGTCCAGTTTCTTTCTTTTCAAAGTATGTGCCTGCAGTTCACATGGAGGACATTTCCTGGGAAGGCAGATCACCTGGTCTGGAAAGGGACACTGCTGTGGCTGGTCTGCACTGAGCAGCACACACACGGCAGGGTTCAGGTGGGATGGCAGCCACAGGCAGCAGGAGTCCCAGCAGACATACATACAATGTGTGCTGCCACACTTGTCTCTGGGCTCCATTTCTGCTCCCTGTGCCTGACCTCAGAACAGATCTGTGTATTTGAGGAGTGGTTTAAAAGCCCCTGGTGCAGCTGTCACAGGGTGGCAGAGCTGGCCTGCGGGGGGGCCTCATTTGCTGCAGGGAGCAATTTGTAGGAACTCACATGCAGGGATCTGGGTGTCAGCCCTCCATCCCATGGCCAGTGGCTGTGATAGCAGTTGGTGAGACATTTCCCAATCAGGCTTTGAAACAGAGGTTCCTCTCCCTCCACTACCTTCTGTGAGAACCTGTTGGAGAGGATATGCCTTATTCAGACAAAGAAGAAATGCAGAGCAGTTATTTATTTACCCAACACCATGCAGCAACTTTGCAGACCTTAAAAATGAAAGCTCTTTAGACCTGTGAGCTGGCATTGTGACTGTGCTGCCTCTCCTGCAAGGTTTGTGTCTGTTTGGCGAGGGTGGTGGCAGAGGAAATAAATCTCTTTACAGCTGTTTATTGTGGCTTTCCTCTGGGCTTTCCATGGCCTCTCAAGAGCTGGATGTTTTAGCAGTGCCTTCTCAGTGACAGTGCTGTGGTCTTGTACACCTTTATGAGATGACACCTGTGCCACTGGAGCTGGTGTGTTCAGCTGGGAGAAGGCTGTGTGCCACAGCTGCTCCCCGAACATGCAGGTGGGCAAGTCTGTGGGGCCAAAAAAGGTTTGCAGAGTCACAGCTCTGCTTGTTCCACACCAGAGGTGCTGCCCTTGTCTGACATGCTGCTTGATCTGAGAGATCAGAGAGGTGGAGAGGGAGCAGAGGTACAGGACTGATTGTTTTTTCTATGAAATAACCTACTATTTGCTCTTTGCCTTCAGCCCTGCTGAGCAGTACTTCAGGCATGGCCCGTCCCGCATTGGGGGTGTCTATTGGAAGGCCAAGTATGTGGAGTACACTGATGGGAGCTTCAGGGAGGAGAAACAGCCATCAGCAGAAGAGAAGCACCTAGGAATACTTGGTAAGAACCATCCAGGAACTCAGAGCCTCTGGCAGTGTTAATGAGAAGGACACAGATGCTGGGAGTGCCAGTCAGATCTACCTGCCCTCTTGAGGGGCACACAGTGCTTTACAAGGCTCATGTCTGAGAGCAGGGGGGGACAGGCCAAGGTGGGTTGTGGCAGAACAGACAAAATCACTTCAGAGGTGATTCTGATGGTATCTGAGGGACACAGTAGAGTATGTGGGACTAGAGCCAAACAGGTCACAGCAATAGCTCCAGGTTAATGTGTTTTTGACTGAGCCCCTTCCAAGTGTGCTGTAAAGCCCATGTTCTCACAGGAAGGTTCCTCTCCTGAGTGCATGTTCTGTCACTGCCATGTGTGCATGGCCTGGCTCCTCAGCCCTTCCTGTGGCCTCAGGGTGCTCTGTGGACCTGGGGCTGCTGAGGACAGGCATGGTGAGGGCTTGGAGTTTCTGTGGCTGGCTGAGGCAGGGGTTCACAGCCTGTGGTGAGATGCTTGAAGCACCTCATACCTCACACTTATGCACACATGCATGTCTGGCTGTTCGTTGCTCTGCCTGTAAAGCCCTGATACCTCTCTGAGTTCTCCTGCAGACCCAAACTGCTTCCAGGTGATGCTTGGTAGCTCCTGCTCCCCCTGAGCTCCCTTCAGCAGTGACGAGGCCAGGGCTCCCACCACCTCTCATCCTTAGCCCCCGCAGCCTGGGGGAAAGTGCTCCAGCTGCCTCCATTTGCCTGCTGGCCTGGGGAGGTCCTCTGTTGCTGAAATGTTCTCTCTGCTGTTTTCCAGGTCCAGTGATTAAAGCTGAAGTCGGAGACACCATCCTGGTGACGTTTTTTAACAAAGCCTCGTGGCCCTTCAGCATCCAGCCCCACGGGGTGTCCTATGGGAAGGCCTGGGAGGGGATGCACTACCATGATGGTTGGTGGCCCCTTCTCTTGAGCACGCCCCCGTCACCCCTCAGAGGTGCTGTGAGAAGGTGTCATGGAGGTTGTGCAGGGCCTTCAGCAGTAACCCTGTAATCCCTGTTTTGTAGGCCTGGCCCAGAATGGGGTTTCTGTGGCACCCCTGCACAACTTCACGTACCGCTGGGCTGTGCCAGGGCACGTGGGGCCCACCCCCAGTGACCCTCCCTGCCTCACCTGGATGTACAGCTCAGCTGTGGACCCTGTCAGAGACTCCAGCTCGGGCCTGGTGGGGCCTCTGCTCATCTGCAAGCCAGGCACTTTGGATGACAACAACAAACAGGCAAAGGAGTTTTCCTGCTCTGGTCCTACCGTGTTCTTTGCTTTCCTGTCAGCAAAGCATTAGGGAACGTAATAAAAACAAATGTGCAATAGTTGCAAGTTCAGGACAGATGAATCAAAGTCATGGGGCAGGTTAATGTTGGGACAGCTGGTACCCAGCTCTTGTCTGGGAAAGGCCAGTAATGTTCTGGGCTCCCAAGGGCTGCCCTCAAAATGGTTTCTGAGCTCTGTTTTAAATTCATAGACAAACTTGGCTAAACTACTGCACCTTGGAACAGTTACTTTATAGGTGACTCTTGTCCTGAGGCTTGAATAGCAGCTTCTTTCAGAGGCATGTGGAATACTCATTGCACTCCCAGAAACATTGAAAAGATGTTTTCACTTACAGGTGTTTTGCTTGGGTGATACAATGCTTTGAGGTTTGGATGAGCCTTGTTTATTCTGCAAGAAAAGCTCACTTTCAAGCAGCACTGACTAAAAAAGGCCTGTGAAAATCCATGTCAATCTTTGCTTTTGATGAAGGAGAGGTGAAATCAGAATGGCAGGCAGAACTTCCTCTCGGAATTTCTCTCGTGGGTAGCCTACTCCTGGCAATAAGTCTAGGAAAGACAGTAAGCTGGTATGCTGAGGAGGTGCCAGACAGGTGGGCAGAGCCTTGTTGTGAAAGAAGCAAGCAGCAGATAAACCCCCACTGCTGCCCTGCAGCATGGCTTGGGGAGCAGGGACCAGTCTGGGCACAGCTACACCCAGAGCCTCCCTGGGGGAGTTCAAATTCAGTAGGGGCTCCATGTGACTAAATTAGGAGTGCAGAAACCAGAGATCAGCGTGCTACCTAGGGTGGGAATGTGGATCTGCTGAGCAGAGAGGTTGGGAATACACACAGCCTGCAAGGTGAAGGAGCTGTGATAATGGTGAGCATAGGCAGTTATTGGATAGGAGTATTGGTGTTTGTAAGCAAAACAGGGACGGACCTGTTTATAGAGGTAGGACAGGAAAATCATCTGGGGTTGGCAGTTCTGGCTCCACAATCTCAGGCAACTCTTTAATGAATGCTCGGTTCTGGAAGGTGCATGGCAGTTCCCTGCACACATGCCACAGCCTGGGTAGTGCTGGCTGCCTTGGGGCTCTGATCTGGGGCCTGGTTTGCACAGACATCTAAATGTAGGGGTGAGGGGGGTAGGGGGCAATGACTTTAACTGATGTATTTTAAAAATTAACAGCCATTGTTGTAATTACAGAAAGGGATCGACAGAGAATTTTTCCTTCTCTTCAGTGTGTTTGATGAGAACCTCAGCTGGTATTTAAATGCCAACATAAAGTACTACTTGAGGATGGAAGAGACAGCTGTGAAAAAGGATGATGGCTTTGAGGAATCCAACAGGATGCATGGTATGGTTGGATGGTGCTCTGTGGCAGCAGGGATGAACCTGCAGAACGTGGGGGGATGTTCACCTAAAGGCTGAGTGGGGGCTGGAGAGGCTGTGTGGAGTTGGTCTGGAACCAAAGTGCCAGACTGGAGGCAGCAGGTGGGTCCTGGACAAGCAGCAGAGCTGCCTGGGGAAGCATGTTCTCAGTGATGAATTGCAGATAAGCTGCCCTTCCTTCCTGTGCCAGGCCTGTGCTGTGAGGGGTATGCCCAAAATGAATCTCCTGGCTGACACGTGCCTGCAGAGCATTCATTGCTTTCTCCTTTGCAGCCATCAATGGACTTATGTTTGGTAACTTGCCTGGGCTGGATGTGTGTGATGGAGACAAAGTGTCCTGGCACCTGCTGGGCTTGGGCAGCGAGGCAGATGTACATGGAGCTGTGTTCCAGGGAAACACTCTGCAGATGAATGGGATGAGGAGGGATTCAGCCAATCTGTTCCCCCACACGTTTGCCACTGCCTTCATGCAGCCTGATAACAGAGGTGAGTGCCTGCACAGCTGCCTGGGCAGACCCAAGTCTCCCTTTGTGGTATTTGCTCCTAAGGCAGATTCTCTGGCACAGTGTGAACCCTTCCAGGGTGAGCTGTGCTTCAGGTCCTTGTTGTGTAAGAAAGCTTCTTGAGATGATTTTTGTGTAGGATTTTGTTGTACCCTTCCTGCTTGGTTTCTCCAATGACTCTTTTGAACCTTGGCCTGTGGCAGCCAAGCTCCCTAAGCACCAGACAGATACACTCAGCACGCACTGGCACTGGCTGGGGAAGCAGCTGTTTCCTGTGATCTTCTTGTTCATCCTCTCTCCCTTGGGGACTTTTGAGATTTACTGCCAGACAAGCAATCACTACCAGTCTGGGATGAGGGAGCAGTATGTTGTTTCTGAGTGTGGGAAGGGGGCTCCTGGTGCTGCCCCCGGGTACAGGGCCCTGCGGACCTACTACCTGGCAGCAGAGGAGCTGGAGTGGGACTACGCCCCCGACCGGCGCTGGGAGAGGGAGCGGCACAACCACTCTGCCCACAGGTACAGCGCCCCCCCGTGGGAGCCCCGCACAGCCCGGGGGGCCTGCTGGGCGCCTGCCAGCCTGTGACCTGCTGCCTGTGCTGGTGCCAGGGCAGCCCTCTGTGCCACTGCACTCCCCTTTGCAGCCAGAACCCCTTCAGCTCGTGGACCCCCTGCTACCATTTAATTGCTTACTCCCCGTGAGGTTTTGGGTGTTCAGCATTCCTTCTGCATTCCTCAGCTATGCTGATGTGTTTCTGAGCAACGAGGGTGGACTGCTCGGCTCCAGGTACAAGAAAGCAGTGTACAGGGAGTACACAGATGGCACCTTTCAGACCCCCAAGGCCAGGATCAATGGTGATGAGCACCTGGGGATACTGGGTAAGGATTCTGCAGAGGGTACAGCTGCTCTCACAGCAGTGGGACTGGGGCTCTAGAGCTGCAGGGGCTCAGGGCTGTAGTCTGAAGGCCCACGGGATATTGAGGCATCTGCCTAAATGCAGATGTGTATGAAAATGAAGAGAAATTGGGACTATGTCCTACCCATGTCTGTCTGCTTTGGAGACAACAGTTTGAAGGGTCCTGAGCCCTCCTTGTTAGACAGCCTGGGCTTTTCCATGTCCTTTGCACTTGTGTTTTTTCATGGCTCAGGCAAAGCATGTTTCTCAGCTGCATTTCTCTGACTGGGACAGAAACAACCACTGACTTCTGGAGAGGGGTTTGAGAGATGGAGGGAAAATCTGTCCCTGTGAGAAATGCCCTTGGGGCAAAAGCAGGCAGCCTTCAGAAGTGGACGAGCACGATGTGGAGACTGAGGGAGGGAAACATCGTAAATATTATAAGGGAATATCTGTGGGGAGGGGTTGAGAGAGAGGTGGGAGTGTTGCAGGAGGTGTGCTGATGGATTTTGCTGATCTCAGCGTGTGTTCTTCCTGTCCCCAGGTCCTTTCCTGTGGGCAGAGGTGGGTGACATCCTCAACGTGGTGTTCCAGAACAAGGCGTCCCGGCCCTACTCGGTGCACGCGCACGGGGTGCTGGAGGCGCGCGCGGGGCCGCCCCTGGTGGCAAACCCGGGTAGGTCCCTGTGCCCTGCTGCACCCCCCTGGGCTCGGGGGGCAAACCCGGGTAGGTCCCTGTGCCCTGCTGCACCCCCCTGGGCTCGGGGGGCAAACCCGGGTAGGTCCCTGTGCCCTGCTGCACCCCCCTGGGCTCGGGGGGATCTGTGCCCAGAGCCACACTGGGTTCCTGCAGCAGCCTCAGAAGTCCTGGTTTCCTTATGGTAGGGCACTGGAACTGAGCAGTAGCGACTCTTTCAGATCCACCACGGTTTGGGGGATATCACTGGTGTGGGAGTGTCCCTGGGGTGACGTGCTGCTCTTCCCTCAGGTGACATTGTGACCTACAGGTGGGAGGTTCCTGAGAGATCTGGTCCAGGGCCAAATGACTCAGCCTGTGTTCCTTGGATCTATTACTCCACAGTGGACAGAATAAAGGTAAAATAGGAGGTAGAGGCATAAAAGCCCAATTAGACCAAATTTTTACCTCATCTAGGAAACAGTGTGATTTGGGTACAATTTAGAGATTGGCCCAGCTGAGAGGTGGAAGAACCACCTGGTGACATGTCCAGTGTTCTCCTAGGAGAGGAAATGTTCTAAATTTGTCCTTTTTTTTCCCCTAACAAACCTTCATAAAACAATTCCACTGTCTCCTTGCCACTAACTTTCCTTCAGTTAATTGCAGGCTGTTAGAACATCTCACAGTTGGTCATGGTTGCTCTTGGTGAGAGCCATAGGGCTGATCTAGAAAGGCAGCAATTGTCTAAAATGAGGCCTTATGGATAAAGCAGGAAGATGTGACCATTGCTAGAATTGATTGCATAGCACTGATTTCACAGGGAAACAACTTGGGGGATCCTATAATAAACCATCACATTCAATCCAGAAAATAATGGCCTTTTTATCCTAAATTGCAGATGTTTTTGCAGTCACAGAGTGGAGAATATTTTGATACCATTCACATTTATGACTTCTTTGGATTTGCATTTGTAAGAGCACATGTGGCTCCTGTTCCTCACCAAGAGAATGCTGGCATGGCAGCACTGGCTGTTTGAAGTGGGGTGATGAGGAGCAGGAGATGAGTGCTGTGTACAGAGCAGGGTGAGAGGGTGCCTGGCTCAGAGGTGTCTCCTCCCTCCTGCCCAGGACGTGCACAGTGGGCTGCTGGGGCCCCTGAAGGTCTGTCGGCGCGGGGCCCTGCAGCCTGGGGGCTCCAGGAGGGATCTCAGCAGGGAGTTTGCTCTGCTCTTCATGGTCTTTGATGAAAACCAGTCCTGGTACTTGGAAGAGAACGTGGAACATTACAGAAAGGGGAATCACAAGGACATCAGCCTGCTGGATGAGACGTTTGTGGAAAGCAACAAAATGCATGGTAATGCCCTTTGGTGTGGACTCTGCAGCCTCTGAGTCATCAGCCCCCCAAACCCCAGGGGTCTGACTCCTGCTGAATGTCCTCATCCTTCTCCCTTCCTAGTGGCACAAACAGAATGAAACTGTCTGTTCTCAGTGCTGCAGCACAGTGCAAACCTTTGATTTGCAGTGAGGGCCAATCACTGTGGCTGTCCCTGTCAGGAGGAGCAGCAACATCCAGGCCAGAGGGGTTAATTCCTGATGTGTCTGAGTGACTCAGGAAAGGAAAAAAGAGGTTGACTTGTCAGACTAATTTCATTCTGTTTGTCTCAGGGACCCTCAATGTTAGATTTCAAATTAATTTTCTCACTTGTTGTAGCTAATTTTCAAAAATCTGTTTGTACTACAGCAGGATAAACTTATTTTTCTAAATTGGCATGTCATTTATGTTAGTTTTTCTCCATATTATATCTGGATCTATCTAAAATATTCTTAGCAAAGCAGGTCCCTGGGCTTGTGGAGATAAGAATAGTGAGGAATTGCATGATGTATGCTGTCATTACTACTGACTTTGTACAGGTGAGAGACTTTCCAAATACACCTGGCCATGAAGGTGTGACTGTTAACCCAGTATGACAACTGGCAGAACAGCACACTGAAGCTGGGTGCTTGTTTTAGGCTACACCAAGTGCCTGTGGTGATGTGGGAGTAAAACCCCCGTAGTCTGCTCTCAGATCCTGCCTCTTCCCACCTTCCTCTCTCCACTGTTGTCTGAGCATGGAAGGCTCCCCGTGTGTGCCATGGCAGGCAGCCACTCACTGCCCTGGATCCCTGTCCTGCACCTGTAGGCAGAGCAGAATTCCCTCCAGCTGTGCTCTGGAGAGATGAAGTCCTGCCAGGCAGGGAGTTTACAGTGGCTGGGCTGTGATGTGGCCAGCCTGAGGGCTGCCACTGGCAGGATTTACCCCTTGTCATTGTTCACACAGGGGAGTGCTCAGACATTTGTGTGTGTGTGTGTGTGGATGTTCATGTTTCTCCATCACTGGGCTAAGGAGGCCATTTTTATGCATCTTCTAGAAAGCAACCACTTCTGCTGGCTGACTGCTGGTTTTCAGAATGAGGTAGTTTTTGAGATTTATTTGGGCTGAGCTACAGCATGGCCTTGGGTGTGAGTGACTTTTCCTGGCTGTGAGCAGAGAAGTGGCTGAGCTGGGGACAGACTGCCAGACCCTGAGGGGACTGTCACGGGGGGGACACTAACTGCTGCTGCACTGGTTGCTGTAGGAGCTTTGCAGCCTCTAACTTGCTGTGCATGTTCCTGCTCTGAGGCTGTGCAGCACCTTTCCCTTGTCCCTAACAGCCTTTTCCTCTCTGTGGTGTTCACTGCACAGCAATCAATGGCAGGCTGTATGCCACCTTGCCTGGGCTCACCATGTACCAGGGAGAGCTGGTGAGCTGGTACCTGCTGGGGATGGGTCAGGAGATTGATGTCCACACAGTCCATTTCCATGCTGAGACCTTCACATACAAGGTAAGAGGATCTGCTGATGGTAAAGCAGACACTGACCCCTGACACCAGGACTTCTGCTTTACTCTGGACTTGTATTTTTTGAATGACTCCACAGCAGCTTCAGCCTTTGTGTTGTGCTGAGATGTCCAGCTTAATCCTTGTTAGGATTAGGCATTACTAGATTGTGTTTGCTTTCCCAACTCCAGCCCTGGAGCTTCTCTTTGAAAGTTTTGGGGTTTTGGTTTTGAGCTTTAAAAAGCTGAAGTGGTCCCCAGTGACCCTGGCAGAATTTTCCCTGTGAGAAGATGCAGAGAGCACTGCAGATAATGACCTCCCTTCTCTGACAGAATGGCAAAAGCTACAGAGCAGATGTGGTGGATCTGTTCCCTGGGACCTTTGAAATGGTGGAGATGCTGGTTGGGAACCCTGGGACGTGGCTGCTGCACTGCCATGTGTCTGACCACATCCATGCTGGGATGGAGATCCTCTTCACAGTCCTGCCCAGAGCAGGTAGGGAGCTCTCACTCTTACTCTGAAACATCCAGCAGCATTTTCTGCTGCTGCTGCAAAATTCTGAGTGTTTGCATCACACTTAAGAACTCTTACATCCCTTAAGCAGCCAGGCAATGAAGCAGTTAATTACTTAAGTACAATTAATTAAGGGTTAATATGTTAATGCCTGGAGCTGGAGTTAATAAAAAATGTTTTCTGGAATTTACATTGCCTATGTTGCTGTTGTGAGGTTGGTTTTAGCTTGTCTCTGAGATGATGTTCAGCCCCCAGCCAGTGATTGTTCTGAGCTGGAAGGGGGCTGAGGTGAGTGACAGGACCGGGTTTGGCTGCTCTGGGGCCCACATGGAGATGTGGGGTTAGATTTGCTAAAACAGGGCTGTGAAGGCCCCAGTGGTTCAGCTGTGGATGACTAGTGCCTGCCCAGTGTCAAGGCCATCTCTGCTTCCTCCTCAGACCTTTTCTTTTGAAGGCTGGGAAGGGTTGTATGGTGGGACCAGGGCTGCTCTGGAGCAGGTGGTACAAAAATACTCATCTCATGTGGAGAGGGAAAACATTGCCAGGAGAAAAAAAGAACCTCTAAGCCCTGGAAAACCATGCTGCCTCTGGATCCAGTCCTGAGAGAGGGATCAGGCCCTGTCCTGGGCTCTGCCTGCTTAGCCCAGCAAACCCCTTCTCACCCTCCTTTTGTTTCCTTTCAGAGCTGGAGCTGGAAGTCCTGAGTGTCACTGCAGGTATGGTGTGTACAGCACTGCCAAACCCTGTCTGTGAGAGGGGCAGAGGGCCGTCCCTGAGCAGCACAGAGCTTTGGGTCTGTGCAGGGGGAGGGAGGGCACCCATGGCACCCACAGCCCCTCCTCTGCCAGCCTGGCTGTGCCTTGGCCCAAGGCCTGGCTGTGATGGGGAGCAGGGAGCTCCAGGCTGCTTTGTTTGTCTGCCTGCCAAATGCCTGGGCACTGGGATACAATTAAGGAAGTTGGGCTGGTTAGGCTTGTTTTCCTCTGTTAGGTGGCAAAGTTTAGTGGCCTCACACCCCGTTGTGCCTGTTGTGTACCCTGTTACACACAGGAGGAGTGTGAGCTCAGGAACTGGCAGAGACTCGGAGGGGCTGGAAGGGGGTGCCTGAGATGGGTTGTCCTTCATTGGACTCTCAGTGACTCTGGTTCGGAAAAGTTTCATGATGACCTCTACATGCTGAAGGGACAGTCAGCATGAAAGAAGCATGTGTGCCTTCTGCTCTGATATTCCTCTGAGAAAAGAGCCTGAGCATGTGCCTGGAGTTTTCGGGTGTTGTAAAGAATAGATGTGAGAAGACATTTGGTTGAGCAGCACCAGGGAGAAGAGGAGTAGTAATACAGTGCCTGAGTAGTTGAGGGTGGTGGTTTATTCTCCTGGTTTTTCCCCTTTCCTCACAGCTCACTGATATCTCTGTTTGTGTCTCAGGGTCACCAGCCCCAGCTGAGGATGAGTCACACAAGATCATGTTCTTTGGATCTAAGGTGGCCCAAGGGCAGATAGAGGCCACAGTTGTTGCTCTGGCTGTGGTAGGGGTCCTGCTCCTCCTGGCTGCTGGGCTCCTCCTGGGAGCAGTCATCCACCTGGAGAGGCAGAAGAGGCTGCGGCGCAATCGCAGATCCATCCTGGACGACGGATTCAAACTCATGTCTCAGAAGAACTCAGGGCTCTGAGAGGCACCTGCAGAGGTTGGGTGTGTGCTGGGAGCAGGGGCTGCATCCTTGTCCTCACAAACGACTTGGGGGCATCATTTCAATTGTGCACTGTACTTCCAGAAGCTGAGGAGGAAAAGCTGGAGCCCTGAGCTCTTCATCTGTCCTTCTCAGCCCTCTGTAAAGAAAATCTCTGTCTGGGAGGTCCAAGGACTCTCTGAGCTTCCTGAAGACAAGTAACGAGTGGAAAAGGTCCTGAAATACTCCTCTTCCCCAAGAAAGAGGGGAGGCATTTTCATCTCTCCAGAACAGCTCCACTTGGTCTTTCCTAGCAGACCAGTTTGGGCACATTCTAGTCTTGCTCCATTGCCAGAACTGAGCTGGGAATTGTCTCCCAAGAAACTGTGAGCCATTGAAGTAATTAATATGAAGAGGGGAAGATAATATTTTTGGTTTTGTGAATCAATTAAGAATACAGAAGAGAAATTGTTAATTAGAGTTAGATTGGTATTTTTTGGTGAGAAGTGGGCAGACACAAAGTGAGGGTAGTGCTTGTCCCACTGAGTGCCCCATCAGGGGCCATGACAAGAGCTGTGCCCTCACTCTCAGCCCTGCTGGGACACACCCCTCTGCTCTTGGCCTCCCCCCTGGCCACAGGCTGCCTTTGGGTTGGGGGTCAGGCACCTCCTGGTCCCTCTTCTGCCTGCCACATCTGCCTGCCACATCTGCCTGCCACGGGCCAAAGCTGGGGGTGGGGGCACTAACCCCAGGGCTCTGTAGCCCAACTCTGAGCTGTGGTAGCCATGGCCACACATGTCACATCACCACATCACTGTGGCTCCAGTACCAAGGAGTTCCCTGTGAAATCTGGTTTTGGCTCACCCCTCCTGAATTCCCATTATCCAAATTGATGCAGGTTAGTCCTTACATATTTCTGTTCCGGGTTTGAAAGTGAGAAGAGCATCAAAGAAATTTGTGGTCTCCGCCCAGTCTCCGCCCCAAGTTTCACCCAGCCGGGTGTGCCCCTGATTTAGTCACAGTGTGATACCCATGCCCATCTCCATTGATGGGCAATCACGCTGGTCCCCTCTTCTCAAAGGCGGGTGTGTCCTTGATTACAGGTGGGCGATGTCCAGGCCTATCTTCAGCAATTAGCAGGCTGATTTTCGGCATCCTGTTCTGTCTTCGTAGTTTCCAAAGGTCTTTGTTCTCAACTCAGGGCCAAGGACGAGGGCGAGCCCCAGAGCCGGGCAGTGCAGCTCTGCTGGTCGGTGCCTACTCTGTGATCACCCGCATCTCACTCTTGGGCAGCGCCCTGGTGTGCCACGTGCTGACCAAGAGCAGGAGAATGCACTGTGCCACCAGCCTCTTCACCACCAGCCTGGCCATTGCTGGCGTGATGGCCCCCGTCCTCGACACCCCCTTCACACTGGTGAGCCCAGTCTGGCCCAGTCTGGCCCAGTCTGCGTGTGCCTGTCAGCACAGGACCAGGCTGGTGTTCAGAGTCTCTTCTGCCCCCTTCCCCCTTTGTCTCCCACAGAGGCTGCAGTTGTGCCCCCTGTTCCCAGCACCCCCTTGGCAAGTGGGGATGGGGGCTCTGCCCCCCTCACGTCCCACAGTGGGGGTCAGGCTGCTGCAGCCCCCACTCTCTGCCTGGGCAAGGCACAGGGGTGGGAGCCCTTTTGCCTGTCGGTGGGGGAGGAAATGGGGACAAATGTAACAGGAGAAAATCCCATTAATGGCCAGTTTCCTGTGGAAACCATGCGAGTGAGGTCAGTCCCTGCACAGCATCCCAGGGAAGCCCTTGGGCTGCTCTGGGCTGGGTTGGCTGGCACTGCCCTCTGGGCTCTGCAGATGGAGCTCCCTGCAGCTGATTGTTCTTTCTCTACTTTCAGTGAATAGATAATATCCAATATAAAAGAACATTAAAAGAGTAAGTTGGTAAGAATGAAAGATTAATTTCTTGCCCCACCGTTGCAGACTATAAACACTGTGTAAGCAGGATTCTGCAGCTGGATTTGACCCAGAACTCTGGTTCAAAAGCATTCAAATATTCCTAAATCCCCCTGCTTCATCCCTGCCCAGTGCTGTCCAGAGTGTTCTGCCTTCCAAAAGCAGGTCCAGAATTAGCTATTTGAATTCACTCCTCCTTAAACTGATCCCATTTCTTCGGTGGGATTTCCCTCCCTTGCTCTGATGGGATTTGCATTCCATGATCTGGTCAGGGAGAGGCTGGTGCCCTCTTGTGTATTCACACACCAACATCCACACACCAGGCATGAGGAATTAAATATCCATCAGCTCTCTCAGGACTGAGCTTTACATGAGCTCCAAAGAACCAGCACTGCTCCAGTTCAGGGACAGTCAGTGCTGCGAGACTCATCCCTACAGGGAAATTAATTAGATTAACTGTCTGTGTGGACAGATGCTTTGTAGTAAATGTATTTTACTTTAAATTAGCTTAATCAGCTGCAGAATGTGTTACATTAATTTGTAATTTATATTGTGCCGTCAGGAATAACAAAGGAGTGAGAAAATTTGGCACAGTTGCCTCAGCAGAAAAGCCACCATCAGGAACATCTCTAGGAACACCTGAGAAATTTTTCCATGAATTTCTCTAAGTTTGGAGCCGTGCAGCTTTCAGCAGCCACATGTTCAGAGGTGTAAATGTTTTCAGGGAGGCAGCTGGTATGCCTGCAGAGCCTCACTGAGGAGCAGAGCTAAGGTTTCTTTATGTGTTCCTGAAAGGCTGTGGTACACGCATTCACACATATACACACACACACACACACACACACACACACACACACACACACACACACAGGGCACTGCTCAGGCCATTTGTTTGCACAGGGCAGGAAATCTTGCCTCTGTTTCAGAGCCTCTTGCACAGCCACTGTTCCCCCAAGAAAAGCTTAGGATAAAGCCCCTACAAAGCCTTGGGAAGCTCCATTAAAGCACTTCTGTACCACGCACCTTGGAAGCAAATTTGCTGCTCTTGAGGTGCTGCCTCTGTTAGTCTGACTTTGTCTGTCCTGCAGGTGCAGTTTGTGAGCAGCACGGGGCTCTTTGGGCAGCTGATGTGTCACATCAGTCCCTTTGTCCAGTCCTGCTCTGTCCACGTGTCGGTGCTGACCCTCACTGCCATTGCCTTGGATCGGCACCAGGGATGTCGTAGGCACCACCCTGTTTCCTGCCAAGTGAGGTGCTGCATGCAGTTGTTTCCCCCTCAAAACCCAGAACCTGCAAAGCTGTGTTGTCTTGGGACTCAGAGGTTGGCGGGGAGCACTCCAGCCTTCGTGGCAGTGGACAGAACACCCGGGTTTTTTACAGTGAGGCTGATGAATGGAGAGGTTGGGGAGTCTCTGTCCGTGGAGATACTGAAAAGGAGATCGGTGCTGGGCAGCCAGCTCTGCCGGGGCTGCTGGGCCTCTGGGCTCCCTGCCCTGGAGGGACATGTGCTGAGTTCAAAGCCCAGCCAGCCCACACGTTCTCTCCACACAGATTTATGAGGGTCTGTCAGTTCTGGGGCTTGCCCCATCCCTTTGGGACGCCTAAGGCTGGAAGCAGTAAGAACTATGTTAGCTCATCCAGTTCGAGGCGAGGACTTCTCTCCTCACCCAGCCCCGCTCCACACCAGTGAGGAAAACCCTGTAGATGCAGCAGGGAGTGCAGCCCAAAGGGCTCCCACAGTGTCACACGGTTTGGAGTTGGTGCATTAGCGGTGAGAGCTGAGCAGGGTCCAGCACGGAGAGCTCTCAGGCAGCCCGGCTTCCTCGCAGCGCTGGAGCCATGGAATGGTTTTTATGAAAAGCAAGTTCCCGTGATAAATGTGTGGCTGCGAAGTTCCAAACACGAACGGGCTGCACTTCGATCCTCGGGGACGAGCTCCGTCTGCTGGCCGAGCATCGCAAGGGCTGCCCGAGCACAGAGCAGCCAGTTCTGCCTCCATTACACAGAGTTGGACAGGCTGCTGCTCCATGTGCAACACTGCAACTCCTGCAGTCAAAGCGCTCTGATTGGGATATATTTTATTCAATAGATTCTGGGTTGATTGCAAGACATGGCTAGGTATCAAGGAATGTTTCTTTAATTAAGGGCAAATAAAATACCTGCCCTTAAATTCAGTAGAGGGGTTTCTCAGAACTGGAACGAGCTAGTATGGCCCAGGGAGATAAAGATAGAAGTAAGGCGAGGTCTCTGAGGAAGGGGAAACCAATACTTGCCTCTAAAAATACTGCTGGTCCTGAGAGGTGCCAGAGCAGACATATGCTCCTTGGGAGCTGTATTACTTCATTAAGGAGATATTTATAATGAGACTAGAAAAGACATGCATAAAATATCAGTCTTAATCAGCCAAGAGATCATTTGGACGACATGATAGGTCTATTTTTAATTATTGTTTCATTGCCTAATGTAATCCTCCCTAGCACATGCAGCTCCAGAGATCTCACCAGCGTGGCCTCTGCAGTAATGCTGATGGGTGACCTGGAGTTTGTCTGCTCAGGCACTGGGGCAGCAGTAACACTCAATCTGTGCACAACTCCATGTATTTCCCAGCCCTTATACTCCCTGAAGTCCTGTAAAATGAGTCTCTCTGCCTTTAACACAGGAGACACATGGAGATGCTGCCATGTCCCACTGCAGCGTGAGGCTCACAGTGACCAAGGTGCTGTAAACCCTCAGGAGTGGTGGTTGTTCTCTGCAGGTGATTATGCACCCTCCAAAGCCACACATGTCCATGGTGAAAGGAGGGATTTGCATCATCCTCATCTGGGTTATGGCCAGCTGCTTCTCACTGCCTCACGCCATTTATCAGACCCTGACAAGGTTTTATATTGGGTAAGACATTTACATGGTGCTTTTTGTTCTATGATGTTTGCAGTTGAATCAAAGCCCCACAGATGCCAAGGCCACACCTCTCCATCCATGTTACTGGAGCACAAAGGATGGTGAAGCAGAGAAGTTGTCCTTCCCTTTGCCTGGATGCTGTGTCTCTCGTGGGGGGTCAATGACAATACATGGAGCTGCTTCCAGGCTGTTGGTGTGGGCTCAGAGATTCAGCACTGTGATTTGGGGCAGATGTGGAGGAGAGGGACTCCTCGTAAGTAGAGGACAAAGATGTCAATATGGGTGATTCCTTTCTTTCCCCAATACGTTCATTGGGCCACAGGTCAAACATAGAGCAAAATTTTCCATTGAAAATGACCTGTGCCCATGGTACCAAATGAGTTCTGCCACCTGCACTGAAACCTGTCCCAGTGTGTGAGCTGTGGGTCCTCAGGTGTGTGCAGCTGGCAGTGGAATTGAGAACTTTCTTTCTCTCTGATCTTCAGAAACAGAGCCCTCTGAATGGTCTGCCTGCCCAGCTCCCCTCCTCCTGCTGACCTTTTCTGGAAGTATTTGGACTGGACTACATTTGTTCTGTTGTATGTCCTGCCCTTGCTTGTGATCTCTGCCACATACACCATTGTGGCCAAGAAACTCTGGCTGAGGAACACCCTCGGGGCCCTCACACGGGGCAGCACCACGCCCAGCGAGGCAACAAGGGGATGCTGAAGATGCTGCTGGTGGTGGTGGTTGGTGGTGGTGGTTGTGTTTGGTGGTGGTTGGTGGTTGTGTTTGGTGGTGGTGGTTGTGTTTGGTGGTGGT
>VXBA01004708.1:267428-281844 GCA_013399895.1 Serilophus lunatus
GGGCTGTGGGGAGAGGCTGTGGTAGGATGGGACCCACTGGTCGCACTGGGATGGAGAGCTCCGGGCACAGGAACGAACCCAGCACTCGGGAGCCACGGCCACATTCCTGCCGGGGCTCGGGGCGTTCCAGGATCCGCTCCAAAACACTTGGTTATTCATGGCTCTAAAAATAGGTCTGGAGGACTGAATGGCCACGGGCAGCCAGGCCAGAGCAGCCAAATGCCTCTGACACAATCAGCTGAAGTCGTCGGGCTCCGAAACACCAGGGAGTGACAGATTTCCCGTGAAGCTGAACCAAATATCGGGGGTATCAGGTTTGTCCTCTGACATAACATCTCTCCTTTCCAGCTGATGATTTTTGAATAATAATGTTGCACTCATTATACAGGAAGGCCCACAACTGGAAAACCCTTGCCCTGGGGAGGCTCAAACAAAGAGATGAGTCCACAGATACATTTCTCTGTCATTAATATGTCTCCCAAAATTTCATCACTGCTCTGAACACTGGCTTGAGCCACATGTCATCTTTTTTCTCTATTCCTTCCCATGAGTCAGAATCCTGTCTTTTGTCCACTTTTCTCGTGAGTATTCTGAGGTGGCAGAATCAGACCACCAATAAAACACTATTACACATTACTTGTTTCCATGGTTTTCTGGGAAAGAATAAAACATTTCCTTGGCTGGGTAATTGGGTTCCTAGAGCCAGTTGTGCTGCATGAACACAGGGCAGAGAAGGTTTTTGGGAGATGCCCCTGAGCCTCATGCAGTGGGTCAGACTGGGGGGTGGGCACCTGAGGGCCTGGCCAGAGCAGGGGGTGTCTGGGTGTCACCCACTCCGAGGGACTTTGAGCCCAGTCCTGTAAAACCTCATGCACTGGGTGCCCTTGGCTGTGACTGGGGGTTATCAGCTGCACTGCTGCCCACAGCCTGGCCCCTGTTCCTGTGTCTGCAGGGGGTGTTCTGAGTGCTCAGGCCTGGGAGCAGGTCTGCTCACCTCTGGGCAGGGCTTCCTCCTGCTGACAGGGCACGGGGGGGGACTGTCATCATCACACTCGGTACGAAATTCTACAAAGCTTCCCACTAAAGCCTGTTGCAATAATGCTGCCCACATTCTCAGTGGCCATTTCTTCTTTCATCCCCAGCACCTGGAGCTGGAGGGATGCCCCTGCCAGCTCTGCCTTCAGGACTTGTGCAGTTCACAACGTTTGCAGTCACTCAGGAGGGTCATCACAAAGTTAAGAGTCGATAAACTCAGCAAAATACCAGCCAAAGGAGGTTAGTCACAGCCACTGATGCAGGCTGCACTGCTTGTGTCTGAAGAGATGAGACAAAGTCATTGCTCTGTGGGAGGGAACAGCTTTACCCAAATCCCAGAGTTATTCCTCTCCAACACACTCAGAGATAAAGTGGGCTCTTGGTGAAAGGCTACCCCGAAGATTTTTGTCCTACGATGGATGAAGCTGATGTGAACGGACTGTTGCCTGAAGGTATTGAAACCCTCTGTGGGGATCAGCAGACTGGAATGGGCCCCAAGCCTGGTGGATGCCTAAGTTTAGCTGTTTTCTAATATTTTTAGATCTGGAAGTCTTAGGCACTTGTGTGCTGCTTCTTATCAATCCCATCCCTTGAGGTGTCTTTCCAGGAGTGGGACCCACTTCCCTGTGTCTTTGGTAGGATCAAATCCCTGGCTCCTTCCCCATCTCCTTTTCCCTCCTTCTTTTCTGGTGATGCTGAACTAGTGATTCTGGGCAGAAAGCCATCAGGGGAGGAGGGTGCAGGGTTCCTGTGTGGTGAATAATGGGCCGTGTTCTTGGAGCAAAGAAGTGAGCTGACTCTTTAAAATAACATTCATCAAAGGGAAGAGTTTGCTGGTTGCTAATTTATGAGGGAGAGTCAGTACCCTCCCTCTGTGGGCTGATAATCCGGAACTGACTCACTGACTAAAA
The DNA here is from genome assembly GCA_013399895.1 of Serilophus lunatus. Taxonomy (NCBI): domain Eukaryota; kingdom Metazoa; phylum Chordata; class Aves; order Passeriformes; family Eurylaimidae; genus Serilophus; species Serilophus lunatus. The sequence goes on from VXBA01004708.1 coordinate 269,375, forward strand.
TTGTTTAAACCATCATATTTCTGAAGTGTTGCATTTCAGACCAGGGCTTAAAGGGCCGGGAGCCCTTAGGAATGTGTCTCAGTCCATCTTGGGGGAACGTTACAGCCACAGGAGCAGTCTCTAAAAGCTCTAGCCACTGAAGCTCCCTCTTCAGTTACTCCCAGTAACCCCAGTTCCTCTGTTTTCCCATAAAAGCCACATGCTTTGAAAAGAAGCAATCTTCTTAGGAAGCTGGGAATTGGACAGGACACAGAAAAGGGATTCTCCCACCAGTGTGTTTGAGGGACTTGCTCAGGCAGACTCCCACAGGTGATGCCAGACACAGAACTGGAATGATCCACACAGCTATACACATCCTGAAACTGTGCAATCAAATCCTTCCCCAGCAAGGGGAAACCTTCCTCCTCGGTGGGAAAAGCTCCTGCTGATCTGCAGGGGCTTTGGCCAAGGTACCTCCCTCCTTTGAGAACACCCTTGTCTTTGGCAGACACCCACATGGAAAGACTGTTTGAAGCACGGGTCTTCCTCTGGAAGCTGTTCTACTTCATTGGTGTCTGGAAAATAAAAATCATCTAAAATAAGAATGAGTTCCTCTGCAGTGCAGTAGGGAATGGCTCAGCTCCCTTCACCATTGTCACTGAAGCAGGAGGAGACGCATCAGCTGCAAGAGGGGCTGAGCAGGCACCAACAGCCCTACAAGCATCCACATGGGGGGCCCTGAGGAGTGCAGGGTCTTGCCCAGAAATGTGCATGGTACCACGTGTCTGGGACCTTGGCAAGAATAAAAACTTGTTCCAAAACTCACTTTTCTAAGCCCAGCTCCAGAGCCCCTGTCCTGCTTCTCCCAGGTTGGTGGCTGGGTACTTACCCAGGGGGAGGGAGACCTGGTGGGTTCAGCAGTGATAAGCATCTGTATTTGATAAAATTGGAGCCTGGACTCTGCCTTGCATCTGGTGCCCAGCCCTTGATGTCTCTGGGCAGAGGCAGCCACAGGGAAGGCAGATAGGGGGGTGGGGGTCCCGTGCAGGGCCGAGCTCCTTGTGCTGGACGCTGTCCCTGTGTCCCTGCACTGTGCCCCAGCTGGGTGCCCACGGGACCACTGGCAGCCTGAGGGCTGCTGTTCAGGCCTGGACCAATAATAAAGCAGCCAAAGAACCCTCAGCAAAGCCTCTGTTCCTTGGAGTCTTACCCACTGACATGAGTTAAAGCATTTGAAAATGACCCCACAACTGCTACAAATTATATGTTTGGGTTTCTTGGTAGCCTGGCAATGGAAGGCTGCTGCCCCCCTGTTCTGCTATTACTAATGCTATTTTAACTTTCATCTCTTCAGTGGAAAAAGGTTTTCATGTCTTGAATACTTCCCCTTGCCCTGGTCATGCAGGAATCCTGAATATTGGTGGTCTCATTAATTGTTTTCAGGCTTCAGCAATCATCTGACATGGGCTTAAGGCAGAGGGGTTTTTGATGGTAGTCATACCTTGGACTGCAGACAAAATAATTCTTTTAAGTGGACACTTTTATTGGAAAACTAAACACATATCCAAAAGACTAGGCAAACTGCTGAAGAGAATCAGTCTCTCCAAAGTAAAGGACTCCAACCATTGAAGGTGCCTCTGTGGTGGCTCCTAATAACCCAGTTTCCTGTTTTTCCATAAAAGCCATGTGATTTTTCTGGAAAGAGAAAAGGAAAATGGTCAGTCAGATAACTTTCCCCTTTCTCCAGTCTCAATATATACCTGAAGCACTGGTACCAGGAAAGGACACGTGCTTGGCTTTCTCTCTCAGTTCTGTTTGGGGAGTGCAGCATCTTGTGTGTGCAGAAAATCCCTTTCTTTACAAAGGATTTTTTGTAGTAATTGCACTCCACTGTCTGAGTTCATCCAAAACTTCAGAAATATCTTTCCTGGCACTTTTCCCTGCTGAGATGATGTTTTGGGCAATCCAATTGCAGTTACCAGTACCTGCAGCATTAAGGAGAGTGGAGGGTGTTTTGTGCCAGTGTCAGGTGCTGTTGGTGTGTTCCCTGTGGCTCAGCCCTGTGCCAGCTGTGAGCAGCTCACCCTCCGAGGGCCAGAGGTGTCACTTGGCAGAAATCAAAGCAGCTGAGGCAGCTCTGCCTCTGGGAACAGCCACACCCAGTGCCCTGTGCCAGGAGGTTAATGGTGGCAATTTCCCTGCTTCATGGGGGGGCTGACATGAATTAATGTCTGCCGAATAATATGAGGCGTAAAAGACAACATGTGAATGGGATAAAATTTCTGCACAGGAAATGCAGCTTTTAAACGGTTGGGGTGTCAGGGGTGAAATAGCTGGGTATGATGGACCTAGGCTGAGGAACACAAATTAATGTCAGAAAGATTTGGGAGTTCCTGGCATGCCTGGAATGCCTGTGACTGGGGTGCTGAGAGACAGGCTTTGGGGAACAGGACACTGGTTTTCTGCAGAGCACAGAAAAGACTTAGTTGTGTCTCTGGGAGTGGAGGGGAGAGCCTAGAGGAGCAGCAGGGATCCTGGTGGTGAGTGTTGTCCTCCTTTTTACATTGGTGTGTTCCTGTCACACATGAGGATTCTAAGACCAACATTCCCAGCAGCAGACAAGTGTTTTCCTTGGAAAGCCTGGTGCAGCATTTATGGCAGCACTGGAGTGGAGAAGATAAATGAGAGCTCATATTGTTGGACTGGAGTCTGTGTTTGTCAATAATTCCAAGTAGTTCCTGAATTAGTCTATTACTAATAACCTATTTTCACCATAATTGGGAGAACAAGAGGTCCTGGCAGGCAGCACATGAGACATGCAGGAGAAAATGATTAAAGCAGAGCCAAAAATATCTCCATACTGGAGTCATGAGTCAGATCCTGACCTTTCAAACAGCATCATGGAGAGTCTGAGCTCATGGGATGGGATCCCAGGGATCCAGGTGAGAGGGACAGGAGGGCTCAGCAGGGCTGGCTTTGGGGAGACAGGAAACTGGGGATGTCCTGGGAGGACATGGGCATCTAAATGGCATGAGAGGTTTGGGATGACTCTGTGCCTCCAACTCCTCTCTTCCCAAAGAAAAGGGTCACCCCACACTGCTGAGCTTCACTGTTTTACCTGATGGCACTCTTGGTATCACCTCAAAGGACATGTGATTATCAGCAGTAATTAATTCCAGCTTCCAGTAATGAATTACAGCTTCTTCCTGATCAGTGTTTTAAAAGCCCTTTGAGCTTATGTGAAGTCATGTTTGCTCAGGAAAGAGGAGTTGTCAGTCACTGTTATTGAACCCACGGGTCCTGGGCACTGCTGTGACTGCAGCAGACCCAACCTCAGAGATAAAATGCCCGTTGTGAGATTGGGCACAGAACTCCCAACCTGCGTCTGCAGGGAGAGCTGCAGGTGGGCCCTCAGCAGGGCTGGGGAGGCTTTGTAATGCTGAGCAGCCCCAGAGGCTGAGGGGAGAAGCTTTGCCCTGGGCAGGGACCCTTGAGATCCTCTGTCCTGCTCTGCCCGAGGCTCCTTTTGGGGCAGCTGCTGCAGCAGAGCCCTCTGAGCACGTGGGTGAGACCCCAGCTCCAGGAGGGCACCCAAGGGCCCCCAGCCCCGTGCAGGAGTCTCCCTTCCCGGGGCAGCCTCCTGCTGGCACAGGGAGTGAGAGTGTCTGCCGTGTGCCAGGGCCAGAGCTGTGACCCTGCCAAGGGCTGCCCACCTGCCTGCCCTCCCACTGCCTGAATGCAGTGCCTGCCAAGCCACACAGACAGCTGCCAGCAGCAGAGAGATATTTGTCTGCATTCATTCCTTGTTAATAAAATAAGTCCTTTTTAAGGTCATGGGCAGAGGTGTTGTCCTGTCACGTCCTGCCCTGTGTCTCCACAGCAGCTCCAGCCTTCCCAGACACCCAGAGCAGAGCAGTGTTGGCCTGAGTGCAGTACCCGGACCCTGGGGCTGCTCTGGCTCTGTCCCCCCACAGCTCCTTCCCCCAGCAGGGGCGTGGGGAGGGCAAAGCAGCACAGAGCACCCTGGTGATGCTCCTGCTCTGCCCCTCTGGGACCATGGGAGGTGCTGCCTGGGCACCTCAGCACAGTCCACAGGGGCCCAATCGTGGCAGATGGGAAAGTGATTAGAAATTCCTCTCAATATTTGACTCCCAGGGGCAGAGTCAGTCATTCTGCCGTGGATCTGTGGGTGTTTGACCGTGGATGTTTCACAGGATCATGGGCACAAATGTCTCCCTTCTAAGAAAAAATTAATCAGCCAGATAAAACAAGCAAAAGATGCTCTTTGTGCTGATTCATAAGGAAACAATTTCCCTTCTATTTTAGCACTGTGCAGGAGGAAACTGTGGAGCGATTTGCTGGAGGAGCACTGAAAATGAGGATGGTACAGATTGTCCAGTGTGTCTGGGTTTTCTGATAGTTCCTTCACAGCCTTAAAATCTGTGAGCAGGTTTGTGCTGGATGATGTGGTGCCGACTGGAGATTCATCCTTGTCTTCAGTAAGTTCCACCTCGAGGAGGAGCACAAATGAAGGAGCCTGGAGCTCAGGGGTCTAATTTACAGCCCTGGAAAAGGGCATCTGAGGGGCAGGGAGTCCCTGCATGCTCCTGGCTGCATCACTCCCTGGGGCTTGTGCACGAGCTGTTGGGTGTTTAACGAACCTTCTCTCAGGGACATCACCCTCGGAGTGGGGCTTTAGGAGCCACCCAGGGCAGGGGCTCTGCTCCTCACAGAGCTACAGCTGAAGTTCCAGTTTCCAGGTTGTGAAACACTCAGGAGTTTCAGGAGGAATTTAGGCTTCTCTTTGCACCTGAAAGCCTCATTTGCTGCCATAGCAGTATAATTGCCTGTTCTTGTCTCATTTTCAGAGTCCTGAAGTGATTTCTCCCTCTGGTGAATCCTTCCAGACCTCTTTCTCCTCTGCTGCTGGTCAGGCTGCTCCACAGTTCTTGCTTCCCTGAGCATCACTGCAGTCCTGGCAGGGCTCAATGGTATCAGATTATCCTGCCCTCTTTGCTTCTCATTATCCCAGTAAATGATCTGCAATGCAGGAAAAAATGTTATTCTGTGATTCTTGGAAATGTCAGGTCAGGACTCCTGAAAATTCAGCCCCTCAGGGTTTGCCCCCCAGACTATTTGCACTCTTGAACAGCAAATCCTTCTTGGCAAAGGATTAACTCACCTGCAGTTACCTTCACTTTGGGTTTCTGGGGCCGTGGCCAGCCCTGTGTGTGTGCAGTTCGTGATGCTAAGGGAGCATTAAGCCCAGCATATGTTCAGGTGTGGAAAAACAGACCCGTGGGGGCAGGGAGGTTGGAGAACACGAAGGGAATAAGGCTGAGCTGGGCAGAGGGGCCCGAAGGAGCAGCACAGCCCCCCCCAGGGAGGGGCTCCTCCCTCCTTGCCCTCTGCTCAGGTCAGGACCATGAGCTGTCCTCTCTGGCCGTCCTTGCAAATTCGTCTTCACACATTTGTCAAGAAATGTTGTTTCTCTCTTTCCTGTTTGGGAAAGGAACGTCCTGTCCCTCTGTGTGGAAGTGTGTGGGAATGGGAATGCTGCTTTTCTGGCACCTCCGTGGAGCAGATCCTCGGGCTGTCTGGGGAGCTTCCCAGGAAATCTCCTTCCTAACCCAGGGATAAGGGGCCTGAGCATCCAGTTAAGAGTTTTCTTGCCACCACTCCAGAGGCACTTTCCCAATGTGTGAAGAGCTGCCCAGTGTCTTCTCCTTCCCTTTTATGTTGTTGCTGTCAGAGATTAGTGTTCATTGCTGAGCCTTGTACAAAGGGGAGTGTGGGGATGGTTTGGATGCCCAAGTAAGAGGAATCTCAGGTATTTCGAGGCCTTTGAGAAATGGGAATAAAAGCAAATCAAAAAATCAAAGCCCACTGTGGTGCTCTCCTGGTGCAGCCTTGGGAATGGGAGACATTTGCTGCAGACTGTTGTGTTTGTGGAGGAGAACACAAACCCACCTCCCACCATCTGCTGGCTGCAACCCCAGGCAGCCCCAGCAGGCAGTGGATGGTGCAGAGGGAAGAACTGAGAGGACTGTCACACTTCCCAGCTTTTTCTTTAATACATTGGCTCCTAGAAGGGAGGCTTGAGATAACGTGGAGAAAAACCATGGTTTAATTTAGATTTGAAGTTCTGAATATTCATTCTTTATCTCCAGACCAACACAGTGTCTCCGGTGTGAGAGCTACAGGTTGATTCCAAGCTTTTATTAGAGAATTAAATTCATTTGAATCAAAATGCCTATATAAGAAATTTGAATATCATCCAGAAGAATGTGCCATGCCTTGGCAGCTCATCCCCAGAGAGCAGCTGCATATTGATTAAATGCTCATTAAATAAACATTACAGAGTCCTGGTGGAGAAGAAACAGAAGTCCTGATGAAGAAATAGTCCTGACTATGTGAATGCAGACTGTGAGCAGTCAGGATTCGTGTTACTCCAAAAATCTTCATTCTGGTCTGGCCCTGACCCTCAGCAAGGGCCAGCCCCCTGCCCAGGGCTGCAGCTGCAGGTGAGTCTGGACCAGCCTGAGCCTGGGAGAGGATGCTGTGGGCCTGCAGAGCCTGTCTGCTCTGTCTGAGCTGCCCCTGCTCCTGGCCAGAGCCCCAGCTGAGTGCAGAGAGCAGAACAGCCCAGACCTGTGGCACAGTTTGCAGTAAAGGCTGCTCTTGTTTGGCTGTTTCTATTTCCCCACACAGACATGCAGTACACTCTTCTTTAAGCCTTTCTTTAAGCTCATGGTGTGTGTATGAGCCCAGTCACACCCTAAGGAGGGAAGAGACAAAACTGCTCCCTGAGCAGCCTGGCAAAACCCCTCACTTCTGAACATCTGCATCCTCCTCCCCACGGTCACAAAGACCCTCGGCCTTCCCTTGTGCTGCTGCAGCTCTGGTGGCCCGAAGGAAGCAGCAGACACTGGCTGGTGAGCTGCAGATGTGGGGGCACAGCTGCCTCCAAGGCCACCTCGACACTGAGCAGGTCAAAGAGCTGCAGGTACCTGGGGAGTCTGTCCAATATCTCATCTGCCAAGCTGCCAGCAAAGCACAATCACATTGGCTTGTTCCTTGTTCACAGCTGCCACACAACTGCAACAAGCAGTTCTGTACCATCCCTCTTCCCAGGGAATTTAAGATTTTTCTCCTCAATCAGAATGGGAAATCAGACTTCTGGATCAGACTGCCAAAGCAGGGAGCCAGCCCCGGGCCTCTGGGGTGTGTCTGCTCTCAGGAGGTCCTTAGTGCTGAGAGCAGACCGTTTCCATCACAGGGATATTTTAAGTTTCAGTTCCACTAATCAGTCTGGGCTGGTCCAAGCCATCCATCCCTCCCTCCCAGGAAGGCACAGTAGGGTCACTGACCTGCCCTCACTTGTTTTACTTGGATTATTCCTCACTGATTTGCACAAATGAGCTGAGTAGAAAAAGGAGAATGGCTCTCTGAGCCTAGCACTTGGCACTGAATTCTCCATTCAAGAAGGAAATGCCTGTCTCTTCAGTTTTAAGTGTTCTGATCCTTAAGTGAACAAAGAGAGGCTCCCGGTGCTCCTGCTCTGCAGCCACTCATGTGCTTCTGGGAAAGGCTTGGCTGCTGTGCTTGCCAGGCTAAGAAGGGGAATAAAAAACACAGAACATTAACATGCATCTGAATCCCAGGCACTCTAAAGCCTCGAAAAAACAGACAAAAAGTTTTGGCAGCTACATTTACCTGATGCCCACGGGGGAAGATCAGCAGCACATATTTCTTCAATATGAAGTTTCCTTACTGAGATATTAACTAAGGCAGGAAAAACTGGAAGAGATGAGGATAGGACCTGAGTTCCAGGCTGGATAAGCCCCAAATACAGAAATGAATCCATCACTCAGGGTAATTAAGCATTGCTGACAGGAAGAGCAGGTTTCCAGGGAGGCTGGCTGGAAGTCCCAGTGCTGATGATATTTAGCCAACCAAAGGCTTTGAAACCCTGCTCTCTTTTCTCCTGGGAAAAATCTTCAGCAGCAGCAGCAACGTGTTTCCTGATCTGTGCATTTCTGCCCAGCAGGAGTCCCTGCCACGCACGGGTCTGTTTGTGCCACTGAGGGTTTGCAGCCTCGTGGTTGGAGGTTTGGGGTTTGGGGACACGCTGAGCACGGTGCTGGTGCTGGGGAGGCAGGTGGGAGGGATGGGCAGTGCTTGCCACCCCCTCCCCATCACCCCTGGGCCAGTGGTCCTTGCTGCAGCCCACCCAGAGCAGGGATCCTGCTTCCTCTCCTTGCTGAACATCTCAAAAGCAAGAAGAGGTTTCTTAATTTTTCCTCTCACACCTGGAAAGGGAGGAGGAACCCCAGGGGACTGTGATTTAGAGTGAATGAAGGGCAGAGCTGGGCTGTGGCTCCTGTCCCACACCAGTGGGGGCTGAGCTGTGACCCTGCTGATGCCTTGACAGCCTGGACACTTTACTGGCTGAGCTCACAGTAGGTTAGTTGTTTTCCTGTGGGTTTTTTGGTTGGGTGGGTTTTTTCCAAATTCTGTTTTTATAACCTCTTTTGACTGACTGAGCTGAAAATTAAGTTTTAAGTGCTTCACTTGCAAGTGACTGTCAGAACTTTGGTCAGAGCTCCACAAAGTTTAGAAGTAAATTAATATTTTACCACTGCTTTTTTAAGTCTTATCTACCTTCATTCCTCTCTGCCTTGGCTGTGTGAGTCAGCTAGCCTGTCATGCCATAAATTAAGTGGGCCTTGGGAGGGAACAGGTAATGAGCCATTGCAGGATGCTGTTCCTTGAAAGCCGGGGATGTAGGATCCATAGCAAGGTGCTGCTTGAGTCTTCCTCACCTTGTCAAGTGCACCCACACCTCGGGCTTTGCCTCCTGAGCTCACGAGGGTCTCTGTGTGGTGTCTGCCACTCTGCTGGCCCCTGCTCCAGGCACCTCTGAAGGGAAACTTCTCTGGCAAAGTCCTGCCTGAGGAGCTCCAGCTCTGTCCACAAAACTGTGATGTGCTTGCAGATGGGCTGAGTTCAGAGACTGGGGGGGTGAAGGGGCTTTCAACTGTTCCTGGAGGGTGAGGGGGCTCCTTGTGAACTCAGTGTGAGTGTTGGCTGAGTGTGCTCCCACCCAGGGGTGTCCCTGCTCTGTTGGGTGCCTGCACAGGAGGCTCAGCCCAGCTCCAGTGGTGCCCCCAAAGTGAGCTGCAAGCAGGGATGAAGGGAGGAATGAATGTCCCCAGGACATCCCACACAGAGAGGGACTTGCCCCTTCCCCTCTTTGCCAAGTCCCTTTCCTTAGCAGAGTTTTCCGTAAGGAAAACAGGGGTTGGTTTGGTTGTTTTTCTGTCCTGACTCCCACGCAGAGGAGGAGAAGAACCAAAGAACATCTTAAGAAGAAAATACACCCTCAGGAGTCTCCAAGGCTCAGAAGCTTCTGGAACCAAGAGTCCCCCTTGGCAGAGGCCGATTCCTGCTGAGGGACTGGATTCCCACGTGCTCCAGCCCAAAGGGCAGACACTGCTGGCCCAGGCTGTGGCCAGGCTGGAACACTTGGAGCTGGTGGGACAGCACAGGGAGGAGCTGACTGGCACTGTCACCTGCTGGGCTTTCACACCCTCAGGGGCCAGCAGTCAGGCAGGAGCTGGCTGTGCTGTCAGTTATGCTGCAGGATTCCAAGGAGGCAATAAAGGGAAAAAAAACCCCCAAAAATGAAAAATGCAGGCTGAAGGTCCAGCTCCAGTGGGTCCCCAGACAAGGCCCATTACTGCAGGGACAGGGCACAGTTACAGGGGCAAATTAGTTCTCTTTGCTCTGTCACACAAACCTTGCATCTGAAACTTGAGTTTTATCAAATCCTTTTAAAGCTTTTCTTTTCCAACCACCCTGAAGTTCCATTATTAGTAGCTATTATGAATTTGCCATTTTACTTTGAATAATAAAGTCTAAATTGTAACTGTTCACAGGTAATCAAATGCAATTGCTATGGCATTGTTGCCCTTATTTCTCTTGCTGGAGCCCCTTTTGTACAACTTGCTGCTTCTCTCACTCTCCTGTGCTGAGCCTCAGGGCCAGTGAGAGCCTGGTAAAGGTGGGCTCTGGTCTGAAACTGCCTGTGGAAGCACCATTCCCATGCCATTGGCAGCCAATGCCAGGTTATACCCTGACCCCAGGGAAATCAGGCCTTGGTATCACTGGAAGATTATTTGCACTTCCCAGTTCCTGCCCCCTGAATTTTAATTTGACTTAAATTGGCAGATGAATTTAAAATGTGGTTGTAGTTTCTGGTTTAAGTGGGCAGTGCTCACTTAGATCTGATGTGTCTGTGTGAGGTGAGGGGAGCCCAAGAGCCTCTTCCTGGCTGCTGAGGACTCAGTCAGGGGGTGGCACCTGGCTCTGGGTGAGCTGGGCTCGGGTGGAACAGGGCAGGGGGAGCCCAGCTGTGCATGTGAGGCAGCACATGTAGTGTAAGGCTTGGTAATAAATATTGCAGGGCCTCAGCTGTACCTTCTGTGCCCTAAAATCTACCAGACAGACACCAACATCTGGGAACAAAAGGAGGAGTTGTGCAGCTCCTCAGCCCCAAAGCTTCTGGTGCCTGTGTATCTGCATTGTTGTTAATTCTTCTGTCCAGAGGGCATCCAGCCCTCCAGGGAAAAAAGAGACCCTCTGGCATTTGAAAGTAAGACACAAGAAGGAAAGACACTGAATGCCTTTAATACCTTCAAACTACAAAGTCTTTGCAGGGACAGGGGGGTTACTGGAAATTTGCCCAAGCAAAACAAGCAGTAAATTGTAAGTTCGACAGCTCAGCCATTCCTTTTCCTGAAGCGTTTTCTGACAGATAAAACCAGACAAGTGTCAACCATAGACTTGTCTAATGAGAAGAACACACGGGACCAGCAGTTCCAGTGAGCACCAGGGGGCAGGAGGAGGTGCTCGAGATTGTCGCTGTGTAAGGAGTCAAGTCTTAACTTCTCCAGCAGTGTGGGTCTGAGTCTTTCGGGAGGTTCTACACAGACCTGCAGTGAGATAATTTGCACCTGGGGAAAGCATGGCTGGGATTTTGCTGGAAATGTGAATAGACTTTCCTCTTCTGAGCTTGCAGCTCTAAAGCCAGAGATGGTGTGTGCCAGACAAGAACACCTTGGGAGGAGAATGAAATGGCTCTTCAGATGCATGAAAATCTCACTGCTGCAGTGAGAATGGCTTCGGGGGAAACAATAAAAAAAATAAAAGCAGAAGACTCCAGGATCATCTTGTTATTGTGATAATGAACGTCCAGCATGTCCTTTCTGCAGCCCTCAGGCAAGAAACTCCAGATAGAAAATGCAAGGCTCATTCTTCTTCTGCTGACAGCAACCAGAGTTCTGACACGGCCGTGAACTGGGGCAGCTCTTAGAGCTGGGAATTCATAGATACAAAGTTCTGAGCAGGGAGCCAGCTCCTTGGAGAAACACCCACCAGATGTGCACATCTTTCCTCCTGTCTCTGTCTGGGCTCTATTATTTACTAGGAAGACCTTTACTAGGAAGATCTCCAAGAGCCTTTGGCTGATGTGGTGAGAGCTGGGGTGCCCAGTCTGCTCTATGGCAAACAGATCTCAGACTGGGAAAAGCCCAACCTTTGAACTGTCATCATGGTTTATTTACCCTGACAGAGGTTACAAATGCCAGAGACCAGGACGGACATCAAGGCTCTCGTGAATGGCAGTTTACAATGCATTATTAATTGGAATTAGCAATAATTTGATCATTTGCAGAATAGAAGTGTTGTTATTATTGGAATGAACTGGATGACTGGAGCTGCTTTTTGAACTGAATTGAGCTGTTAAACCTCAGACTTACAATAAATGTGAATTCTTGACTCCACACATCAGCACGAGACCTTACCCAGAAACAGAATTTGGAGTCTGGCAAGGGACACAAGGGACACATTCTCCATGTCCCATGTGTCTCCCATGATTCCACATCCCGCAGCTGCTCCCCTGGTTTTGTCCTGCCTGACGTGGCAAGACACGGACAGTGGGAGCAGAGCCATGGACAGGGGCAGGGGAACACGGAGGCCACTGGAAGTGGGCAGGAAAAATAACCTTCTTTCTTCTGCAAAATGTGAAGGAGGATAACATCTAGTTTAAAGACACGTTTTCTAAAATATTTGAAACCTTAACTGTTTCTGTGTCAGCATCTAGCAAGAGGGATCGAGCCGTGGGAAATACACCTGTCAAAGAACAAGAGACTCCAGCGGGAGACTGGGGGCGGGAGAGGTTTGTGAGGATGATTTTGCCCTTTTCCCGTGAACGCTGAGAGCTGCCCCCGGCCCCGCCCGGGGCTCTGCGGGAGTGGGGCTGGCAGCGGGGCAGGGTTGGGGTTAGGGTGGTTGGGGTTAGGGTTAGGGTGGTTAGGGTTAGGGTCAGGGTTAGGGTTAGGGTCAGGGTTAGGGTCAGGGTCAGGGTTTAGGATCAGGGTTAGGGTTAGGGGGGTTAGGGTTAGGGTTAGGGGGGTTAGGGTTAGGGT
>VXBA01004708.1:282770-308815 GCA_013399895.1 Serilophus lunatus
GCCGCTGCCCGGGTGCGGGGGGACATCACGGACTGATTGTGAGAGGTAAGGGAGGGGCGTGGGGGTGAAAGTCGAGGGGGGCAGGGAGGGTGCGGCGGGGGGGGAGGGAGGGGAGTGCGGGTTCTGCCCTCGCAGTGTGCGGGAGCCCGTGCGCGATCCGAGCTGTCGCGTCTGCCATCGCTGGATTCACCCGGTCCTGCGGGCACAGCACGGGTTTCACACTGTTGCTGGAAAGGAATCTTTGGACCTGTTAGAGCGGACGCTGAATGTTCCTGCATCGGGAAGAAATCCCTGCAGCAGCTGCGTGGGGTCCCGCAGCCTTGCAGCCCGAGGTAGGCTCTTCTTCTCTGGTCCTTCAGGTTATATCGAATTATAAAAACTGAAAGGGAGACTCTCTAACTGCGTGAAACTGCAGCATTTCAGCTCATCAGTATAATCTGCTTTTAAACTCACCCTTCACAGGGAGACAGATGTGTCCTGTCTGGGGTCCTGCTCAGTGCTTCTACAGTTCCTGCAAGTCCCATTTTACAGGGCATGGAAAGGTCCGAGGAGAGATTCCATGTTAGAAAGTCGTGTTGTAGCTCCAGCATCTGAAGCCCTTCCAATCTCTTTGGGCATTTCCTAGGACCTTTCCTGGAAAAAGTAAGGCTCAGCCACGCTGTGGGTCAAGTCAGGAGACTATGAAAACTATTTAATTTTCAGACGGATCAGATTTATGATCTGTTTGTACAGGGAACCGGATACAAGCCCAAGAGAAGTGGCTCTGCGTAGTGAGAAGGAAGAGATGTCCCCATCCCTCATCCAGATTTGAGGCTTACTCAGGAGTGCAGGTCCTATGTGTGGTCCTTGAGGAATGGGCTCTCAGTCACACTGACATGTGAAAAAGCTTGTTTGTAGCTTTTTAAAACTGACAAGTCTTGCTTTTTGCAGGAAAGACCATTTCCCCACTACAACTGCATCACTGGAAGCAAAATTCAGCTGTCATTTGAAAAAGAAAATATGAGAGAGACTAAAGTCAACTTTTAATGTGATTTCCAGGTTCTGAATTGCTTTAGACTAATTTTTGGTATTAGGTGCAGACAGAAGCTGCCTCTGCTCTAAAAACAATCCCCAAATGGCTCTACCTTTACATTTTGATGGAAAAGAACCTGGTGGTTTGAAGTAGAGGATGAAAGCACTGAAAGAGCAGCCTCCCACGGAACTTGGAGGAGAGATGAACTTAGATGAGAAGAAAGACAAGAAAACCGATGTCGAATTAAAGCAACTTCAAACCCCACCTGGGATCCTTCTGCATTTCCTGTGTACCATGACCAGTTCTTCTTTTCAGCTCACCTGCTGAGCCCTTGCTCTTCTGGATATAAGGAGGTGCTGAGAGTGTGCAGTCCCCAACCAGCCCCTTTCTGACACACCTCTGGAACTTCTCCCCAGTGCCAGGAAACCTCAGCCCCAAGGAAACCCCTCGTGCCTCAGAGGCTCCCCAAGCCTTCTGTTTGAAGGATGGTGTTTGCAGTGGCAGCTGCATCCTCCCCATCTCCTGGATAAGCCTGTGGCTGGAGCTGATGGGTCACATGCTCTGTCAGCGGGAGCTGTGATCCCACCAGTCTTGGGCAGAGGGAAGGCTGGGGTTGAGCCACCGTGCTTCACTCTCTGCTGTAGCCATACAGGCCACAGGTGATGCAGCTTCTTGAGGAGTTGGACCATTACTCTTCCCTGACCAAACTCATGTCCATCTACCAAGCAACCAACGGGACCAACTTCAACTGGACAGACAGACGCATTGTTGAGTGGGAGAAATTTGCTGAACTGGCCAAATATCAGCTGGAATCCCAGAAACCAGCAGTGAAGGCTCTCCTCATCATGGCATACTCGGTCATCATCATCATGTCTCTCTTTGGGAACATGCTGGTGTGCCACGTGGTGCTGAAGAACAAGAGGCTGCACTCAGCCACCAGCCTTTTCATTGTCAACCTGGCTGTGTCTGACATCCTGATCATGCTGCTCAACACACCTTTCACCTTGGTGAGTGCTGTGCTGTCCATTCAGCCTGGGGGGGAGGAGTCTCCCACCCACTACAAATCTGCCTGCTGGTCACAGTCTCTGTGTGCATGCTCTCCTAGGGCTGAGGTGGGAACCCAACAAAATCTAATAGAAATTCTACCAGGCCAGTAAAACACTGTTCAGCAACCTATGGGCTTCCTTTGCTCTCTTAGTCTCTGTATCTCCTAGAGACTTTTAAGTTGTTTTCATGTGTGCCACCAAACCCCAGCAAGAGCTTCTCAGGGAATGAGAACCTGGGAATATTCACCTGGGTGAATATGTTCTTTCAATGCTCATGCAGTGGGTCAGAACAGCTGGAATGCCAGTCTTATCAGGCCACTACAAGAAGGCAGGAGAGATTTTCAGAGCTGCTGGTAAAGGGCAAACTGCTTGGGCAAAGGCTTCAGGGGCAGCTCTTCAGACGTGACAGTGGGGTTGATACCAAACCTTGGTCGACTTTTCCCAGATGTGGTTGTCAGTGCAATAAAAGTTATTGCTGTTCACACACAACGTCTGTAGAACAGGCAGGAGGGCTGTGGCAGCACCTCTCCGTAATCTGGGGTTTGACTTTATGAACTCCTCTGTGCAGGTGTTTCAGAGCCCTTGGTAGCTGATCTTTGGGTTTCAGGTGAAGCTGCCCAGCCAGCCCAGGTGCCGCCCCAGGGGCTTGGCCCTGGTTTGTTCTCAGCACACTTGCTGGCTGCTGAGGTGCTGTGTCCCCCCAGGTCCGGTTTGTCCTCAGCACGTGGGTGTTTGGGGAGGCCATGTGCCACGTCAGCCGCTTTGTGCAGTACTGCTCCCTCCACGTGTCCACGCTGACCCTCACGGCCATCGCCCTCGACAGGCACCAGGTGACACCCCCTGCCCCCTCCTCCCTCCCAAGGCTCTTCCCAAGTGCCCACAGTCCTGGCAGAGCCGTAGGTCCGAGGGGGATGGATCTGGGGATTCAACCCTTCCCCAGTGAGGAGGCTCTAGGGCTGAACTGAAAGCCTCCCCTCGTGTGCCAGGGGCAGGACGCCTCGATGGACTCGTGTAGGTCCCAGGTACTGGGCAGGAGGGAAGGAGCAGGATGTGGCATCACGGGTTTCATGGGATACTCCCAGATTTCCAGCTGGAAAGAGCGAGTGCACCTTTCTCACCCAGTTTGAAGAGAGTCATGCCCAGGTCTGGCAGAGCAACGGCTTCCAAAGGCTTTGGGCTACATGGAGGGCCTGGAGAGGCAGCAGAGCCAGCTCTGAGCACCACGTGCGGCTTCAGCTCTGCAGGAACTTCTCTGAGGGCTTCAGTTTAGCACCCAAGGCCCAGAGAGCCCCAGTGTGAGGCATTTAATGAGCAGGACATTTTCCTAATCACGGGCACCATTTTTGTATCATGTTTTATATCCTTTGTATTGCTGTGTTTTGTCCCAAACTGCCTCTGCCTCTCCCAGTGGGAGAGGAGGCAAGGAGGAGTCTGTGTTGCAGGTCATCCTGAACCCACTGAAGCAGAGGATGTCCCTGACCAAGGGAGCCTTGAGCATCTCTGTTATCTGGCTAATGGCAACCTGTTTCTCCCTGCCCCATGCCATTTACCAAAAGCTCTTCCAGTACAACTACAGGTGAGTGGCCCCCCCTTGCCAGTCAGTGAGAGTGTGCAGGTCCCTGGGCAGAGCCCCTTGCTGAGGAGGGATCCCAGTCCCTGCAGCAGGGGCTGCTTGGCCTGTCCTGGGGCACACCCAGCCCCAGCTCCTGGGTTTGCTCCCACCCCTCCCACACACCCAGGGCAGGGACTGGTCCCAGTCCCAGCCCCACGCTGGGGCAGCTCCAGGTGCAGCCTGGCTGGGGCTCGGCGCGGTGGGGACACACCTTCCCCAGAGCCGGGGCCCTGCCAGGGAGGACTCTGTCCAGGGTCTTTCCTCTTCCCTCCCCGTGGCTGCTCAGCTCCTCAGACTCAAGACCAAGACCATGCAGAAAGGAGAGAGCCAAAATGCAGTTTGAAGAACAAAGAAAAGAAACCGGGTGGGAGCCCCTGGTGTTGGCATCAACAAGGCTCTGCAGGGACCAGGAGAAGGAGGCTGCCCTGGTTTGTCAGCAGGGCCACTGGCCCCTCACCCCCAGGACTCACGGGTTCCCTGTGTTTCACCCACAGGGATTTATGAGGCAGGACCAGCCTTCCTTGGAGCTCGAGGCTCCTTTGCCCACCATTACACAAATGAGAAAAGCAAAGTCCCCTCCCCGTGGTTGGCCAGTGCAGGGCAGGTGAGGGACCAGTGCTTTGGCAGAGATGGGAGCTGTCCTGGTCTGCCACGGTGCCAGCCCACCAGGGAAGGGAACCCTTGGCTGAACACAATGACAGAAGCTATTAAAAGGAGATGAGGGGGAATCTCACACCCACATGAAGGCAGCTGAAATGTCTTTGCAGTCTGTTCCTCTGTGGTACCCAAACTCCTCTGTCCCCTTCAGCCTGTGGCACTGCTGTGACCCCTCCTGACTAGAAAACAGTCTGGGATGGTACCCAAGTGGGATTTTTCTGGGGGGTGTCACGCTGCTGGTGCTGCCCTTCACAGGAATGCCAGTCCCAAGGCCGGGGGGGGAATCTTACCATGTCCTGTATTTTCAGGCTGAGATCAGCATCCCAGGATCAGGGGAAGGAGGCACTGGCAAGCAGCAAGAGGGAGATTTCTAATATAGACACTGACCTTCTCTGTAAAGGGCAAATGTAGTTTCCTGCAGCTCAGCCAGGGCACAAGTTTCTGCACAGACCCTCCACAGACCTTCAGTGCTCCTGGTGTGTGGGGGCTGCACCACCTGGGAGTGTGGCCAGGGCTCCACAGCCCTCCCCTTGTGCCTGATGTGACTGAGATACCTGGGATGTCACCCCTCCAAGTGCCCAGACTGTAAACACGGGGCAGGGTTACTCTGTGCTCGTGTTGCTCCACAGTTGTGCTCAGGGATTAGGGAACAAATTGCTCATGAATGAATGAATGCCACGATCTGCTGCAGGGCACCTGTCTCTGCTCATCCTCTGGCACAGCCAGAGGAAACTGAGCCCCACATTGGCATGAGGCAGCTCAGTGATATAATGAATCCAGGACGTGCTATTCCCGTCCCTGCTTTCCATTGAAAAAAAATGCCAGTTGTGATACTGCTCATAATAGCTCCTGCAGGGCCAGGGCTCCTGAGCTCCCCCCCAGGGAGTGGTTGGAGGTCTGGGATGGGGAACAGGAGCCCTACCAGCCTCCATCTCTCTGGCTGCACTGCAGACAAGTGTGTCTGAGCCCCTGGGCATACAAGAATTCACCAAGGCTGGCCCCCCTTGGCAGGCAGGCAGGGCTGCCCCTGGGCAGGGTCTCCCCTGAGCCGTGGTGAGCTGTATCCTGAGGAGGAAACAGTTAGGACTGCACTTTGGAAAGGATGATTTTCCCTTCTGCATCTGTTCCCCTCTCAAGAGGCCTCTCCAAGTTCTCCTTGCTTGGCAGAGCTCAGCTCCCACACCTATTGACACCCCTCCAACCTCAGCCCCTCCTCCAGCTGCCCGTTCTCAACAATCTTCTATTTGTGGCACAAAAGGCAGCTCCAGTGGTTGAACACAGGATATTAAAGATATTAATCGATACCACAATGAATAATGCAACTTGATGGGGACTGAAGTCTGTGCTGAATAGGGGAGAGCAGAGGACAAGGGCTGAAAAAAGAAGGGCAAAATGGAACAGGAGAAAGAAAAAGAAGGGGAAATGGAAATATCCACTGGAAAGAAATAGCCCAGTGCTCTTTTCCCTTCATGTCCCATAGCTTCTAGTCACCAGCTGCAGGGTGCAGAGGGCACATGTGGTGCTGCAGAGGGTGCTGGGACTGGGAGCCACCGTTGGCCAAGCAGTGGGAAGCTGCCCAGCCCCCAGGGCTGCACTGGACGGGTGTGAGGGGCTGTTAGAATGAGCTGTTTCACAAGGTCACTCTTGGTTCTTCTGTCAGTTAATTGTCAGAGGTTCAACAGGAGCCAAGTGAGGAATCATCACAACTGTTTTAAGAGGTAGTAGTGAGGTATTAGCAGCTGATGGCAAGGAGTGGTAGGTAGGGAAGGGAAGAAAGATGGGCTTGTTGTGCCCATGAGGCTTTCTCACATCCCCCAGCCTCCAGCAGCCCTTTCCCTCCTCTCCAGAACAGCTTTGGCTTCTCATTGCTGCAGCAGTTCCTGCCCTGGCCGAGGGGCCCCGTTCCAGGAGTGCACAGCAGGGCAGGGGGCCCTGGGGGCACAGCAGGGCAGGGGGCCCTGGGGGCACAGCAGGGCAGGGGACCCTGGGGGCACAGCAGGGCAGGGGATCCTGGCTCCTGGGGGCACAGCAGGGCAGGGGATCCTGGCTCCTGGGGGCACAGCAGGGCAGGGGATCCTGGCTCCTGGGGGCACAGCAGGGCTGCCCCTGTCGGGGACAGAGGCTGCAGGCCCAGCCTGGCAGTGGCACAGCAGGGCTGTGGGTCTGTGTCCCTGCTCTGGCTGCAGGATGCCTCTGGGGGGGTGGCCAGGGGCAGGGTGAGGTCCCTCCCTGGGGGTTGCTGAGCCAGCAGCACGATTGAGCAGCAAGGACCACGTGCTTTGTTTCCCAGGGAAGCCACTGTCCGGAGTTTGTGCCTCCCTGATTTTCCTGAGCCCGCAGAGCTGGTCTGGAAGTATCTGGACCTGTCTACGTTTGTCCTTCTGTACCTCCTGCCTCTGCTGGTCATCACTGTCACCTACACACGCCTGGCAAAGAGGCTGTGGCTCCGCCACACCATCGGGGACATCACCAGGGAGCAGAGCATCACCCACCACAGGAACAAGAGGAAGAGCATCAAGATGCTGATGCTGGTGGTGGTGGTCTTTGCAGTCTGCTGGTTCCCACTCAACTGCTATGTGGTGCTCATCTCCAGCCTGGGCATCAAGACAAAGAACCTGCTCTACTTCACCCTGCACTGGTTGGCCATGAGCAGCACCTGCTACAACCCTTTCATCTACTGCTGGCTGGACGAAAGCTTCCGTGCAGAGCTCAGGGCCCTGCTCTGCCTCTGCCAGAGGGCACAGGGGGCTCAGCACCAGGGGCTGCTGCCTGGGGCCGTGCCCTGCCGGGAGGCGTGGGTGGAGCAGCCCAGCTGCAGGAAGGGGACCCCCTCCCAGACCGTGTGCCCCACTGGGAACCTGCCAGAGGCCAGCACCGACCTGTGAGCACGGGGCTGAGGGGGGTTCCCTGGCAGTGGGGGCAGCAAGACTCATCTCCCTGTCTCTCCTCAGTGTTGCTGCTCTGCTGACTTTTGGCCGGTGCCATTGCAGCCCCTGCTCTGCTTGGCACGGAGGCTGCACAGCCTCTCCAGCTCCCCACCAGCAGAGCTCCTGCTGCAGCTGGGCCAAGGGGCAGGAACACGTGCAGAGCTTCTCACACACGGCAGTCTGCTTTGGGGATTCTCGTTTCTTGCTGGCCTGAGTCCCTGGCCAGGGACACATCCCACGACAGGGAGCCCTGCCCAGCACCAGAAGCGGGTCTGTGGTGACACGTGTTTGAAAGAAGGGCTTGGACACCCAGATGAACTCCACCCGCCGGGAGTTTCACCAGACAGTTTATAGCAAAGCCTCCCGACAGAGGGAAGGGGTGTCAGGTGCTGCTCCTCCTCCTGCCCTGCCTGTGTCCCACCCAGAGCAGCTGGAAACCAGCCCCAGCTGAGGGGAGCAGGGATGACCCCAGGGGCTGTGGCTGCAGCCTCAGATGGCACCATGGCCAACTAATATAATCCATCGAGTAGTTCTTTTTTTTTTCAATAAATACATTTATTCAGGAAACAGAGCTGCACTGGCACTCTACAAAAGACCATGAAATATTTCATCAGGGCTGTAGCATTCACTCACTGAAGAATGGAATCATTCTGCATTGTTCTGCATTGCTGCTAATTGCTGTAAAAGTCTTCTTTAAACAACAGGAGGTTCTGTGAGGAGCAGCTGCCTAGTTGGTGCAAACCAGGGGATGGATTCCAGCAGCCCAAGGGCAGCCTGGACAGAGCTTCTGCCCAGGGAGGGGTGGGGAAGGAGCTCAGTGGCTGCAGGGGATGGGGACACACTCCAACCACTTTGCTGGGGCAGGATAAGCCAGACCAAAGAATGGAAACCAAGGACTGAGGTTTTTTTTCCTATTTGTGCAGTGAGAAGGAACGTGAGAGAGAGGAGGGGAGCTCCTCTTTTCAGGCCGCTTGAACCTTGTCCCTGCACCTTGGCTGTGCATTGCAATGTCCAGACCAGGAGCAGACAGTGGGGCACCACGAGTGGCAGCAGAAATGGGTGAACACTCGGTCCCTGAGACACCTCGCTTGGAACTCACAGTTACTGAAGATGGGACTTCAAAGCTGCCTGTGCTGGTGCTGCCCTCCCTCAGTGTACAGCAGGGTCTGTTTTCCGTCAAAAAAACTCATTGTGAGTTTTTCAAATGTTAAACTCATCTCTAATTAATGAGTATCACCTTATTAGTTATTAAGAGAAGCTGTTGTTTGCTTTCTTGCCGTTCCTCACCCCTCACCAGCTTTGGGTGGGTGGGGCTCTCAGACTACCCTGCATTGTCTTTAGGATTTCTTGGGTTTGTTTTCCTGCCTTCCTTTCTTTCTTTAAAAGGCTTTATAGCCGTTTTCTGGAGAAACCCAAGGCCTCACCCCAAAGCAGTGCGTCCCTCCACACTCCCTTGAGCTGCTGCTAATCTCCGTAGTTCGCGGTCCCTTGCTGCGAGAAATAACCTGGCAGGTTTTCCTTGGATCTGCCAGTCGCAGCATCTCCTCCGTGCTGAATTTTTCTCCCCTAAATGGGCAGGATGTGAGAAGTGACTGTATCCCACCCCTGTGACGGCTCAGCCGCCTGAACTGGTAATTATCGATGCCTGGATGGGAGTCAGCGCCTCGCACGCTCCCCCCGGGGCTTCAGAGCCCGGCGGTTCCCCGGCGAACGCGGGGAGCGGGACGGGACTAAAGAACCAGAGGCTGCCCGATGTGACCGGGGCGAGGCCAGGGGCTGGGGGCCAGGGGCTGCAGGGCAGGCTCGGTGAAACTCGGCTCTTGCTGAGTCTGAGTCAGCTCAGCAGGTGAACGATGCTCAAACATTCCTGGATCCGTGTCCAGACCCAGCGCCCGCCTGTGGGAAAGGCTCCGGGAGCGGCGGGGGCTGCCCGGGGGCAGGGGGGAGCTCCCGGGAGCCCGGGCTGGGCTGTACTGGGCTGGGCTGGGCTGGGCTGGGCTGGGCTGGGCTGGGCTGTACTGGGCTGGGCTGGGCTGTACTGGGCTGTGCTGGGGCAGCAGGAGCGCCTTCGGTCCGGCGGGACTGGGAGGGCCCCCCCGTCCTCCCCCAGCCCGAGCCCCGGGGGCAGAGCCCCGAGGGAGAGTTTGGAGGGCGGATTATTGAAACGTTGAGTCACCCCAAGCCTCTCGCAGGGAAACTGTTCGAGCACACACAAACCAGCGTGCACAGGTCCAGTGAGACGGGCGTGAGTGATTCCGTTTCGGAAGGTTGGCTCGTGCCAAGTGCAGCTGAGCGCCTTCAGCGGAGCCGCTGATGAGGACGAGAACTGGGAAGGCATACCTGAATTCCAGAGGCAAATCCTCTCATTCAGCCCCACCGCGGAACGAACAAAGGAACCACAACATGCCAGCTAGATTAACAAAAAGCAAGCAGAAAACCCCCACAATGAGTCAGAAAATTACTCAGGAAGGAGAAACTGAATACAATTAACATCAGTGAGCTCTTCAAGTGGAAAACCGCACGGAGGAGCTGGGCAAAGCATGCTGCAGGAGTAAGTTGGAATGTCCTCAGTCAAATGCAGCACAAGCCCTGGGATGTGAGGGGATACGTGGGGCAGCGTCACATCGTATCTTCGCACTGAAAAATAACTCAGCAGCTTGGGTCAGTCAAGAAGGAAGAGTTTGGAAGGAACCGGCGTGTGGAGGGCACAGCCAGACTTCCCACGTGGGATGTGAGGTGCCCGGGCAGCAGGAGGGTCCCTCCCTCGAGTCTGGCACGTGGCTCTGCCTCCCCCTGCCTTCAAAGCCATCCCACGTGTCCCCCACTGACCCTCCTGCCCCCCACTGACCCTCCTGCCCCCCATTGAACCCTCCTGCCCCCCATTGAACCCTCCTGCCCCCCACTGAACCCTCCTGCCCCCCACTGACCCTCCTGCCCCCCACTCCCTCCCCAGGAGCTGCTGGTGTCCCCCCTGGTGCCCCAGGAACGCTCTGATCTCACAGGCTCTGGATGGAGCCAGGCAGCAACACCAGCAGGTGAGGGCAGGTTTGACACCAGGCCTGGGGTGCAACCAGTGCTTGGTTTGGAGACTGGTGGTGGCATTTCCCAAAGTGCCCTGTCCCACCAGTGTCAGCCCTGACCCAGGCCCAGCTCCAGCCTTTCCTCCTGAGCTGCTCCCCCGAGGTGATGCCCAAACACTCCCAGTGTTCCCGACCTGTGCTGAGCATCTCCCTGTGCCCGGGGGTCTGTGCTGGGCAGGGTTTGGGGTCTGCTTTGGGACGGGCAGGAGTGGCAGCAGCACAGCCCTGGGTGGGGCTGGGCAGGGCAGGGGGTGGGCACTGCTCCTGGGGGGCACTGCAGCAAAGCCTTCCTCGCTCAGGAGGTCACAAGGAGTTTCCCCAAGCAGCAAAGCCAAAGCACTTCTTGGCCTGTTGCCTACGCCCGTATTTTGTCCTGTGCCCTGGTACTAAGGACTGAATTGATGCACTTGGCCCCTGGCTGAGGTTTCCCTCCCCCAACAGCCCACACTGACTGATGCTGCCCCAGCCAGCAGCAGCAGCTGCAGGAGGACACTGCGACAAGCTCTCAGGGCAGAGCAGCTGGCACTGGAGGTGAGAAGGTGAAAATAGTAATAACCCCCCAAAAGCCACAGGCTGAGCCCTGTGGGAACGTGTCTGGTTGTACAATAGTCTGGCTCTTGAGGAGACTGTTCCATGGCAGGCCCATAGGAGGCTCCTCAGCACATGAGGACACACTAATTGCTGTATAAAATCAGATGGATGGACCACCTAATCCATCTGCTGCAGATAAACCCAGTTGCTTCATGGGACACCACAAGGGACAACTGTAGGGATGTCCCCATTAATGGAATTTCTGCTCATTACTTTGCAATTAATGGGGCTGCAGAGCACAGAGGGTTGTATCCTCTATACCATCCCCACGGGCTCCCCTTGCAAACATCTGTATCCAAAACATGCTGTGTCCTCAGGCTGTGTCTGACACATCTGGCTGGGCACAGACATGGGGCACCACTGCTTCAGGCTCTGACTTGTCAGCAGGGACTGCAGGATGCCAGAAATGATGAAAATTGGCCCCGTTGTTATTGTACCTGGTTGGAGTATTTGTCTGCAATCCACTAATTCCTTCAAACCAGCTCGGAGAAGGATGAGGGACACTGTGAAGAGGTGTTGAATGGGTTGCACAAACGCTTCATTTTTTTCCTCAAGCTCCATCCCCAGTGCTGCTGCCCTGGAAGCCAGAGCAGCCCAGTGCCCAGGCTGGTGGCTCCCATTCATGTCATGCAGAAACAGGTTGGCCAGGCTCAAAAACCTCAATTACCACCAGGGCTCAGGGCAGGAATACAGGGATTTCTCTTGGGATAATAAGGTACTTTTGATGGATAATAATAATTATTGGCATCAGGCTGTTCCCCAGGAGAGAATGTTTGTTTGCCATCAGCACAGCTCTGGGATTGGAGCCCGTTTTGTTTCCCTTAAAAATGAACATCTACTGCCAATGAAAGGAGTCAGCATCCCCATTTTAATTTGTTTTCTTCTTTTTTTCCTTTCCTTTCTTTTCTTCTTTTTTTTTTTTCTTTTTGTGGTGGATGTTGTTGCTCCCAGTTTGGTCCAGTTGAGGCAGTTTGCTCTCATCAATGTCCCCCCAGTTCTCTGAGCTCTCTGCCCAGTGCCCCAGGGTCTGGTGGCTTGTCTGCCCAGCAGGCCCGTGGGTGGAGGTGGCACTGCCTGGGCAGGTGCTGGGGGTGCCCCAGACACACCGTGAAGCTTTGCAGATGCTTTGTTGAGCGTCCCTGTGAGTCAGTGCACAGGCTGGGAAGGTGACTGTGGAGGGTGGAGGAACAACACATCCCTGTCTCCTGGCAAACACAGACAGTTCAATGATGTGCAGTGAGACGTGTTTTCTCCTCCTGGAATTGCCCTTGTGTCCTGCAGAGACGTGATGAGGTGAGAACTGAGCGTGCAGGGGAAGCGTGGGGGAAGTAAAAATGAGAAAATCAGAGAACAAACAGTAAAAAACAACCCACCTGCGGGGAAGGAAAGTGGAGAAGGAAAGGAACTCAAGTCTGGGAATTCAGTTGTGGCTGATGGATTTCAGACTTCAACCGTAGCAATGGAATTTTATCCACCTGCTTCCCCGTCCCCGGGCAGGGGCCAGGAGCACCCAGAGCTCCAAAGGCTCTCAAGGGCTTAGTGCCAGGTCAGCCCTGCCTGGGGGGCACACACGAGGGCACAGGGCCCCTTGACTGGCCTGGTTCCCACCCCCGACATTCCCTTAGGGAGGACCCCTCCTGTCGGGCCACCTCCCTGCACTCGGAGCTCAGGGGCAGAATGAGTGATGTGCCCTCAGAGGGTCCCCGGGAGAAGGATGCAAAGACCCCCTGACTGGCAGCGACACCTCAGCAGGTCTGAGATGAGCCCTCCTGGGGGGTCGCTGTGCACACCAGGCCAGCCCGTGGTCCCCATCTCTTCAGGTGCACCTCGGGGGGTGGCTGAGGGATCTCACCCCACCTTTCGCCTGAGCTCTGTAAAGCCCAGCCCCTCCTGTCAGGGCCATGTGGCTGGCCAGGGCTGCTGGCAGGGAGCTGTGCTGCTGGCAGAGGCAGGACACCCGTCTGAGATGGTGCCCACGGTGCACATGGGCCAAAGAGCATTCCCTGGCATTGCCTCTCAGGCTGGCAGCTTACCAAGCTCTAAGTGCCTTTGCACAGCTCTGCATCCCAGCTGGAGGCAGCTGAGGTGAGGACTGGGTGCCCCAGCACCTTGACAGGCTGCCAGGCTCTGTGCTGAGGTGGCACGAGGGCTGGCAGTGGGAGCCAGCCTCGTTCTGAGCACACAGCCCCACACTTCCCTGCTTGCAGGGAGCACAGAGGGTTCCTCTGCCAGATTTGCTGCACAGACACCAACCTCTTATCCCAGTGTGGAACATGAGAATCCCAAATACTTCGAGGGGAACGTGGTTGGTTTATTATCACTCCTTGTGCATCGGCCAAAAATGAGGCAAGACCAGACAACACAAGCAAATGTGAGGCGAGGGTGTGAACCTCTTGTTCACTCTTGTTCACCTGGACTGGGTGGGACTGTCTGCTCTGCATGGGAGACTCCTCAGGCACTTCTCCAGAAGAGCAGACCTGGGAGGTAGGACCAAACCCACCCACCTTTGCCTCCTGCAGTGTGTCCAGTCACCTGAGGACGCAGAGTTCTGGATGGCCACAGCCCCAGAGCCAGGAGTCACTCCAAGGCAAGGCATGGCATACCCTGAATGGCCACCACAGCATGCAGGAGGCTGCTCTCCTCTGGCCCTCTCCTCCTGCCTTCCTGCAGTGCCAGTGCCAGGCACAGGCTGGGCTCTGGGGCCAGGCCACCCACAGCACACTGCCCACCCCCTGCAGCTCGGGCTGGGGCAGGCAGGGACACTGGGACCATCACTCCTGGCAGACTGTGCTGAGGCTGGGCACTCAGAGCACTTGGGGTGCTCCACGTTGAGCATCTGTGACAACAGGCTCCAGGCACCCACGTGCTCCATGGAAAAGGTTCCTTTGCAAACCGTGGATGCCAAAGCCCTCTGCCACTGCTGGGATTTGTGTTCAGGCAGCTGCCTGCTCTCCTGGGCCTGAGTGCAGAGGCTGTGCCACTGCCCCCTGGGTGGCAGAGGCAGCCAGGGCTGCAGGCACCCATGGGGTGCTGGTTTGGACAAGCACCACAGCTTTACTTAGAGCAGATCATCCTTCCTGCTAATAATTATTTCAAACAGACCCAGTGCAAGGGCGTGAACAGACTCACGGAGCACTGTAATTCCTGAGCTTGAACAGCAACTGCTCCTCAGCAAAGCTTCAGGACCTGGAGCTCCTCAGGGATCACTTAGGGCTCCTCTGCCTCCCTCCTTCCCACAGCAAACCCCCCTTGAGACTTGTCCCCTTTGAGGAGGGTTATACCCCCCAAAACCAGGAGCTGACACCCATGGCTGGGGCAGCACTTTGGGGATGGGGCAAAGCTGCTCCATCCAGCAGCTCCTGCTCCTGCACCCCTCCCCTGTTCCCCACCAGGGGATAAGGCTGACAGCCTCAGCTGCTGCAGCATCTCTCTGGCAAGAGCTGCCTGTCCTGCCAGACCAGCCCCTGGCAGACAAGGCCCCCCAGCCCCCGCAGGGGGTGTCCCCAGGTGGGCAGAGGGAGAGGAACAAAAGCTCACTGAGCATCACCATCTCTGGCTCTGAAATTTATTGAACTACAAACACAGCACTCAAGAGCACCAGGTCTGGGGGGATGTGGAGACCCCCCGTTAACACAGAGCACATGAGCTTCAGCTATTGCTTGATTTGAACACAGACAACACCTCAAACCCAACAAGAACAATGCTACAAGGTCAGAATAACAATGGTAACAACACAGAATTTACAAAAATATAAATAACCTATCTGTAACCTTAAAGAAAAATAACATCCATCATAAAAACCCCATGTATTTCCCTGGGTAAACTATGGCTACAGAAATGTAGTGATTATTTCTTTTGAAAAAGCACCAGAGTCTGCAGTTTTAAATAATCCCAAAAGAGTGGGTGTCTCCCCCCAGCACTGGCAGACTCTCCCAAGAATTGTGCCCAGATCAGTAAACCCAAATCTTCCTCAGTGTTGCCCATTTCTGTAAGAGCACAGTGAGGGCACAACTCTCATGAGCTTCCTGTTCAGGAACAGCCTCTAAGGGTTGTTCACCAGTTGTTCATCAGAATGAACACTTTAACAGCACTGAAGTATGTGCCTATTTTAGGTCTATGCTTAAGAGCTTCCCAGAACAGGACTGGATTTAAACTTATCATACAAATTCCTCTGCAAATCATACTTCCAGACAAGAATGGTTTCAAAATCAACCTCGCTGTAAAAAAATAACCCCACTGCACAGGAGTGTTTCCACTGTTCAGACCCAGCTGGAGTTTGCACAGATGCTGCATTACTTCATTTCTTTCACCTCCCTGTGAGCCATGCCACCTTGGCAGGAACAGCTTCCTGAGGGTGCCACACTGCAGGAATTTCCTTCCCCTACATGACATGTATTGTGCTGAAAATACTATTAAAAAGCAAAAGTCCATTGGTTGCCCACCAAAGCAGTTCATTGCCAAGGGGTGGCTGTCCTTCTCACGTCCATGTCCCAGCACTGTCCCCATTTTCAAGCTCTCATGGCTCCTGAGGGGTCCAGCTGGGCCCAAGGAAGGCTCTTGCTCAGATGCTGTGGGTGAAGTTATCTTCCTTCCTGCTGGAAGTAACTGTGTCCACAGAAGGATTAAATACTTATTGACTATTGTGAGGTGTTTAGTGCCAGCCATGTCCCTGCCCCAGAGGAACTCCCTGGCCCAGGCTGTGTGTGACACCCAACACAGGGAGGGAGGGTCCAACCCACCCACACAGCACAAGGTCCAACGCTGTGGGTCTTGGGGAGCAATAAAATGACCTTGACCATCAAAGAAAGGCAGTGGGGCAGAGGAGGTGCCAGCTCCATCTCAGACAGTCCATGCTTTGCTTATCTGAGCACAGCCTGGGCACATTCGAGCCTCCACGGCACTGAGCAGCACCAGCAGCTCTTAATACCCGAGGGGGGCAGGGGGGCAGCTTTCCCAGAAGTGCCCACTGCTTCCAGGGGCTGTGGCCAGATAAAGGCAGAGCCCACAGGCTCAGAGGGGGTGGGGGATGGCAGGGCGACAGTGCCACTCGCTGGTGACCACTGACCAGCCCCAGGGATGGCCACGAGAGCACAACGGGCTCAGTGAGGGGCAAAGCAGCAGAACAGGGAGAGACCCCCGGCCCAGCCCCGGGCAGTGCCGCCTGTGAGAGTGGGACAGACAGGGGGCACCGACGGGGTGGCACCGACGGGGTGGCACCAATGGGGTGGCACCTATGGGGTGGCACTTGTGGGGTGGCACTTGTGGGGTGGCACCTGTGGGGTAGCACTTGTGGGGTGGCACCGATGGGGTGGCACTGAGTGCTGCTGGCACTGAGCCCCCAGCCCCTGGCATCCCCCCCAGCCCCCCTGGCAGCTGCTGTGCCCCTGCCCCCCGTGGGAGCAGCGCCCACGGGCCGGCCACCCACACGCCGAGGGGTCACAGCCCTCGGCCCTGCCCGGGGCAGAGCTCCAAGAACAGCCCTGGCACCCCCTGTCCCCACCCCAGCCACAACACCTGAGACTGGGGCACCCGGTGACAGCAGGACCACAGCAAACTCTGGCAAACCCCTCAGGATGACATCACCAGCAGAAGGGTTCTTGGCTCCCCAGTGCCATTTCCCAGGAATGAGAAATCAGGATATTTTCAGACAGGGGAAAAAATATTATTTTAAATGGAGCTGGCCCTGCCCTGGCTGGCACAGGGACGTCACCACTGTGACCATGGTCATGGCTTCAGCCCCCAGCTGCCACCTGCTCCCCAGGGCATGGCAGTGCAATGTCCCTGCCCTGGCCACCTCAGGTGGTTTGCAAAGCCTCAGAGGTGATGGGCAGTGGATTGTCACAGGGCTGGGTGCATGGCAGGAGCCCAGGAGTGGGCCAGCACCTGCCCTGGGCCAGCAGCCACAGCCCCATGACAAGGATGTATGTCAGCTCAGCCCAGGGATTAGTCCAAGATTCTTGCCAGAACAAATGGACACAAAGAGGAAGGTGCCAGGGTGGCACAGGGTGGCAAAGGCTGGAGCCTGGCACATCAGCCACAGCCAGGTCCTCTGCTAAGAAAATCCCAGCACCGAGGGAGAGAAGCAACGAAGTAAACTGGGAAAGTGGCAACTCGCACTCCAGCAAGCACAGCATGGACCAGGTGAAGGAGGGGAAAGCTGGAATGGAAGGGAGGTGATGGCTGGGCCCACAGAAGGGTGTTGCCCATGGAGATTGAAGCCCGTGGCTGAGGGACCCCATGGCAACAGAGCAGCAGGACAGGGCTCACTGCAGAGCCAGAGCACTGCAGTGGGGGCAGCACAGGGACTGACAGGTAAGGCTGTCAGAGCCCGAGAAAAACAGCCTCTGGAGGTGCCTGAGCGAGCACTCCTGCCCGGAGATGGGAGGAGGCCCAGCTGTGCCTCCCAGAACTCCTCACGTCCTTCCATTCCATGATGCAAAGACCATCTCGTGTTTTTCCCCCCATGCACATCAGGGAGGTTACATGACTGAAGGCCACTGGATCCTCTCCTACACCAAGAGAACATGGAGCTTCCCTTGTCCCTCTGCATCCTTTAGCACTGGAGCTCCAATGCAGGGCTGAGGGTGAAGTGGTCACAGAGCAAGAGCAGGGCGTCAAAGCGCTGGAGCCGCTGCAGCGCCTGCGCCAGCAGGGGGACAGTGACCGCAGCTCCCCCACAGCTGAGGTGTGCAACCAGCTGCTCAAACCCTGAGAGCCGTCCCAACAGCGGGGCTGGGAGCCCCAGCTCCAGGGCCACATGGCTGAAGTTCTTCACACCATTCAAGGCAGGGTCCAACAAAAAGGCAAGTGATCGCACCAAGGAGTGGGGCAGCTCTGCTATGGGGAGACCTGGGGGCAGCAACACAGTGAAGCTGGATTAGAACTCACCTCACCTGGCCAAGATAAGGGCAAACACAGCAGTCAGATTGCAGGCCAGGCCCCAGGCATGCAGGTGAAATGCCACCCTGCCAGGGCAGGCACCTCCACCGACATGGCTTTCAGAGCTCAGCGACACGGAGCTGGCGCAGTCCTGGGGAAGCTGGTGACTGCTGACAGTGGGGCTTCTAACAGCCACCTGTCCCGAGGCCACTCAAGGCAGCATCACAGAAAATGTACCCTGTGGACCAGCACTAAAGGCCACAAGCCAGGTAAGGCCCTGTGATGCCTGGCACCTCTGTGCAGCCACGGTGGACTTCTGGAGGAGCTCTTTCCCAAGAGCCTGCCTCTCTGATATCTCAGTACTTGGAGAATAAGGATGAGGCTGGAAGGCCACTTACCCTTGGCTGTGCTGCTGATCTGAGTCACCAGGCTCTGGGCATCATCCACCTGGCAAGACAGAAGAGCCCAAAATTGGTAGCAGCCCTCTGAGAACAGCAATGCCTGGCCCTGCTCCCAGGGCCATCCCAGAGGCTCATGGAATGGAGCTTCTCCTCTGACCCTGCCACCCCATATCAACGAGCCTCGGTCCACGTCCCTACCCCTCCACTGAGCCCAGCCCCTGTGCCTGAGCCTTGGGCACTCAGGAGCATTCCAGAGGGTGATGAGGCTGGAGGAACTTACTGGCTGCTCCCCAGGTGGGATATGGGCAGTGGGATTTGGGAAGGAATGGGGTAGGTGCTGGTGCCCCTCCTGCACCACACCACTGCTCCTCACCACCCGGCTCGCCGTGTCTTCTGTCCTCTCGCTGCCCACGAACTCTGCCTGGGTGGAGAACTTCTGGAGGTCCAGCTCGGTGCACTCCACTGGGGTGTGTGGCCACTTGTGCTGCAGCTCGGAGGCACAGGAGGAGAGGGGGGCCAAGGCCTCCCCCGTGCCTGGCTGGCCCTGCCTGGGGGCAGGGGGCAGCAGGACCCCAGGCAGGCAGTCCCCATGGCCCGAGGCACGGATGAGGGGCTGGCTTTCCAGGAGGCTCCTGCCCAGCTGGGCCTTGGAGGCAGTGCTGACAGTGATGGCTGGTGGCAAGTCCATCTCTGGCTGGAGATGGGGGAGCTGGAGACCCACAGCTTCCCTGTCTGAAGTGAACTGCACCGTTTCCACAGGGCCTGGAACCAAAAAGCGACACGGCTCAGCAAAGCTCACCATCCAGCTCTGTCCTTCCTGCCTCAAGGCACCTCAGCAGGTCCTGGGGCCCAGCACCACCCTCCCTCCCCAGGGGAAGGCAGCAAGAGCAGGTACCTTCCGCCTGCCTGTAGCAAGGGCTCAGGTTCTTCACCCCCAGGCAGCAGGGACCAGACATCTGCTCCTCACACAGGAACCTGCCGGGCGCCGCGGCCGTCGGGAACATCGCCTGCTGGCCTGAGAAGTTCTGAGTCCTCAGGAAGACTTGGAGGATAGAGGAGAACCAGCCTGAGTAAAGGCTTGGCTCGCTTCCCCAGCACATCTTCAGCCCTGTGGTATGTCTGCTGGCGAGGAGCTGGGAGCCAACAGCTCCCTGTCATCCTGCTGGATCTGAATGTGTCCCAGCCCTGGCCACCAAAAGTACTGCCCTCTTCCCCCAGCAGCAAAGACTCAAGGAACCCCAGAGGAGAGGATTGCCAGTTGTGACTGCAAAATGGCCTCTTTTTTATCTCCTGATGGCACCGAGGAGGACGGAGGGTCCTCCGTGTCTTTGAGCAGGCAAAGCACACGGGAGATCCTGAAGGCATGAGAGGCAGGACAAGGTGTCTACTCTGTATGAGCCAAGGAGCAGTTGGGTCACTGCTGAGTGACAGTGCCCAAGCAGGAACTGCAGGCATAGGTGAACGGCACAGAGAGGAAGAGAGCACTGACTCACCTCGCTGGCACTGGCTCTTCCAAAACCGCTTGCAGTAGATGATGGAGAGTGCCAGAAGCAACAGGACAATGATGACCAGAGCGCTGCTGGTCAGCGCAAGAAGGGCTGTGTCCTGAGGTGGTACAGTGGGGACAGCAACCTTCACCAGGTTTGTTCTGGATCGACCTGCAAACATCAGCCACAAAACACTGGAGCAAATCTCTGAGGCTTGGACCACCGCGTCCCACGTGCCCCTCGTCACATGCCATGACCGTGTCTCCTCCACCAGGGCTGTGCCTCCTTTGTGCCCACACCACCCCCCGACCCCCCCCAGCGATGGGGCACCTACACTGTGGCTCAGAGGAGGGTGTCTGCCTGGTGCAGGGGATGCACTCCCACTCCAGCTGCCCGCTGAGCCGCGCCTTCCGGTAAAACCTGCCGACAGAGCAGAGGGCTCAGCAGTGCCCGGCCCCACAGCCCCACCGCGCAGCCAGCCACGCTGCCCCCTCCATGGCACTGGGGGCACAGCTGCCCCCCAACCCTTGCCCAGCTGGCTGGACGCCCCGCAGCAGCGGGACTCTCATCCAGCCAAGGCACAGCGCAGCTGCTTGTTCATGTCCAGCCATTGGCCAAGGAGCAATGTCCCTCCAACAGCCCTTCCCTCCCTGGCCCCATGTCTGCTGAAACAGATTATGGTGAATACCGGCTCCCCTAAGGGCCAGAAACAGTCCAGCTAAAGCTGTGTTCAGCAAGGGGCTCACACACTCCAACTCACTCCCGTCCCAGTCCCACCAGCGGCCAGCATGTGTCTGCAGCCCCCAGGCATGCTGCAGGCTGGCTGTAGGCATCAGTAACTCCTTGAACCCACACCCAGGGTACAATCTGTCCTCCTCTTTGGGGACCACCAACCACAGTGGTCTACAGCCCTGCATCTTCCAGGGCTTGGCCACCCTGGTGTCCACAGAAGGCTGGAAGTTTTCTCTCACAGCTCCTTCATGGAGGCCTTGAGGTTCCCTTCTCTGGAGTACCAGGGGACCATCGGACGAGTCTGACTTCCCTGCCTTTAGCAGACTCCTCACAGAGGCAGCCCTGGCTCACCAGGCTCCTCTTAGGTGCCATGCCCCAGGCGGCCTCAGGTGAAGCCCCCCGTGCCCCCCTCTCCCCAGGGGTGGCCGTGGTGGCCCCGCTCACCCTGGCAGGCACTCCCCGCACACAGCATCGGTCGTGGCCGTGCAGTTGGACTTCTGCAGGCGGTTGATGAGGGCACAGGACAGGCAGGGCTTGCAGCCGTGGGGTCCCCAGCGGTCCTTGAACTTCCTGGGCGGACAGGCCACGCACTGGGCATCGCCCCCGCCGCCATCGCCGCAGTCCTGCGGCACAGAACCACGGGTCACGGGGCACGGGGCACGGGTCACAGGGCTCAGGGCACAGGGAACAGGGCACGGGTCACAGGGCTCAGGGCACAGGGCACAGGGCACAGGGCTCAGGGCACAGGGCACAGGGCACAGGGCACAGGGCTCAGGGCACAGGGCACAGAACCACGGGTCACGGGGCACAGGGCACAGGGCACAGGGCACGGGGCACAGGGCACAGGGCTCAGGGCACAGATCACAGAATCACAGGTCACAGAATCACCAGGTTGGGAGAGACCTCCAAGATCGAGTCCAACCCTTGCCCTGACACCTCGACTGGACCAGCCCATGTCACCAAGTGCCACGTCCAGCCTTTTCTTAAACACATCCAGGGATGGGGACTCCACCACCTCCCCGGGCAGACCATTCCAACACTTCATTACTCCTTCTGTAAAAAACTTCTTTCTAATATCTGACCTATACCACACGGGGCCACATGGGTTCCACAAGGTGCCACAGGAACTGTGCCCCTTCTTTGGGGGCAGAGGGTGGCAGGGCCACCATTCAGGTGCAGGGCCATCAGAACTCAGCCAGGAGCAGGACCAGCAGCAAGAACCAAAACAAGGCAACACAAGGAGCACCCCGAAATCCCTCAGCACCTCCTGCTTCCATTGCCTCACCCTCCTACCCAGAGTGAGGGAAACAATTCATCCTCCCATCCTACTGAGTCTCAGCTCTTTCCAACACGCTGGGACTTAAGATCATCCTTCTGAAGGAAGGCTGGCAGAGGATTCACCCAGCACTACAAAAGGCTCAGTGACAGATGATTCCCACTCCTTAGAGAGCAGGCAATTTACCTTGGAAAGCTCTTGCCCAGGCATGCATTTTCTGCAGGGGATGCATTTCTTCTGGTCATCAAGGTACTCACTTTCTTGGCAGGCCATCGTGCTGGAGAGCAGTGGGGAGCCTGGGGAGGAGAGGAAGAGAAGGCAGAGGGGTCACAGGCTTGGGATGAGCAGGGTGCCCTCCTCTGGGTGGACATTTCCACTTGGCCAGGATGGCAGCCAGCACCTGGGCACTGCAGGTGGAGCTCGGGCTGCTGGCTCCTGCTGTGCAGCTCCAGCAGCCCCAGACAGGCTTCTCAGCAAAGCTGGCAAGGAACTGTCCCAGTCTGCTGCCACCTCACAGCCTCACAATGCAGCAAAGGACATTTCAGTCGCACTGTTAAGCCCGACTCACTGACTGCTCGGGCCACCAGTGAACTCTGACAGTCCCACTCATAGCTCTGGGTCCCTGAGACTATCAGCAGAGAGCTCAACATCAGCAGAGGCCCAGCTCCAGGATCCAGCAGCCCAGCTCTGGCCAGCAAGGCAGTGCCTGTCTGTCAGCATCAAATGTTGGTCACACACATACCTGTGTCCCCCCGTGGCCCTGCTGTGTCCCCGGCAGAATGCAGCCACTCAGGCTGTTGCTCTGCACGTTCTGGCTCAGCATGGGCTCACCCCCAGCGGCCTCAGAGGGCCAGAACAAGCTCCCACCTCCCTCCCAAACCCTCCAGAGCCTCCCTGAGATGTATTCAGGGCTCAGCAGAAGGGCAGAGCCAGCCCAGGCACTGTGGGGCTGCACTGGCACTGAGGGTGGCTCACAGGACAGTGCAGGAGTGGCATCTTGCCTGGAACAAACAGCTTGGACTGAGGCTGGAAACC
This sequence comes from Serilophus lunatus, assembly GCA_013399895.1. NCBI lineage: Eukaryota > Metazoa > Chordata > Aves > Passeriformes > Eurylaimidae > Serilophus > Serilophus lunatus. The sequence continues at coordinate 305,506 of VXBA01004708.1, forward strand.
CAAGCAATTTATTTGGAGTTTTGGGACTGTCTGATCAATTCTGCATGTTCTAGGTGGGCTCTTCCCACAACAACAAAGGGAATAAAATCCACCTGCCCTAGAGCAACATCCCCTTTGCTTTTACCACTTTCCAGTGCAGCAAATCAGGAGAGAAATTGCTCAACCCTCCCTGGGAGCAAGTTCTCAATACCCACGAGGAACAGGGAACACCTTTTGGAGGACACAGTCCTGAAGAGCCTGAAGTGTCTGGGGGAATCTGGCACTTCAACCAGAGCTGTCCTGTGGGAGGAGGGACCCTGGAAGGTTCTTGCAGCAGAGGGGCAGCAGCTGCAGGACCCCCAGCAGCCCCATCCTGCCCTGGCTCCTTCCTCCCACGGCAGCATTCCTCCACAGGCTTTTTCTGCCTCCTCTGCCTAATCCCACCCCTCCCTTGCTGGGGCCTTTTGGAAGTGGAGCCTTGGCCAGGCTCCCCTGGCTCTGGAGGGCCAAGATTCATGGGGCATGAGGTCTGCCTGGAGAGCACAGCCTGTGAGTCACCCTGCCCAGCTCCTGGGCTGACACAAGGATGCCCAGCCAAGCCCGTGGGGACGGGCCACGAGGAGCTGAAGGGGCTAAATCTGTCTTGCAAGCATCTCGGGAGGGGCTTGGCCACAGCCTATAAATAGTGTGCAAGTGCCTGACACTCTCGAATAAATAAAGGAGATTTGTCACAGCCCCACAAGGTGCTGAACAGGGGGCTCAGTGCCACTGCCAGGGCACATCCTGAGCAGGATTTGGTGTCAGGGCTCAACACAGCAAGGGAACAGGAAAAGGAAAAGCAGGGAGAGTGGTCCCAGACAGGTGACACAACCATTTCAGGGACAAGTGACACCCAAGTGCTTTGGGGGACCAGCACACCTGAGCCCAACCTCTCTGTGAGTTCAGAGAGTGTGGAGAGCAAGGGATGGATTCTTACCTGCTCTCCAAAGTGCTGCTGTAACACAAAAAAAGGCACTGGTGGAAAAAAAGAAACCCAACCCCAACCAAAACAAACCCCTCACAACAAAAGAACCCTAAATGAGCAGATTTTTTGGTGAAGCTGTCCACAAAACCAACCTGACCACTCTCTCTCATATATCCACAGGCTTTTCTGCCCCTTCCAAAGGGCCTGCAGCTGGCACAGTGCCCTCGTAGCCCACTCCCCCCAGGAACCCCAGGCCAAAGCTGTTCCCTGAACACAGAAGGTTCCCCAGGCCCAAGGAATCCTGCCCCAGAGCTGCTCCCCAGTGATGGAATCGCTCAGGAGGGGGGAGGCAGCACTCCCCACACTGGGCACAGGGCAGGCCTGCTGCTGCTCCAGGCACAGTTTAATGATAGAGGGAATGAACACTTTGTTGGATAGCTGGCATGAAATTCAGAGCTGTGGGATCTTTGCACTTCTTATTTCAAGAGCATCAGATCCAAGACACTTGATTTGTATGTGCAAGGCACGTCCAAAACACCCAGTGCTGTCCTGGTACAGCAGAAACCTTGGAGTGTCTGATGTGTAACTGAAACAACTCCTCCTAATAAGCCAAAAGGTGTCCTAGACTAAAAAATAAATCAATAATGTGAGACAAAGCAATATAGAAAGAGCTAAAAACTTAAAAGCCAAAATCAACAACAAACCCTCCCCCCACTCTGGGAATGACATGGGGTGTGCAGGTGACTCCCAGAGCAGAGATTTATCCATCACAATATACTGTAACAGTGATAGAGAATCAATGAGCAGACACAGGACACAGTATCAATGTTAAAGTGGGGGAAAGAAGAATCTCCTGCCATCAGTGCAAGAGATCTTTTAACTTAGAAACATGATGCATTTGTTAAAGAACCCTTTTATTGCCCTGAAGAGACATCCTGCCCGAGCAGGTGAGCAGAGCAGGCTCCTCACTGTGCCATCCCTTGCCACCAGACCCAGGAGCTGCTGATTTTCACTCACGAGACCAGACGGTTCCAGCAGTGCCACGGCACAGCACGAGCTGCAGTTCATTCACCCCACAGCAATGCTATGGCCTGTCAAAGTGTGATGGTCAAAAAAATTAGACTGTATAGGAATCTAAACTACTTTTGCTGTGTAGACCTAATGGATTCTGGTAGGGAAAAGAGGCTGAGGAAATCAGTCAGTAAAGGGAACCAAATGAAACAATCAGGGAATGTGTGAGCGCTGCTGTTCTCCCCATCTGCCCAGCAGGCACTGGGGCAGGGCAGGCAGCAGGGGTGCAGGCAGGGCACGGGGGGCAGGCAGGGGGACAGGCAGGGGGGCAGGCAGGGCAGGAGGAGATGGGCTGGGCTGGTCCCTGCCCCAGGTACAGACTCCCTCCCCTCCAAACATGGGTCCTGCTTGCCTGGGAAAGGGGGTGCCCAGACTCACCTTTAGGGGCTCGGCCACCCACCCCCGGCAATGGCTCAGCTGGCACAGCCTCAGAGCCGTTCCCTCTGCAGGGCTGCCTGGCACAGGCAGCACTGCACCTCAAATGAGACTTGTATACACTGCAGCCTGAAAACAAAGAGCTCAAATCCTAAATAAGAACTGCCAAGTGGGGAGCAAGGGGGAAAACATGTTATCTGGATAATATAAGTGGCTGCCTTGTGCTTGGCCAAGGCCACTCCCAGTCTGTCCCCCGCCCCAGCCCGGGCAGTGTCTCTGCACCTCCCGGTGCCACGAACTGTGCCCGGAGAGCCTCTGCTGCAGCGGGACCCCGGCGGGCAGAAGGCTGCTCAGAGAAGCAGAACAGAGGCAAAAAAGTGCAATCTGAGGCTTTCCATGTGGCTTGGAAACCAGCAGCTTTCCCAGCGCTGTTTTAGATTCTACACACACAAGGAACTGAACTTCACGCTTTAGGTGAAAGCACCGTGTGCTTGGATGGGAGGGGGATGCTCGGGGCTGCTCCCACCCCTCCAGGGCACAGCACGACGCTCTCCCTGCCGTGATGTTTGCCAGCTTCAGGCTGTCCGCCTTGGGGATCCATATTCTGCCTTACCAGATATCTGATGTAACACTTCCAAAGCTCCCATCAATTTGCATAAAACCTTAGTGGGTTTTGCTCCACGTTTAATCCTTAGTAACTGTAATTTTCTTGCTGCGATAATCACAGAGACACTGAGGTTGTAAAACCCCTCCAAGATCATCGAGTCCAGCCGCTCCCCCAGCACTGCCCAGACTGGGGGGACCCAGTCCCACTAACCCATGTCCCCAAGCGCCACATCCACGTGTCTGTAAATCCCTCCAGGGCTGAGGACTCCCCCACTGCCCTGGGCAGCCTGTGGCACATCTGGACAGCCTTTTCGG
>VXBA01004708.1:312420-337131 GCA_013399895.1 Serilophus lunatus
GTACGTGTCTTATCTTCACTTCGTTCCTCTCCTCTCCTCTCCTCTCCTCTCCTCTCTTTGGCAGTGACACAGGTTTTTCAGCTGTGAGCCTGTTCCAGGCCGTTTTCACAGCACAGTGGTCACAGACACAGGGCAGTTGGTGCTGCCAGGGCTGCCCTGCTGTGGGGCAGGAGCTCCAGCACTGCCAGCTTGGAACATGGGGCTGCAAAGGTAGGAGCTGCTTAAAGATGGGCACAGGCCACGATTTCTCTTGGTACACATCGTGGAGGGAGCGGCCAGAGTGCCAGCCTGCTCTGAAGGCCGGGTGGAGACACGTGTGCCAGGACCTCGTGCCCTCACAGCTTCAAATATCTCTTGGCCCAGGCCCCCAGAGAGCCCAGGAAAGCAGCTCAGCAATCCAGGCAATGCCATTGCTTGATTTGTTTCTTCCTAGGCTCGTCTTCTTTTGGAAGACAGAAGCAAACCAGCTGATCCTCTTTTCCTCCTGCCTCCAGCATCTTCCTCAGCTCACTTTGATCTGAGCACTTTGCACACACTCCTGTTTCGCTCTCCAGCTGCAGAGCTCAGCTGTCCCCAGTTCCCCATTTCCTCCTGAGGATGAAGCCTGGACAAGCACATGGACAAGCACAACCCCAAAGACTCCTCAGGGCACGGAGACTTGTCAGCCCAGTTCAGCACATCCCAGGGGCAGCAGGAGGGGTGTGAGGCACAGCTGATGAGCCGCAGGGCCCCTCATGCCCAGAGTGTTTCAGCTGCTTGCACGACCTGGGGCCTCACTGGTGTGGGAGAAAACAATGGCTGAATCCATCACTGCACTCCTCACAGCCAGCTTTGCCCTTGACTATCTTGATCTTTTTGTGGCAAATATCAAATAAAGCCATGGGGAAAACAAACTGCCCCAGATTTATGACTTCAGGTCTTAATTAGAAGTTTCTTTTGTAGCTGCTCACTCACATGCAACGTTCCCGGCTCCAGGGAGAGCCCAGGAGCAGGCAGTACACACAGCTTGCTCTGCTGGTGGGTGACTCCTCCTGCCTGAGGAGATCCCTCGCCGTGCCCCTGTGGGAAGCAGAGAACCAAGGAGGGCCAGGCTGCCACAACCCAGCCAGGAGCCAGCCTGATCCCTCAGGGAGCTGCTGGCTGTCCCTCGAGTCTGGCTCAGCTCCAGCTCCAGGTTTGTCAGCACGGTTTGACCCTGGGCAACAAGTGACAGTAAATGTCACTCTTTGCCCCACTCCCTTTCCACTCTTTGCTTTTGCACTCTCTTTGCTCAGGGGATGTCCCCAGCTGGTTTGCAGCCCTGTGGAGGATGATCTGCTCTCTGTGCAAGCCCACTGACACCCACAGCAGTGTCCAGCACCCACTGCTCTTCTCACTCAAGGGCAAGATGTTGTGAATGCCAGGGAAGGTCTGCCCCTCCTTTGGATTCCTGGTACTCACTGGGAAGAAAGCACCTTCCCTCAAATCCTCTCCCTAAAATGCTCTGGCCATGTGATATCTTCAGAAAATCAGGAGCTACACAACGGAAAGTAAAAGTGATTTCCAACTACTCAGCCAATTAAAAAAAAATCAATTCTGATTAGGATAATCCTTTGAAGACAAACATTCCCATGTGTTTCCTGTTCCACCTGTCTGAGCCTGGTGACGTCTGCCTGTTCGGGAACGTGCTCCTGATCCAAGGCAGAGGTTTGCACTGGGTGCTCTGGGCCCAGGATTCTGGCCCTGCACTCAGGTCACTCACTCTCACAGTCAGCCTATCTTCCTTTGCACGTTTTAATCTTCAGACTGCAGTCAAAACAAATTAAATTGACAAATAGAACTTCACCCAAGTATGAAGTTATTGGCATGTTTCCTTATTAAGGAAGAGATCAGTGAAAACAAGGGACGAATGATTCAGATAAGTATCAGAGAAGTCAAAGCTGATGAGATCTCGGCGTGTTCCTGTGAGGGACTGGCACGGAGCACACTCGCGTTGGGCTGAACCGGCAGAGTGCCACACAAGTTTCCAACCCTTTCTGTTCTTTGCCTCCTCCTTAGACACAAAATCCCTGAGGCTGGAAAAGTCTTCTGTGGTCACTGAGTCAAACCTCTCCCTCCAGCACTGCTGAAGTCACCACTGCCCCGTGGCCACATCCACACATCTTTAAATCCCCTCAGGGATGGAGACTCCACCCCCACCCTGGGCAACCTGTGCCAGGACCGAATGGCCCTTTCCTGGGGGGAATGTTCCCAATATCCGACCTGCATTTCCCCTGGTGCAGTTTGAGGCCTTTGGTTCTTGTCCTGTCAGTTCTCTGGTGACACAGCCAGACAGACCCCCCTGGTTCCAGCCTTCTCTCAGGGAGTGGAGGGAGCCAGGAGGTCTTTCCTGAGCCTTCTTTTCTCCAGGCTGACCCCCCCACTTCCCTCAGCCGCTCCCCAGCAGAGCTGTGCTCTCCCTCCTCCTTCCCTCACTGACTGATCCTCCACAGAAGGTGCTTCCCACCAGCATTTCCAGGTTTGTTGGAAGCGCTGTTCTTACCCCTTCAGAGGGGACCCCGTGCCTGAGCCACAACTGGCTGCACCTGGAAGAGTCCAGGGAGGAAACACACCTTGGCTTTAGTGGAGCTCGTCCCAGGGACCACTGTGCAACCTGGGTGACACCAAAGGAAAGCAGGGGCACCAGGCATGGGCAGGGGCTGGTAACAGCAGCAGCAGCAGGATGATCCCACCACCAGCAAAGAGCCCATGCCCCAGAGCAGGGGGTGCCAGAGGGGCCTTTGCAGTGGCACTGGATCACGAAGCGTGAGGGGGTTTTGACCTCCCCAGACCTCAGAATCAGAAGTGTGTCACCCACTGCAGTCAGGTGCCTTCTTCCCACGGAACAAAGGCAAAAGACAACCCCTGTGAGTCAGGGCACTGAGGCGTGCTGTGTTTGTCAAGAGAGGATGTGGGACTTGGAACCCTCAGAACTGAGAGCTTCCAGAAAACACCATCAGCTTTCCCAGAGCAGCACTCAGGTGCCCACTGCCATTCCCTCCGGGGACAGGTGCCCCCCTGGCTTGGAGCAGGAGCACAGGCTGGGGCAGCAGGGGCAGAGCAGCTCGCGGAGCTGTGGCTTGAGGAGCAGTGGGAATTCACTGCCCTGTCCCCAGCAACTCGGGCACAGCACCCTGGTGCTCACATTACCTTGTGGATGGCACAAGCAGCAAAATCCTGGCGTGTCCTGGAGCTTGTCTGGGGCTGTGGCTCTCCCTGCCAAAGCACAGGAGCTGCTGCCTGGGCACCACACACAGCATGTGCAGACTCTGCTCTCACTGGACTTGGGGGACCTCACACACTAATCCCACCCTTTGGTAGCAAAGAAGAGGCAGAGGAAAATTATGATGCTTGAAATGACTTCTCTAATGTCTTCCAGACAATGCACAATATGTTCATCTGCTCTCAGTGAAGGTTAATTTTGCCATTTGCATTTTGCATGAATGTGCAGATGAAGAGCCTCTTCTCTGGCCAATAAAAGTTCGAAACTCTGCCTCTTCAAAATATTCTTTATGTGACATTAGGTCCTTTGAGAACTGACACGTGTCCTTAGAATTGACCATCAGTTGGCATTTCAGATGGTGCCTCTCACTGAATCTTTTATCTTGAGTCACCCATAAAAAAATCTATTCCCCAGCTCTCTTTTTCTTTCCACCTAAAGTCAAACTTCAATTGGAACTTTGACAAACTGTAATAGTTAAAGACTTTTTCTCAGTGTGTCTGGCCCAAATGAGAAGTACAAGTGCTAACCCACTGCAAGGGAGCCTGCCTGCATCATCTGTGACCCAGCTGGGAGCTGATGCCCTCCCCTCCTCTGGGAAGGGGCTCCTGGAGCTCCCTTACAAAAGGGAGGGGCATCCAAAGAGCCAAACAGAACTGCCTGTGAGGAGAGGGGCCCAGGGGGGCACAGAACCGAGGTCCCAGTGCTCCCAGCACTTGGAGCAGCCTGGGCCAAGGCAGGGTGCCCCTGCCCATGGTGGGGGGTGGAATGAGACAACCCTTCAGGTCCTTCCAACCCAAACCCTTCTATGCTCCTCTTTTTTCCCCGTGCAAAGGGTCACACAACCTCTGAATGAGTGTCTCCCTGATGGAGGGACTCACTGAAAATGCTGAGCTGCCTCTGCTGTACAAAAGGCCTCCACAGCAGGAAGCCTGTGACAATCAGCACCCGTTCCAGACTGTTAATTGCTGCAAGTGCTCTTCCAGGACCACTGGTACTGCTGGAGCAGGCTGGGAATGGGACTCTGTTCTTCATTACAAACCACTGCCAAAGCCTGCCCTGAACCCGGCAGCTGAGCCAGGGAGATACCTGGGCAGGACCTCGGGTCTGCCCCAGTATCATTTCTGTGCCTTCTGTGGTGAAACTGTCCCGGCAGCATGTGGAACGTTCTCGAAGGGCTGCACAGCAGGGATTCCAAGAAGCCCAGCAGAGCAGTATCACATCATCTCTGCTTTCCAATGAACTGAGGTGATCAAAGCTGGAGGGTAACTCGTAGGTGTTTGGGCAATGCCACCCTCAGAGCTGACACCAGACAGCCTGGGATACCACCCACTGCACAGCCCGTGCCAGGGCTCCTGCCAGCCAGGAGGATCAAAGGGACCCAGGCTGTGCCTCTGCCCCCGTGGCTCCCCTGGAGCTTGGATCCCAGCAGTGCCCCCAGGCACCGAGCACCCAGAGCCTCCAGGGCCCCCACGGACAAAACCAACTCAGCTGAAAGTCGGGGCTGAGCAGCCAAGGAGAGGGAGAGGGCACATTCCCGAGGAGAGGGGAACCATCGCCCTTGGTGGCACGGGTGTCTCTGCAGGGCTGGGTCCCCCTCCCTCTGCCACCTCCTCCAGCCCCAGCAGGGCTCCTCAGCCTTGCTCCACGGGCACACAAGGGGCTGCTCTGGCAGGACTTGCTGAGGACACTTGCCTGTGCCAGCACACACATGGTACCCCCAGGTACAGGTCTCTGTTCACTTTTCAGGCAACCATTCCTCCCCCCACAGGAATGAGCAGAATCCATCCCACGGGGAGGCAGAGCTGGGAGCACAGGGGGCACAGACCCACCTGTCACAGCCCAGCTCTCTGTGGGGCACTGCCAGGGCCTGTGGGACCCCCGGGGGCCAGGCTGGGTTTGGGGTCAGGCTGGGTTTGGGATCAGGCTGGGTTTGGGATCGGGCTGGGTTTGGGGTCGGGCTGGGTTTGGGATCGGGCTGGGNNNGGCTGGGTTTGGGGTCAGACTGGGTTTGGGGTCGGGCTGGGTTTGGGATCGGGCTGGGTTTGGGATCAGGCTGGGTTTGGGATCAGACTGGGTTTGGGATCAGGCTGGGTTTGGGGTCAGACTGGGTTTGGGGTCGGGCTGGGTTTGGGATCGGGCTGGGTTTGGGATCAGGCTGGGTTTGGGATCAGACTGGGTTTGGGATCAGGCTGGGTTTGGGGTCAGACTGGGTTTGGGGTCGGGCTGGGTTTGGGATCGGGCTGGGTTTGGGATCAGGCTGGGTTTGGGATCAGACTGGGTTTGGGATCAGGCTGGGTTTGGGGTCAGACTGGGTTTGGGGTCGGGCTGGGTTTGGGATCGGGCTGGGTTTGGGATCAGGCTGGGTTTGGGATCAGACTGGGTTTGGGATCAGGCTGGGTTTGGGGTCAGACTGGGTTTGGGGTCGGGCTGGGTTTGGGATCGGGCTGGGTTTGGGATCAGGCTGGGTTTGGGATCAGACTGGGTTTGGGATCAGGCTGGGTTTGGGGTCAGACTGGGTTTGGGGTCGGGCTGGGTTTGGGATCGGGCTGGGTTTGGGATCAGGCTGGGTTTGGGATCAGACTGGGTTTGGGATCAGGCTGGGTTTGGGGTCAGACTGGGTTTGGGGTCGGGCTGGGTTTGGGATCGGGCTGGGTTTGGGATCAGGCTGGGTTTGGGATCAGACTGGGTTTGGGATCAGGTTGGGTTTGGGATCAGGCTGCAGCTCCCACCTCCACACCCAGGGCAGGCCCAGGCACAGCACCTGAGCTTTGGCCTGGAGCAAACAAAACTGTCTGAGATCCTCACCAGAGAGAATCCTGGGGAGAACAGCCTGTGCCACCCCTTGTGCCCAGCAGAGACACAGTGAAATGCCAGGGCTGGAACCTCGAGGCACAAAGTGCAGCCCAGGCACACGACAGGGTCTGTGGTTGGGTGGGAACCCAGAGCAACGCGACTTCAAGAGGGAGGTTGTTCATTTTTCAGCACTTCAGAGAAGTAAATTGGGACTGGAAGCTCTTATGGAAGATGCCGAGTCCCACAAGCAGTGGTTGAGCTTGAAGAGAGTTTATTTGCTCAGCCAGGCAGTCTGCACCCTGATATCCTTTGGTGCAGGTATTCCCAGGCAAAACTGCCACCGTCTGTGTCTCAGGGATGGAGCTGGACCCTGGGGCAGCCCCCATGGCCCCCAAGGACACAGGCAGGGGTGGCAGAGGCAAAGGGCTGCCTGTCTGGGCAAGGAGCATCCCGTCAGCACAGGCAGATTGGCACCACTGGATGGGACACCAGCAGGGAATGTGAGAATGGACCCACTGCAGCCTTGTGAATTAATAAGGCCAATTAACAAACCCCATCCAACACTCACAACTCATTCCGGGTGCTGTGGCAGAGTGTTAATGACTGTGTTAATGAAGCAGAATGGAAGCAGCTCCCAGTGCCACAGACACAGAACACTGCATGGCAGGACATAGAAATACTCCTGTCAGTTTGATGGCATTTGCCTTGTGTTTGTTTGCTAAGGAGACTGACTCTGGTGACTCTCTGAGGAGTCTCACAGGACCATGATGACCCAGGTGACTGAATTTCTTTATGCTGTGTTAGAAGAAAGAACCTTCCCAGCAGCAACTCTCCCCTCTGTGGCCAGGCATGGTTGGTCAGCCAACCACACACACGGATCATTAACACACAGACAGAATTTGGGGATCTCAAACACCACAGGATTGAGCCAATAGCCCGGGGAGGAACAAATTTTTCCCTTATCTTGTGCAACAGTTTGTACCTGCATGTTTTGGAGCCACTGGAAATCGTGTGTTAGTCATTCTCAAAAACTGTTTGGTACAGGCAGGAAAAATATTTCCCAGCATTTTACTGCCTAGACCACTGCAAACATTTATCTATTCTTAGAACCCATTTTTCAGCGACTATTAAGAACTCCCTGATGCACTGGAGCAGTGGTGGTGCTTGGAGTGTGGGCTGCTGATGTTGGACCAGGCAGGGAGAGCAGCAGAGTTTGAGTGTTTGGAAATACAAAGAGCCCCTGGAATCATCCTCCCATCAATCTGCCCACCCTACACAGCATTGGGATGTCCCCTTCTGAAAGACTGGATTTTTTATTTTTATTTTTTTTGCCATGAAGAGTTTCCAGATATTCCATCTTGACAGTCTTGTCTAGAAGAGAAGAAATTTATCTTCCATCCACTGTGCAAGTTCCGTGTCCAGGAGGCAGCTCTGACTGCCTGAATCCCTGCCCTCAGAGGGGCCCAGGAGAAGCCCCCTGAGAGCCTTCAGAGGAAGTGGGAAGAGGTGTCAGACAATGATGAACAAGCTACATTTTCTGTTTGAAATAAAATAATGGGCTGAAGATTCCTCATTTCATCCCAGTTCAGAACATTTGAGTGGTCATTTAGGAAAGGTCAAAAACTGCTGAGTTTTACTGTAGGTTTCCTTTTAAAAAGTCAACACATCTCTGGGCTATGGTGATGGACAATGAGAACATTTTGTTTATATTTAGACTTGTTCCAGCCATGAAATTAGTAGAATAAATAAAGATAGAAGTACAAAGTAGAAAGATTAGAGAGATTTTAATTTGGTACAGCAACCGTTAATGGTTTATTTACTTTGTGTTCTTGGAACTTGAGCCATCTCTTGATAACTAAAAAGGCTCCAAAGCAGCTGCAGGGAGCAACAGGGAGAGGAAAACAGAGCCAAGAGCAGTAAAACCAGAGAGCCCTGGGCAGGTATTGCAGCAAAGAGCAAGAGGCCACACCAACACACTCTGGGGTTGGACTGATGGGGGGGAAAGCTGCAGACCCCACAGAAAGGGGCTTGTTCACGAGCAGGGAGGGGAGGGTCTCTGAGGCTGGTTTGTGAGTTATTGCCAGAAATACGGAATGAAATGATGCCATGTAGTTGAAATGGTGTCAGACAGCAGGAGCTCAGCCCTGACAGAGGGTCAGACACAGGGAACTCAGCCTGAGCTCTAAATGTGTCTGTGATTTCTGGGTCCCACCCCAAGACTGAGGAGTGTTTGCATTCGCAGGAGTCCAGATGAGTCCAACTGGGGCTGCTCCTTCGTGAGCTCAGCATTTCAGCCTTTGAGGTTTGGGGCTGGAGACACAGCACCGCTTCCACGGGAGGTAAAATGTTCCTGAACCGTGGCAGAACCCCCTGGAGTCTGTGTCACAGGTTCCCACATCTGGGCTGACTGCTCTCCTGAGCAGTGGTGCTGCCCTGAACGAGGCCCTTCCCCAAGGCAAACCCACCTTTGTTGCTCAGGCTGCCCAGGGCTGCTGCTCCCTGAGCACATCCAGCCCTGGCTCTCAGGGGCTCTGCTGCAGCTGGGTGCCAAGACACCTTTGCCCGGAGTGGGGAGGAGGGGAGGCTTCCCCCACCCGTGCCACTGGATCATTACCTCACCCCTGCTCATTTCCATGTCTCGATTCTCTCTTATTCAGATGGAAATATTTGCTGGAATCATTCAAAGGATGTCGAGCTGACTCAAGTTTCTGAAGTTCACTGTTGCTGTGGTTGGACAATCTCAGATGGTTGATGCCATTCCAAAGTGTTTTCAGCTTTGTGCTACCTAAAGTCACGGGAGGTTTGTTTGGTTTTTGGTTTTGGGGGGTTTTAAGGGGTGTGTTTCTGGGTTCATTTCTGTATTTATGGCAAATAAGCATCAATCTGCTCTTAGGAAGTCTGATGCAATCACAGCCATGCTTGTGAGATGTGATATTTTCCTAGGGTTTAATTTATTATCCTTCACAGATACTGGAAAGGAGTGCCAGCTCAGTTCTGGCTTTGGAACGAGTCCTGCTTTTGTTTTCAGTCAAACCAACATTCCCAAAGAATCCCAGAAAATGCTGAGTTGGAAGGGACCCACAAGGACCGTGATCCAGCTCCTGGCCCTGCACAGGACCATCCCCAAGAGTCACACCACGTGCCTGAGAGGATCCTCCAAATGCTTCTGAACTCCTCCATTTAATGTTCTCTTTTCCCAGTCTCAGAAGAAATCAGTAAAATTTAGTTGTTGAAGCTTCTTTCTCTCCCTGAGGAATTCCAGGAAACTCTCCTACTGCTGGTTCTGCTATTTTTCAAAAATCAAAATCTTTTCTGGGTTGACTCTAAGGGATTGCCCAAGTGCAGCTTTGTGTCCTCCTGGAAACACTGCCCAGGAGGAGCAGATGGCTGGGGGCACCTCGAGGCCCAGGATCTGGAGAGCTGCTCTGATCCTTCCATTCATGTGTGTGGGAATCACTGAGCAACTTGTATCCCAAACCTACAGTTAAACCGAGCTGCCTGGCCCAGGAGGACTGTGGAGAAACTGGATTAACAGTTCTAACTCCAGTGAGAGCGTGGAAGGCAATTAGAGCCTGTGGGGGCATTTTGCAGCCCCTTGGTGTTTGGATTTGTAGTTTGTGTGAGACTTGGCCCATCCTTGGTGAGCACCACCAGCAGCTTGGAGATTTTTGCCAGAGAAATTGCAGAAAAGGAATTCCTTTCTCCTCAGTGCCTGACAGCTGCCTGGCAGACAGGAGTGTTCTGTCCATCCTTCCTGGCCATCCCACAATGACCCCAAGCTGATCCAGCAGTGGAAGGGGGCAGTTTCTTGAGGCCCCACGTTCTCTGCAGGCTCCAGTGAATGTCCCTCCCCACCAAGGGCACAGTTTGCTGTCAGCACCTCTCCAGTCCCATCAGGGCTGGGTTTGAACTCATTACTGCTTGCAATCCAGAAAAGGCAGAGATGGCAATTGCCTCACAGTTCATTAACTTAAAAGCCCCAGTTGGATGAATCAGAGTAAGTCCTTCCTAATGACCCAAATATCTTGGATGCTCAATTTGCATTTTGTTGTGGAACCCAACATTTCCCCATGGCAGTGGCTGAAGTCCCTCCATGGAGAGCAGTGGGGAACACAGAGCTGCAATCAATTAGCCACGGGTCTGTCAGGCCAGAGGTTCGAGGAGGAGGTTATTAATCAGTTTCTTCTGTGCTTTGCCTGCGATTATTTTAGGTGATTTTGGCGAAAAATCTTGGAGATGAATGGGTGCTGTTATCTCTGGTGGCTGCTGAGACATCAGCTCCTGTTTCCCTCGGACATTCAGAGGGTTCTGATACCAGCACAGTTTGCTGCTTTGCAGCAGGGACATTATGGAGTCGTGGTGATTTCTCTCTGTCTTACAGAGGCCACAATACCCCCCAGGATGGAGGGTCCCCAGCCCCTCATGGCAGCTTGTTCCAGTGTTTGGTCACCCCCGGGCTGAAAGGCTTTCTCTTGGGTGTGTGTTTCAGTGGGCGCTCCAGTGTGTGTCGTGGTTTGTGCCCACACACCCGAGGTACCAGCTCACACCCCTGCCCATGCCCAGCTGTGGAGGACAAGGTGGAGACAAGCAGCAGCACTTTGCCCTGGTCCCTGTGCTGGGGCCCTGGGACCAGGCACTTCTTGTTTGATTGTCGCTGCCACCAGCACTGAAGACAAACTTCAGCAGACATTTCACCAGATACTTCGAGGGGAGGCAAGCTGAGGAGTGCTGAACTCCCCAGGTCTCTGAACTGAAGAGATACAGAGGTGGTTAAACCCCCCAACAACCCAAACCCGGGCAGGTGAATGGGCTTGCAGCCTTGCCACAGCACTGTGACTAGTTCACCAGCTGCACTTATTGCCAGAATTCTGGAAGGGAGGACAAAAGCATAAGTCAGAGGATGATTAGAGTGTGAGCTGGGGAAGTTCAGACTCCTTCAGAATAAATCTGAGTAATGAACAGCATTTATTATGTCTGTTTAAAGGCAAGGTAATAAGGACAAAGGATAAAGCTTCACTAGCAATTAACTGTGGATTCTGGGTTTTATTTGTGCCTGTGTCACCCAGACACAACCCCCTCAGCCCTCGATATTTCCTTGCCAGAACAAGTTCTTTCCAAGCCCATGATTTCGGGGGGGCAGGAGGCAGAGCCACGCTCAGACACTGCCCACAGCTGCAGCCCTTCGGCATGCCCCGTGCTGGCAAGGGCACACGGTTCCCCTGCCTCCCCCACCCCTCTCACACTCCTCCTCCCTTGATGGGTGGGAGAAGCTGTGGCTGTGGAGAAGAGTGAGCATCCAAATATCTGATAAACTTTTTTTCTACTCCTGGTGCTGTCAACTCCTCTCAAAGTGTAAAAGCAGTTGCTCAGTTCTTCATTATTTCATTTCCAGCTTCTGCTGAAGGTATCTCAGAGCACTTCTCTGACTGCCCCGTTTTCATCCCAACTGTCACCAGTCCCACAGGCAGGACCCGCAGTCAATGGAACTGCAGCTGCAGGTGGTGTCAGGGCTGTATTTCCCTGGCGCTGTGTTAACCAGCAGTGGCATTTCTGCATGGGGAGCGACTCAGAAGTAAATGGGGGCTGTGTGCAGCCCCCTGGCTGGGTTTGAGGGAATCCTGGGTTTGTCATCCTGGGCAGAACTGGCTGCTGTGCCAAGAGTCGCTGTGGTCGCCTGTCTGAGAAGGGGGTGCTCAGCCTCTGCTGCCCTGAGCTCCAGGATGCTGAGACCCAGCTTGTTCCGAGTCCTGAAGGCATCAGGGTGTTCCAGGCAGGCTGTGTGCAGGCACTCGTGCTGCCCTGCTCCTGCTTCCACTGGCCGTGGGCACCAGGAGTTCAGGGAGCGTGTGAAGGCTGGGATGCCCTCTGTGCAGTCACCAGCCCGGGTGTCCCCTGGGCAGCACTGGGGCAGCCCCAGCCCCACACACGTCTCCTGCCCCGGTGCTCCCCGGGGTTTGTTCCCACAAAAACGTCTCTTTGCTCCTTCACTGCCCGTCCCTGCCCCGTGGCCTTGCCGTGACCCAGGGCTGCCTTGACAGGAACCACCGACTGCCAGGATGTGTTTTGCCAAGGTTGTCTTTTTTCCAACAAGGTTTCTGCTTTCTGAATTCTCTTGTAAGAACGGGGGGACCAAGGAATTGCTGCACCTCCCGGGCTGGAGGTTACAGGAACCTCTGGCTAAGTCAGCAGGGCAGCAGATAATCAGGATCTCTGTGCTTCGAACATAAGGATGACTGCTGCTGGGCACAGGCAGGGCAGGGGCCTCAGCTCAGAAATCCCAAGTTGCTCCTTCCCAGGCAGTGGCAAAGGAAATGTGGGTGGATTTTTCCTGCCCCCCGTGCAGCAGAGCACCGCAGATGCAGCACAGGCAGAATGCACTGAGCAGCATTTGTAGGTGTCACTGTCAGAGCAGAGGGAGCTGCAGGGCAGCCCTTCCCCAGCCCCGTGCCCAGAGGGTGCTCATCCTGGGCAGCTGGCACTCACACCCAGCAAACGTCACGAACTGCAGATTAAAGAGCAACAGAAAGCAGATTTCCCCAGGCCAGTGCCAAAGCCAGGAGCAGAGCTCTGGTTCTCATTAAACTAACAACCTTCCCTAAACTTCCATCAGTTGGGCATAAGAGACAGACCTGGCTCCAGTGTAAGAAATTCTGCACAGATTGCAAACACCTCAGGTCAGGGGCCGAGCCTTAACTCAAGGAGCAGAGATATGAACCCACGTGTGCTTAATGGGACATTCATTTATTCTACCTGGGAACAGAACTCAGAGTGGTGAGCCTGCTGTCCAGGGGGAGCTGCTCCTGCTGCTCAGCCCTGACAGCAGGAGGGTCTGAGCACACTCCTCACACAGAGGAGCTGGGCTCAATATTTCATCAGTCCAGAAAGGTCTTGAGAAATATGGATGGTAAAAAATGCTGGTTAGTGTGAAGAGATTGATATCTACTGAGAGTAGAGAAGATTTCGTGGGCTTTCAGCCAGATAAAATCAGGAATTGCTTCTTGACTGGGTGCTGTGACAGTCCCATGTGGCTCACCAAGGCTCTTCCTTCCAGGGAGGTGGGAAACAGCAGCCTGAGACAGAACAGATGGATTTGGTCAGAGGAGGATTTAAATCAGCCAGCTCATGCTGCTGATAGTGCTGCCTATGTCACATTTTTATGTGCTGCAGAGATTTTGCAGCAGACAAACAATTTGCCTGGAGCAAGATCTGAACAACATCCATTGGTGTCAGACAGAGAAGATCCCAACCTCACCACGGTGAGGCCCAGAGACAGTGGGCAGCACCAGTAATTCTGATTTGCTGGCAGAGAAAAGTCTCTAGGGAAAGTCCAGGTCTCTCAGATAAATTTCCAGAGAACCTGAAAATGGAAACCAATGGCTAAACACCTGGAAAATGGAAACCAATGGCTAAACACTCTGTTCTTCATCACCCTCCCTCCACCCAAACACAGGACTCGCCACTTCCTCCATTCAATTGGGTCCTTGAGCAGAATTTCAGTTGCATTGGTTCATTTTTTAAGCACAAGGAAATAATTTTAAACCTTCTTGTAAGCACCTGAAGGGATTGTTGTCTGTCACACACACACAGAGCAGCTCCAGCATTCACTCTGCACAGGGAGCAGAAGGCAGAGGAAGGAGCAGGAATGCCCAGAGCTGATGCCAGTGCTAGGGGACAACTGAGCAGCCCCAGGCCATCTGCTCCAGGCTGTGGTGGCTCTGACCTGTGGCTGCACTGGGGAGTTGCTCCTGCCCAGGTTCTGCCCCGGGGCCACTCACCTGAGCCCAGCCCAAGTGCTGGCAGGCACTCGATGCGCAGTTCACGTCCTGCAGTCCAAGGGGGGAAGGTTCCACCTCTCCCAGCTCCCCCCTGACTGGGGAGATGCTTGTTGGACCTGAAGGCTCCTTTGGACGTGTGTGAGCCTGGCTGTTGGCAGGACCAGCTGCCCCAGCCCCAGGAGCTGAGGCTGCAGAACTGCACATCAAAGGGCATTTGTGCCCCTGTTTGAAGGGCTGCCAGTGGTGCTGCTGACTGGCACCTCATCCCTGTGAAATCGTGGGGCCCAGGCAGGCCAGCCATGCCACTTACCTTGTCCCACTGTTGTTGGCTTTACTACTAATAAATGTACTTGTAATTATTTCCTGACCTGGGGGCATCAAACCTGGAAGAGTCACAGTGCTCAGAGAGTGACCTTGCTGGTTATGTGCAAAAGGGAACAGCTCCCACAATTCCTGGGGATTTCTTTTCCTAGAAATGAAGGCACGACTTGCAGAGAAAACAAAATATGTTGATAGTCTCAAGGACAGCAGCTGAGTCTGTGGGGCCTGGAATTCTGGCCCTGCTTCCACTGCTGTTCAGGAATTCTCTTCATTAACAACCAAATAAGCCCCAGGCTCCTCCTGCTCTATTTTCTGCTATTTTGGTCCATTCTTCATTTTTAAAAATGGCCCAAATGACGCCCCAAGTTTCATTACATACCTTCTGTTATTTTCCTTCTCCACGGCACTGATCCATCATTGCCACAGATCCCTGAGCACAGGGGGCTCTGGGAGCTGCTCCCACAGGCTCAGCAATGCCTGTTTGTCCTTGGAAATGTGCACTCAGTGATTTGGCTGCTGGATTCAAACCCTCATGCACTGCTTTGCTTTGTTTTACTGGTTCGGGTACAAAGTGGAAACGTTGGGTTTTTTGGTAGATGCTTTTTAAACTTGACTGAAGAGCTGCAGAGTTCTAGATTATCCATTAACTTGTAATTTGTGTTTTTCTAAAGATGGGGCAGAGGTATGAAGGAGGAAAACAAAGGAACACTCTTCAGGTTATTCCCTGTGTGGGAATGAGCAATCTGCAAAACTCCAGCTACTGCACAACACAAGATGCTGTCTCTAAAAATTTCTGAAATAAATGGATATTGGACAAAGATTCTCAGCCCCAGGAGGGTGGCAGTGCCACCACAGCAGAGCTGGAGGGAGTCCCAGCCCAGGGCCTGGGAGCTCTGCAGCAGCAGCTGAACAGAGCTGCCATAAACGAGCGGGAGGGCACAACCAATGTGCTCTGGGAACCATAAATATGTGATTATGAAGTAACAAACCAGGGTTCCCCAAGTGCTAACAACCTCCTGGCATTCCATTTAATGTCTATAAATCTGCCATGGCTTGAGTTAAGTGAATTCCCCGGGGTGTATTAAACTCTTTGTTTACAGGGAGAGTAATTACGGTGACTTTTAGTGCAAATCAGAGCTGCCCAGTCCGAGGCGTGTGGAACTGGGCACAGGCATCTCACACGAAGCTGAAAGGCTTCCTCTGGCATCTGGGGAAAACTTCCTGCAGTGTCCCAGGCAGGAGGACCCGTCCATGCCCCCCCAGCCCCTCCCAAGGCTGTGGGGGCAGGAAGGGGTTAAAGGCTCTGGTGGTGTGGGCAGTGCCACGAGTTCTTGGAGGTTTCTGTGGGAGCAGCGAGGTCAGGTCCCGGGAACAGGAGCTCAGGATTTCAGGGTTTAATCTCGATTCTGACATTGACTCCTCTGAGTTTGGAGAAACCAGAGACCTCAGCCCGGGCAGAAGGAGGAGCTGAGAGCTGCCCCACCTGCAAAGGAAGTTCTGCAGGTTAATTTGGGGTTGCCTCCCAGAGCTCTGCCAAAGGGGCCCCCAGGGACACTGGGCAGCCAATGCCCAGACCTGAACTCTGGAGTGGAGCTGAGCAGTGGGACTGAGCTCAGAGGAGGAGGGAAAGCTGAAAATAAGGTTGACATTAATCCAGTGGTCCTTGGAAACAGTCACTGGATGGATGCTTGGGTGAGAAGAAAAGTGGACAGTGCCCACACACAGTGCCCCAGGACAGACCCTGGAGTCACAGAGTCACACACATCAACCAACCCACCAGCTGGTTGGTGCAAACCCTTCCTAGAGTTCTTCTGAAACAGGAGGTTGCTCAGATCCTGCCAGGACTAAGTTGTGATCCTTGATGAACCAAAGGGTGGAGGGAATAGAAAGGTCCCATCCTTCTCCCTTTCCCCCCTCATACTAAATTTCATGTTCTCCTGCATGACACGGTGACTGCAGTGGCTTCAAGTGTGTGCAGAGGTACAGAGCTGCCCAGGAGTGTCCTCCTGAGCCACAGCAGTGCAGGGTCCCTGAGCAGCACAGGAGGCTCCAGCAGACCCTGCCCCTCCCAGGGGTGAGGTGCAGTTATGGCAAAACGCTCGAGGGACTCCGAGCCCACCCTGCTTCACTCTGGCCCTTTGCACCTCTGCTGTTCCCACGGGCTGCAGCAGCAGCAGAGCTCTGTGAGATCAGGCCAAACGTGGCTTCTCTGCCCCTCTCTTTCAACAACCCCAAGCAAACATCTTGTGGGTGTTTTTCTGAATACAATCTGCCAGAGCATATTTCCCTCATTTCCTCACCATGGCCACAGGCAGGCTGTGAGCAGCTCCCATCCACTGGGACTGGGGATTGGACAAACCAGGGAAACAATGGAATGCTCTCCAGTCCCAGCAGCAGCAGCAGAGTGATTGCAGTGTAAAAACAAAACCCAAGCAGCAGTGAACAAAGCTGAGGGCTGGTGAAGGGCTGTGGACAGAGGCAGATGGGCTGGCCTGCTCAGAGGGACAGACTCACTGACACGATGCTGTCTCTCATGCCAGTGGCCTTATACAGAGGAAGAGGATCTTCTTTCCCCTTGAAAAGACAGTTTTTCCAGTATAAAGCCCCCAAACCATCCTAAGGAGGGTCAGAGAGAACATGGAAGGTGGTTCTTTCCACTTTATCAACCATTTATAGTAGCCTCTGCAGCTGTTGGTCCTCCAGTTTCCTCTCAAAACTCACAATTTCTTTCCAAAGCAGTGAGGTCCCACCCTTAAAAGGGACTGGAAGCATTCCATGAAGCTGATTGCATGCAAAACCTTCTCGTGTGGCTAACAAGAAGACAGAGCTGGATAAGGAACTGTACTTCACTTTGCCAAATTAGTCAACACAGAGAAGGCAGGGATCAGGCAGTGAACACGAGGCAGGTCCTGCTCCTCCCTGCAGATGGACAGGCAGACAAGGCAGATGGAGGCAGAGGGGCCCAGTTACCCAGTGGGCAGCTCATGTGGGTTTGCAGTGCCATTGCTAAGGTCTGGAACAAAAGCAGATAATCTGCTGGAAAGACCTTTTCTCTGCAGAGAAGGTGGATTGGGAATAGAGTGGATTTGCCTGTTCCATCTTTTAAGACACACTGGAGCTTTTCAATGGAAGCTTAAATATTTGCTCTTGCCCTGGTAAAAACAACCTATTCCTTTCAGGTCCTTGTTTTTCTGAGTTCTTACATCTTTTCCCCAAGAAGATTATCAACAAGACTCCAACCTTCTCTCAGCACTGTTCCACACCGTGATTTCTCCTTTGAATCAGGGCTCTGATTGCTCAGGAATTCCTCATGCCTGGTTAGATTCCAGCAGAGTACACTTGCTTTGGGCTCTCACAAGCCTCAGGGCCCAGAACACGCAGGAATCCAGTTCCCTCCCTGGCCTTTGTGCTCTCCATGCCGTGTTGTGGCACTGGGGGGTGAGGCAGCCAATTCCCCTTTCCTTGCTGATTATGTCGTGGCTCATTGATCAAATGCTTGATGTGTAAGTGTCCCGTGTCCAGCAGGACTATGTGTGCAGAAACCAGAGCCATTCTGGTTTGTTCAGATCAGTTTTCTCATTGCATTGTTGGTTTTTGACAACAGGATCTCCCCAGTGCTGCTGGGCAGGGGGAGGATGATGCACATCCGTGCCTGGGGCCGAGGGCACCTGCCCTGGGGGGCACAGGGGCAGCAGCTGGGCTGCTCTTGTAGAAAGCACAGAGGCATTGAGGGGCTCCTGTCCTATTGCAGTGCTGTAAGAGCATCAAAAAGGGAAAGGAAGGACCAAGTGCCACTGAAAAAAGGAGGGGGAGAGCAGCCTCTCCTACTCTGTGTCTTCTTTGGCTGCCAAAAATGGTACAGCCTTTTGCCTTTCCCTTGTCCTGGGTTCAAGTTGTGGATATCAAGGAGGGAAATCATTTCTTTGGGACATCCACACTTTGCATTTCTCCTAGTCTCTGGGCTGAAAATGCTAAAAACATTTTGGCTGTGGTTTTTTGGTGCTGCTGGTGCTTTTCAGGTGAGGAGCTGCTCAGAGCCCCTTGAATCTGTGCTCAAAGCTCCTTTGTGGGGCAGGATCCCAGCAGTGGCAGCAGATTTGAAGCAGACCACACACCTGCCTTGTTGCCACTTTATTTTTGTAGCATCAAACAGGACTTTGTCTAACAGAGCACAAATGATGAGCAGATGTGAATTGTTAAGGGAAGCACCAGTAAGGAGGTAGGAAGCACTAAATAATTGGTTGAAACCCTTGACTTACCAGAAAATAGGATAAACAAAGCTGGCAGACACCCGACAGACATTGGGATGCAAGGAAATTCCATTTTCCTCTTAGGTTGTGTTCTCTCTAATGGGGATCTTCAGCCCAGATTTTTGCTGCAGCTTTACAAACAAAGCCGACAGAAGAGACATCATCCTCCCTCTTCTGAGCCCACGGAGCTGGGTCAGCTTTTAACTCAGCTAAAAGCCTCTTCTCTCTTCAGAAACGATGGGCACTACAGAGCATGTGCTCAAGGGATCACAGAATGTACCAGCCTCAAGTGCTGAGTGTGTGCTGAGGTGCTGGCCCAGCTCTGCTGCCCACCTGGGCTGCACTGCTGCAGGGAAAACCATCCAGCAGGAGTTTATCCTCTCAGTGGCCGTGGGCTGTTTGGTGCCCCCAAGGCCAAGAGCCTGGGGCTGACTCTGGCTCAGGACATGACCCTGAGCCACACTCTTCCTGGGGGTTACAACTGGGTCTAAATGGGATAAAAACCATAAACCAAAATCCCTCAAAATAAGTCCAGTGGAGCTCTGCAGGGACTAACTGAGGCATGGCTTTGTCCTCCCTCCTCCCTGTGGCTGATGTGACCTCAGGCTCAGGAGGGAAGAGGAGTCCAGGAACCACATGTGCTGCTTGGCTTCCAGCTGCAGAGGCACAGGCAGCCCCCCCAGGCCTCAGGCAGGGGGGAGCCCGTGGGTCTGTCTGCAGGGAGGGGGGCAGCAAAGTGGCCTGGGGTCACGGGGGGGCAATTAGGGAGGGACCATGGTAATGAGCTTGGCTCCAGGGCCACTGGACACCGGGCAAGCCCTGCAGATGCACCAGAAGTGCAACACCTGCCTGCACAGAAGGGGCATTTCTAGTCCCTGTTTAAAACAGGGCTGGGTATCGAAAGCATGGGTTGATTCCTCCAGGGCAGGACTGAACAACAGAACATAAATCTGTGCAGGCACTGCTGACTGGTTGCATTAAAACACGGGGCTGCACGACAAGGAAAATGTTCTCCCTTATTTTTTCTGTAAGTAAAGCTGCCAGGTCCTTGACATTTCAAAAAAGGAGACACCAGAGGTGTGACAATCCTGCAGTGCCTTCACTGGCACCAGACTGAGGGGTGTGTGACTGTGTGTGTTCACACCCCAGGTGTGAACCAGGGGGTGCTTCCGAGGGGACCTGGGGCAGCAAAGATAAAGCCCAAGGAATGAGCAGCCCCTACCACTGCCCATGGGAGCAGCATGATGGAAATCACAGAAATTACACTTCTTCCCAGGGTGCAGAGGACTGGGGGTCTCTGTGGCCTCCTTATGCCAAATTTACTGCCCTGGAATGATGTCACTAAAGGGTTTTTGTACTATGAGGGAAAACTTTCCAATACTAAGTGAAGGGTGGTGAGAGATAAATCACTGAAAACCTGTTTCACCAGTAGGTGACTCTTGTGCTGCAGAACACGTGGAGAACATAAACCCATGTGGCCTCTCTGAGCTCTCTGTGAATTGTTCTCACCTCTGTGTAAGGGTGAGATTGTGCTGCAGCTGTCCTGGGTGACTTCAGACTCCTGCTCTTAACTTTGATTCACTGGAGGCCCTTCGGAGTCATGACACCTTCCACATTTATGAATTTATTTTCCAGGTCATCTAAGTGAGGCTTTCCTTGACAAATCCTTTTCATCTCCACTATCCCCCTGGGGGTGCACTATTCCAGTTTTCCCTCTAGTTTATTCCCAAAGCATGCTTCCTCCTTATTCCAGGGGGCAGGGCAGTACCCAGAGGGTGCTCAGCAGCAGCAAACCCAGGCCAGGTCTGGATTTCCCTGGTCAGGGGCCAAGGGCACACCTGATGCACCCTGCCTGTGATCCCTCCCTGTGAGTCTGGAATGTTCCATAGCTCAGTTCCTGCCCCCAGGGGAGGGAGTGCTGCAGGCTGTGCACACACACACACACACACACACACACACACACACACACACGGAGCCACATCTGGAGGAGGAGAGATTCACCTCTCCCTTCAGCCCCTTGCCTGGCCCTGCAGGGGACAGAGGTGGCTTGGCACAGCAGCCTCAATGTCCCATTACCAGTGAAAATATGCTTGAGGTAAATGATGGAGTCTTACACCTCCAGGACATTGCATCAGAGTTTTTCCTGACCTTTGCTGTAACAATGTGATGCAAGTGTGTTGTTTCGCTGGTGTTTCCAATGGGCAATTCCATCTGCCACTGGCATCTCACCCTGGGGTCACCCCTGCCCAGCAATGGCAGCAGCCTTAACCCAGGCTGCTCTCAGCTGGAGGCTGGGGAAATGAATCTGCCAGTGCTGCTGCCTTGGACCAGCTTCCACATCAGGACTCAGAAGCCATAAACCTACATAACACATCTTAGGCTGCTGAGGAACTCCAGACTCTGCCCAAAAGGCAATTGTGCAAGACATGGGAAATGGTACAAATGTGTATTTCATCAGAAGTGAAGTTTTGTGACATTCTTGGCACCACCAGGATTGATCAAATGGATCAAACACTTCAGTCATCTCACTGAGGTGCATGAACAGGCTGTTCTGAAAATCAGCCTCCAAGGTGTGAGAGAAAGAAAACACACCAGTGATTCTGTGGAGGTGACAGGGATCAATTTTGGCAAAGAGAAGAATAACACTTGAAGTGATTGAAACTGTTCCAGGAGTATTACCTAAGATGTTGTTTAGTCCTGTATTCCAAGCAAGATTTCTTCCAAGACACGTGCAGAAAGGCGTTTGAGAAGCTCCCCTCTGCTGTGCCTCCCCCTGGGCAGGGACCCTGTGGGCTGCTGCTGCTGCTGGGCAGGGACCAGCTGGGGGTCCTGCTGCCAGCCAGGCCTTGGCCAAACCCATCTCCTCCTCCTTTCCTCTTAAGAAGTGACTGTGCAATCAGTTCCCCCTCGCTGGGACAGGGCTTGCAGGGTGGCATGAGCACAGAAGGATCTCACTGAGCTGTCCCAAACTCACTGAGGGCACTGGAGAGGGGCCAGGTGATTCCTGCCCCAGGGGCACCCGAGCTTTGGCCCTTCTTGGGCAAGAGCAGAGTGAGTGTTGGCCACCAGACTGGTGCAGGGGACAGCTAAGCAACCCGTGGCCCTGAATCAGACTGGTGCAAACCACAAGAGATGTGAGGCATTCTTAATGTTTAGAACTAAAATAAATGAAAGTGAAAACATTTTCTGCACTCACCTGCAAGGGCAACTTTGAAAGGCCCTTAACCCACCCATGTGAACACACACATCTGTCTGAGGACACAGGGCAGTTTAATAGTCCAGGATTGACATAAATGGTAAAATATTCAAAATTTTAAGAGAAGTACTATTGCTGTGCAGCACTAGGCAGCCTCAGAACGCTGAGGAGGAGCTGTGGGATGCAGCAGTGACCAGCCTGGGGCTCTACAGGCTCGTGCCCTGTCACTGCCTGCAGGTGCTGGTGGGAGGGCCAGGCTGGCCACTTCTCCTGCCCAGGAGCCTGCTGGGCTCCCGGCACGGCCACGGCACTGGGGAGGGCACAGCCCAGCCTCTCTCACCTCCATGCACGTCCCTCTCCCCCGAGCCACCTGCCCTGCCCCGCTGCAGAGCCCTCGTTCCCCTCCTTTCCCACTTTGGTGGGTGCAGTGACCCGTCCCAACCCGCACAGGGGCCACCAAGGCTCGGGGTGCCCCTGGCTTTCCAGCTGCCCCTGCAGGGAGGGGGATCCAGGGCTTGTGCCTGGGACTCCTTTGGAGTCTTTGCCAACGATCCCCCTTCTTCCCCTGAGGCTGGACAGGACCCCCTGGTTCAGCCAAGGCAGGGGCACCCAGGCGGGTTCAAAGCTGTGACATCCCCCCGGGGGAGCCCAGGTCACTTCACAGCTGCCCACAGCTGCCCACAGCTGCCCACAGCTGGGATGGCACAGGAGGAGGAGGCCAAGCAGGGTAACTCAGTAAGTGACTGGCTAATGGCTCATGCCTGAAACTGTCCTCAAGGATTGGAAGCAAAACTGTTGGACTGCGTGTCATTGGCCTCATTTTACTGCAGATTAATGGCAGAAATGATGGATTGTGCTCCTGGCGAGATCCAGGACTGTGATAACGGCCGAGCTCTCCGTGGCTGTAGAGTTGATCACCTGGTCTTGATTTTTTTTTTTCAGGCAGCAAAACAAAGGGCCACCTGTTTCTCTTGGGTTTAGGGGGAAATTTTTGATGGAATGACCCCTATCTTTCCAAAAAATGTTGTTTGCTGCAGTTCTGAACACGGGACATTCTGATCCAAAGGATTTTATCAGAAAAAGTGTTTTCTTGGTGTCCAACGTTTTTGACAGCACTCTGTAAATAATGATTTTGGTCCTGATCCAGCAAAGCACTTAAGCAAATCCTCAACCTTAAGCACCAGAGTATTTCCTAGATTTCAGTGGGCCTGTTTATATTCTTTGAGATGAAGACATATTGAGGTGTTGTGCTGAGTCAGGTCCCCTCAGCACCTACCCCTGCCCAAACCAGAGCTCACTGTGCCCCCGAGGAGTCCAGGGAAAGCCCCTCTTCTGTGATGCACAACGTCACAGTCCATCATCTTCCTTTTTTTGTCCTCCTCAAGCATTTAAATTGACTTTGAACTACAAGACCAAACCGACAGTGACATCCACAGCTCAGCCCTCAGCCTATGGGGAAGGTCTATTATAAATTCCTGCAGGGAATGTTAAATTCATCCTTTAAAAACCATTTACAGACACAAATTACCTCAATATGTGTTGGAAAATGAAATTGAAACCTGTATCAAAGTTGACCAAAGGGCATCTCTAAAGCACTGTGCAACGATTTTGGCAACCAAGTATAAAGTCTGAAGCACACAGAGCCTTGAAGCAGCAGCATGTGCAGCTGTGCACAGGCACCCCCAGAAAATCCACTCACATTCCATCAGATTTAAGCGAAGCATGTGAGCACTTGGTAAACAAAACTCTTGCGAGATGCCTGTTCAGGAAAGTAATTTAAAACATCTTCAGCACGGACCGTCAGTGAGAACTGAAGGGCTGGTTCTGCAGCTGGGAAGAAACCAAAACGTTTTGCAGTCTCAGTTGCTGCACCTCTGCCGTGCTCAGCATCCCCCAAGCCCAGCAGCAATGGGGGATAACCACGGTCCCGTGGGTGCTGCAGGGACAGCAGCGGGCTGGGGACCACAGCGGCAGGACCAAAGCCAGAGACACAGCCAGGAGCCAGAAGCTGAGGCCCAAACACATCCTCTCCCAGACAGAAAAGGCTGATTGAGCACCAGACTCTGAATTGTGCCAAGGTCTCTGCAGCTTGGGGTGTTTCAGGGTGTATGAGCCGCGGATGTTTCCTCCTTGTGAGAATAGTGGAGCCAAACAAAGCTCAGATCAGCCCCCATGTCTTCCTGGAGGCACAGGGGCCCTTGTTCCACAGCCATACCCTCAGCCCTTCCCAACACAGCTCTTGGGGCTGATCCTGAGAATCCTCCCCTCAGTGTTTTCCAGAATCCATGTATTTCACTTGGCAACTCTGGGAGAGCAAAGAGGCTGGAACCTGCATCCACTTGGCAGCACGTGTCTCACAGCAACTCCCCCCAGCCTCACCACCCCAGGCTGTGCTGCTGCAGCGCTTCAGGACCTACAAGGCTTCGTGTTAAAGCCCAGCTTGGTGTTGGGAAGCTGACAAGGCTTCTGTGCAGATGCTGTTCCTTGCTGGTGGCCAGGGAGAGCTGGGCACAGGCCTTGGCACAGCACGGCCCCTGCCCAGCAGCACTGGGGCAGCGGGGACTGTCCCCACGGTGTAGGGCCCTCCTCCCCCTGCCCCGTCCTGCTCCTCCAGCCTCCTCCAGCTGCTCTGCTGTTGGGACAAAGGGTTCTTTGGTCACACAAGCAAGATGGAGAACATTGCCAAATTTTGCTTGGCTGGACTTTGAATTTTATCTTCTACAGCTTGTAAAAAGGCTTTTAAAAGACTGGAGACGTCTCTCTGTTTTCCCCATGGGCTGCGCTTCTTTATGACTTTTTTCCCTTTGTCTCCAAAGGGGCTGAAAGTAACGCGCTTGTTTTAAGCTCCCTCGAATAATAATGATTCCATTCCCAAACTGCCTGGGCATGGCGCCTCCCAGAAGTTGTTTTACGACTTATCACAGGACCAGCAAGGGGAGCTCAAGCCTTGTTGAAGGTGGGTCCTACACTAATTACCTCTGCGAGGGGGTTGGCATGCCGGTCCGTGGCCCGCCCGGGGATGCCCACGGGCTGCTTTGTGCCCAGGCGAGCTGCGGCCCCGCGCGGGGCGGCGGCCGGGGGGAGCCGCTGGGCGCAAAAGGAGCATCTTTCAGCCCGGGTCCGCCCGGCCGCGCC
>VXBA01004708.1:342993-360152 GCA_013399895.1 Serilophus lunatus
ATGGCTCCAATGGCTCCAATGGCTTCCATGGCAGCGATGGCTCCGATGGCTCTGACGTCAGCAATGGCAGCGCCTCTCGCACCCCCAGGCCCCTCTGAGGGACACAACAGCCACTCCGTGCCCGTTCCAGGGGACACAACAACACCCGCTCCGTGCCCAGGGTCACAACACCCGCTCCGTGCCCGAGGGTGAGGGCGGGTTGGGGATGAGCAGCGGGAGGAACAGCCCTGGGAAAAGCTGGAGTGGGTCACGAGTCAGAGTCCACATGGCTCCTGGGCTGGGAAACAGTGCCAGGAACTGCAGGAAGAAACCTCAGAATTTCCTAAAGTATTGGAAGTTTTGCAGGCACACGGGAACATTTTGTTTTCATGTGATGAAAGCAGTTTCATTCCACAGAGTTAAGAGCAGTTCATAGTAGAGAGCAGTAGTTCAGTTATTTTGTTTTTCTGTCGATCCCATTAATTGCACTCCTCTCCTGGCACGGACCTTCATTCATATTTTTTGAGGGTGGCTGTCCCAGTTTGACAGTTCTTCGTTGCTGTCTGGGCTTGGAGCACTTGCCAGAGGCTGCTGGGTTTGGGTTTGCAGTGGATACTCTCTGCTAGTGATTGTGGACTAAAATTACAAAAGAGAGAAAGTGTATTTATTTTATCATCCTGTGGAATGTTTTACATTTATCAAATGAGTGTTTACTGAAAGAAAACTATTCTGTGGGAGACTTTCTATGAATTCTAGTAAAAACTGTTTGTTTCTGAGCTGCCCTGGAGGATTATGGAGGCCTGTGCAGCTGTGGAATATTGGAAATACAGACAAAAAATGAAGATTCTCCCTTGCACAGCTGCTCAGCACAAGGCCTGGGAGCATGGTGCCATGGGGTGATGGGTGCCATGGGATGAGGGGTGCCATGGGATGATTGAGGGGTGCCATGGGATGATGGCAGCCTCTAGGGCCACAGTGCTGGCTGGGATAGTCCTGACACAGGAGCCCCACACCTCCACACACCCCTGTTTGGAAGGAGTATTTTTGAGCTTGGTGTGTTGCAAGACGACCTCTTGCCTTGAGGGACATCTGCTCTTCCTGAGGTGCTCAACTCCTGCTGCATTCCCAGTGTATTTCCAGGGACTTTGCAGTCTTGAACATATTTGCAAGTGGAAAACCTCAAGGTAGCATTGTGACCCCAAAGGCAGCACTGAGCCAGGCCATGAACTGAGCTGAGCTGAGCTGCTGGCAGGGCTCAGGAGCCATGGCCATCTCCATCTTGTTTTGCTTTAAATCTGATCATTGCTACTCTGATTCTTCCTGCAAGTACTTTTAAGTGTGGTTCAGGGTGTCCTCCAACAGTGAAATAAAATACACCCCATAGTTGTGCTTCGTGCTTCAGCAGCACCTTACTGCAATCCATTCATTCATCCATCCTCCAGGCAACTGTGCCAAACAGGAATTGTTCCCTTTCTGCAGGCAGGGGATGAGGGTTGGTGGGAGGTTGTGGCTTGGCAGCATCTCCTCTGCTCGTGTGAGTGGCCACAGTCCTGACAGCCCAGTGCTGGAGGCCTGGGGACTGTGCTGTGTGCTGGGCTCTGGGCCATCAGCCCCTTCACCTCCGTGGGCTCCAGTGGGAGGGCTCACCCCACGCCTCCATCCCCTGCGGTGGTGTGTGCAGCACTGGGGGCAGGGTGCAGCCCCAGGCCTGGCTCAGCAGCCACCCTGCTCCTGGTGCCAGTGTGGGCAGGGACACAGGATGGCTCAGTTCAGCCTGGCTTAGCTGGGCTTAGCTGCTCTCATGCCTCTTCCTTCTCCTTCTTTAGTGCAGCTTAGCAGAGGCCAGAAAGAACGAGGTCACCCACGGGGCTGTGGCTTGGAGCTCCCCAGTCCCTGCCCAGGGGGGCCTCTGCAAATAGTGAGAACAAAGTCAAGTGCTGGCTCATCCTCAGAAGCAATGAGAGTGATTTGTAAGGACACAGATCTCAGATTAAGTTATTTGCAGTAGTCAAAATAATCTTTATAAACCAGGTATTTATAGCTGCTGCCCTTTCCCTGACTTATCTGGCTCTGGGCAGCTTGGCTGCCTGCAGGGACGGATTACACCCGTGCTCTCTGCAGGGGTCCTGATGGCTTCCCTGGGCCATCCACATGGGCAGGGAGCACACCCATAAATAAATGAGGAACCCCGGGATGAGCCCATGTTTCTGCTGGACAGGCTGGTTGAGTGCCTCCTGTCTGGAGGCAGAGGATGGATCATACTGAGCTTTTCAGGATGCAGGTAGGGTGGCTGCCCCTTCCCAAACACCTCTGGGGGCAAAAGAAGTGGCTCAAATCAGACTGAGAAAGTCAGTGCAGAACCACCAGTGCTGGGACAGTGGCAGCACTAATCCAGGGCATCCTTGGCGTGAGAGGAGGGGAGCACTGAGGGCAGCCTTAGCCAGGGCAAACAGGCAGGCACAGGCACAAGCACAGGCACATTTACCCTTTGGCACATCTGCCTTGACACATCTGAATGCCCTGGGACAGATTCAGGGCACATCTGGACTGGCAGAGCTGTGCTCAGGCTGTGCAGAGCAGGAGAGCTGCCTGGGAGCTCCATGCAGAGTCCCAGCCTCTGTTTGCATTTATCTTTAACTCTTTTAATGTCTGCAGCCAGGTGCCTGTGCCAGGCAGTGCTGGGGGGATGGCCTGGGTGCTGCTGCCTTGTCTGGTGCCAGCACCACCCACAAAGCTCAGGGTCAGGCTCTTGCTGGAGCCTGGCCAGTCTGATCATGGATTCATGGAATAGTTTGGGTTGGAAGGAGCCTTAAAGCCCATTTCATTCCTGGTGTTGGCAGGGGCACTTCCCACCAGGCCAGGCTGCTCCAAGCCCTGTCCAGCCTGGCCTCAGTGCAGGGGGAGTTGCCTGAGGGTCAGTGGGGGTGTGCTGGGTGAGTGGAGACCTTCTCTTGCCGGACTCCCATCTTGCTGAGTGCTCCTGGAATTGCCACCGGCAGGAGCAACCCCCCCCCAAAATCTCCAAAATACATTTTGTGGGGGATGTGTTCAGTCCCTGGAATGAGGTGGCAAAACCCTGGGCTTTGCCTCCTTCCCCCTTTGCTCTCTCTGCCTGGAGGTGGCTGGAGGGGTCTTCTTGCCTCCCCCAAGATGATGCTTCTTTCTCTGGTGTTTTCACCAGTCCCTCAATACTTTGGCTGCTGTCACATATTTTAGCTGCACTGACTCCTTTGATGGTTAGAAATGGCAGAAAAAATGCTTTGACCTTGGCCCATCTGCTGAGAACAGCCCAGGCACAAGTTTCTGTATCAGTAATTTCCTTGTGAATCTCCTGCCTCCTCCCCTTGCCCGGATCCACAGAGCAGCATCCACACAGCCCCTGATGTGGTGTTGGGAGGACTGGGATGGGGGATCTGTCAGCTCCTCTTTCCTTGTGAAGGAGGAGAGGAATTTTGTGTAGACCAGATTAATGGCTTTCATCCGGGAAGTGATGAGGTGCATTGACTGGAAAATGAACCCCCCTTCGAAGGGATGATTTACAGTCTCTCTTTTGTCAGATGTGTGCCTGTGCACATTTGGAGATATTCATCATCTTCCTCCCGAGAGCAGCATACACAGAGATCAGTGTGTGTGTTCTCTGCTGTCTGGGGAACATCCCCAGCCCTCACTCAGCCCTGGCTGGGCTCTGCAAGCCTCTGTGTGGGCTCAGCCCAGACACAGGACCAGCCCCTGTCCCCCCTCGTGGCAGTGGCAGCTCCATGGGCAGGGCAGGAGGGGTGGCACGTCGGGGTGAGACCCCTGGAGCCGTGTGTCCAGCAGGGCTCACGAGCCCTGGGCTGTGTCCTTGTGTGTGCTCCTGCACTCTGGAACATGTAAGGTCATCCAGTGGACTCAGCCTCTTCACATGGGCTTTATTTCCTTCCCTTCAGTCATTGGCTTTGTCTTCACAGTTCATCCTGTGGCCAAAAAGTCTTTTCCCTGATAATAGGATCTTCTCCTTTCAAAGGAATTCCTTACTTCCCATCTGCTCCCAAGTCTCCGGGAGCATCTTCAAATGGCTACAAAAACAATAGCAGCCCAGGGATTTTTTTCCCTTTCTTGTTTACAGCACAGCCTGTGCCAAGTGCTGGGGCCTTGGTTCGGGGCCGTGTCGGGGGTGGCTCTGAGGGAGGGGCAGAGCTCAGTGCTGGGGGGGAACATCCCCCTGGAGCTGAGCTCAGCTGAGAGCAAAGCGTGAGCTGGGGGGCAGTGGATCTCTTTGCTCAGCTCTCCCTCCCTTCTACCACGTGGGTGCTGAAATCCCTGGATGATGGCCCGAGCTGGAGCAGTTGTCAAGTCCAGCCATGGGCGAGGTGGCAGCCTGGGCTGAGCAGGGTGACTGGCCCAGTTCCAGGGGGCTCAGTGTGTCCTGGGATCCCCTGGGATCCGTGGGGATCTGTTGACTCCTGGCCATGCTGTGCCATCCCAGCCTGGGGAGAGGATGGGGCTCTGCCCTTCCCTGCTGGAGTTTCAGAGTCAGGGTCAAGGCAGGCACGTGGCTCCTGTGGCAGCACGTCCTGAGCTGCCTATCTCCTGCTCACTTGCAGAGACTTGGGAGAACACTCTCAAGGCTGGGAGGCCTAAAATTAGATGTGGCCTCTGTGTTTTGGTTTGCAGGCAGGCTTGAAAGAAAAGATCCCTGGCTGCTTTCATACAGCAGAGGAGGAGCAGGCAGGGCTTGGACCCCAAGGCCCCATGGCCCTCTCTGGACAGTGGTGCCCAGCCAGGCTCCAGCATGGATCTGTGGTGATGGGAGGGCCTCCCATGGGGTCAGCCACTTGCACTGCTGCAGCACTGCTGGCTCTGCCCTCTCTATTTCCCCAGAAATGCTCTCAGCCCCAGAATGACAGGGCTGGCTGTCCCTGCCTTGTGGCACTGAAACAGAAAATTGGCATCAAAGCACTGCTTCCTGTCCATGCTGGGCTGGGATGCCCTGAGTCGAGGGGCATGCCACTGGTGTGGGTACCAGCACAGCTGGCTGCCCATCCCTCCCTCCATCCATCCCTGCATCCCTCCATTCCTCCCTCCCTCCCTCCATCCATCCATCCATCCATCCATCCATCCATCCATCCATCCATCCATCCATCCCTCCATCCATCCATCCATCCCTGCCAGCTCAGCCTTGACAAGGGGCTGATCCTGTTCTGCTCCTGTCCCAGTCCTGCCCCATTCCTGTCCCAGTCCTGCCCCATTCCTGTCCCAGTCCTGCCCCACTGCTGTCCCAGTCCTGCCCCATTCCTGTCCCAGTCCTGCTGCAGCTGGGAGCTGTGGGCACACTGGACAGGCCAGGCCACGGAGCAGGGGGACCTGGTGGGTGTCAGCCTGTGGCTGTGGGTTGCTGAGGAATTTGCCTCTAAGTTTCCTGTTCTGCTGAGGTCGATGCTAAGAGTGCCAGGGAAACCTGGCACTAACTATGTGAACCCTTGGTTATAATTAGTGTGTTTGTGCTGTCTGGGGTGACTCACAGCATGCTCTGCTCGCAGGGCAGATAGTGTTGCACAAGTTGTGAAGTGTCCTGTAGAAACCCAGTGCTTTGGCAGCAGGGCTGGGGGGAAATGCTGCAGAGAGAGCTCGTACCCATTCCCAGACACAATAAGGAAAAGGACTTTCATATTCCTGCAGCTGTGGCTCTGAAAAGGTTTGGTCTTGGTGTAAACAGCCCTAAAAATAACCCAGTTGTGCTGGGGGTTGTGGGAGCTGCTGCAGAGCCCCCCAGTGAGCTCTGGCATCCCTGCTATGAGGTGGGTGGGAGGGGAGATGCTTCCTGAGCTGAGGGGTTCTGTTCCTCCCAGCCCTGCCTGTTCCCAGGGCTCTGTCCCGTGCCAGGCAGAGGGTACTGGCACACACCAGGTGCCTCCCCAGGCAGGTGCCAAGTTTGTGGTATTTGTGGTGTCCTCATGTTTCCACCCTGGCCCCTGCCCTTGTTGCCATCTGACTCTTTTTGCATCCTGCTTTTCCAGGGGAGAAATAAAAATGCAGAATTTACAGCACCAGTTTCCTTAGCAATAATTCCACTGCCAGTGGAAGTGGGGAAAATATTTTGTGTTTTAAGTATCCAAGTCTGGGACTGAATCCTGGCACCCCTCAGCAGCCCAGCTGGGAGGTGACCACTGGCCTCCAGCTACCAGCACCACCTGATCCTTGTAGCCAAGTTCAATTCAGAATACACTTGGAGTTCTGTGTGATGCTGGAATTGTTCCTCCTTGGGTTTCTCTTGGCAGAGTTAAACGTTAGCTGGGGGTGCTGGAGGAGCCTGGGGGCCCCTCTGCCCAGTAGCCTCCTGCTCTGGAGTGGGGCAGTCCCAGTGGGCTGGGGGTGATGGGGAGCTGTGCCAATGGCACCCAGAGGGCTGGGGGGGCTGGTCCAGGTCAGAAGGCTGGTGAGTGTGGCTGTGGTGCTCATCCTGCTGCCCATGGCCACTGGCCTGGGGGTTGTAAGGCTGGACCCACATGTGCCATCATGGTAGAGTCCCTTGGAGTACAATCTGTTTACATCAAGTGTCTCCTTATTTGTGACTTTCTTTATGGGCACATTTTCTGTTGGTCAGCAGAGGAGAGGGGTTTGAGAATGGAAGCTTGTGATGTGGTTTAAAGTACCTGCAGAAGTACCAGTCAGGACAGACTGTGTCCTCAGAAACAAAGCAGGGCCCTGCGTGCAGCAGGGACACCAAGGGCCTGTCCAGCAGGATGGGGTGGGGCACTGGTGACCTCGAGGGTGCTCCTCAGGGCTGCAGACTGCCCCTGCTGCTTCTCGTTTGCATTTTGTCCCCTTTGTGCTTCATAATCACGTGAGTTCTCCTCTGAAGTGACCTTGGGGTGTGCTTGCACCATCCCTCTTTGTAGGTACCTGCTCTGTCTGGGGAAAGCACCTTCTCTGAGCTGATTTATTTAAGCTGCTCTCTGAGCTCCTGGCTGCAGATCGGGTTTTGAGGCAGAAGTTTTGGTCTCAGCTGGACCCCAGTGCAGGCAGCAGAGTCCCCCAGAGGCACCAGTGGGTGCAGAGGCTGCAGGGGCTTCACACAGGCTTTGCATTCCAGGGGTAGCAAACCTGCCACCTTTCACCTTTATAAGCTCTTGTATAACCTTGCTTAGGGATGAGTGCAGGGTGGGATTGCTGTTGAATGAGGACCCCCAGGGCTCTGGGTTGTGCTCTGGCTCTTCCACGTGTCCCAGCAAAGGGCATGTGGCGCCTTGGCCAGTCAAGGGGCAGGTTGGGTCACCAGCTGCCAGGTTGGGGCTGTCTGCTGAGCACAGGGACAAACAATGGCCAGCTCCAGGCAGCTGCAGGCTGGGGCAGCCTTCGTGCACAGCAGGGGAGAGCAGGAGGGAAAAGAGCCAGGGCTGGGAGTGGGGAGGCTTCAGCTGCAGCGGGGACCCACTGTGCGAAAAGTAAACTGTCAAAATAAGTAGACAGAGTGTTTGAGAAGAAAAAACCAGAGTCTGATTTGGAGATTTGAGAAGGGATTTGCACAGCTGTGCTTGGGGAAGCCATGTGTGCCCCAGGGCTGGGAGGCAGTGCCAGGGCTGGGGAGCCCAGGCTGCTCCGGGGAGCTGCTGGGGGGAGGACCCTCTTGTCTGGGGTGTGCTCCTCCAGCCAGCTCTCATTGCTGGCAGTTTGGAGTTGTCATCTGCTAATATTGACCTAAACCCGGTGAGGATCCAGTCCCCATGTGTGCCCAGCAGCCCATGGCTCACACCATGACCTGCTCTGCTCTCAGATGCTGTTGTGCCTCTGCCACACGTGGAAACAGGGCACAGGCAGATTGGAAACTCGCTCAGGGCTCTTCAGAGGAAAGGCAACAAGTTCAGTGTTCAAGGGTGCACGTTTGTAGATGGAATTGCTCAAAGCATTTTAACAGACAGGACACTTTGCAGTTTCTGGGCTGGCCCTGTTGTGTGGGTGAGTGTGGCTGGTGGCTGCAGGCACAGGCTCAGCTCAGCACTGGCTGGAGCCAGGGCAGCCAAAGGGCAGTGCCAGGGGGCACAAGGATGTGCCCCATGTGAGCAGTGGTGGGAGGGTCTGGCCCCTCCGTGTGAGCCACAGACCTCTGGCCAGGCAGGAGCCCCACAGCTCCACAGAGGGGCAGCCAGGCAGTTTTAATGTTGTGTTTGAGAATGTCATCACAGCCACACAAGTTTTCAAGGCACCGTTTCTTGATGTCACTTAGA
Source organism: Serilophus lunatus (assembly GCA_013399895.1). Lineage (NCBI taxonomy): Eukaryota > Metazoa > Chordata > Aves > Passeriformes > Eurylaimidae > Serilophus > Serilophus lunatus. Next base: position 351,180 of record VXBA01004708.1, read on the forward strand.
GGGTCTCAGTGATTGGAACGACAGGACAGGGTTCTGGGTCCTGGGTTCATGTTTTGGGTGCAGCATGGAGGGGGGGCAAAGCCCCTGCCCCCTCCCCAAAGGGCAAGGGGTGGCACCAGAGTTCTCTGCTCCAGGGCTCCCGTGCCAGATGAGCTGGGGGTGGCAGCCACCAGCACTTTGGTCTGGTCTGGTTTAGGGATGGAAGTTGTGGCCGGGGGGGCAGTTGTGCCTTGGCCTCTTCTGGGCAGCCTGTGCTGGGTGTCACTGGGATGGAAACCTCGTCTGTGAGTCAGGAGAAGAGGTTGGCTCCTCTCTTACCTCTGCATGCCCTTGGCTTTCTGGGCGTGTTGTGAAATGTGGCTGTTTGGTGATATTTAACTAATGACAAACAAGTGCTTGCATTGCAAAATGATAGTTTCCATTCCCCAGAAATATTTGCGTGTGGCAGGAGCTCAATAAACTCCCCGTTTCCTTACAGACCCCTTCCGAACCAGCAGTGAAAAGCTCCTCCTCCAGCTCCAAGAGCGATACCGAGGTTGTTTTTCCCCCCCGAAGGCTGCCCAGCTCCTCTGTGAGAGCCCCGACCTTGGCCTTGGGGCAGAGCGCCGCCTCTGGCTCCGCAGCGCAGCCCAGTTGTGTCTGCCCGGCCCCGCTATCGCCCTGCTCTGGGCCCGGGGGCACTGCCAGGAATTACTGCAGCTGCAGAGCCGCCGGGGCTGGCACAGCTCGGCCCCGCTGCAGCCCCGCGGGGTGGGCGCACATCTGCAGCCCCGCGGGGTGGGCGCACATCTGCAGCCCCGCGGGGTGGGCGCACATCTGCAGCCCCGCGGGGTGGGCGCACATCTGCAGCCCCGCGGGGAGGGCGCACATCTGCAGCCCCGCGGGGTGGGCGCACATCTGCAGCCCCGCGGGGTGGGCGCACATCTGCAGCTGCAGCTGGAGGGGGCGGCAGGGCGGCTGCCGAGCTGCCCCCGTGCGCGCTGGGGCCCTGGGCAGGTGGCACCCGGGGCTGTGCCCAGGGCACTGCTGGCCCTGTGCTCCCGCCGCCTCCCCGCGCACCCCTTGGGCTCTTCGCAGTGATTTTTGTTCGCTGCGCATTTTGAGAATGCCCTGGAAATGCCTCTTGGAAACTGGGAAATGGATCGTTGCGGCAACCATGGGCACAGCTCGCTCTGAGCTGCCCACAGCCTAAATCGGTCCTCCTGGCAATTCTCTCTCTAAAAAAATAAAAAAGGCAAATTGGCATCATTTTAAAATGGGGGCGTTCCTGGGCCGATCCTCAGCCGTGGGCAGTATCTGCCCGCAGGGAAGGAGCAGGAGGCGCTGGGCACCGCCCTGGTGCTGCCCGAGCACCTCCTGCTGCCCTGGGGGGCTGCCCACGCAGGGCAGGGGCTGTGCCATGGCCAGGGACCTCCTCCTGTCTGCAGAGCCCTCGGGGCTCCACCTGCGGATGGGGCACACGAGTGATGGAGGGGCAGAGCCCGGGGCAGGGCAGGGAGCCGTGCCCAGCCCAGCCCGTGTGGGGCACACGTGTGGGGCACACTCTGCGCCCCTGCGGGGAGGTGTGTCTGCACTCGCACGGCTCCTGCTGTCACAAACGGCTCTTCCAAAGCTGTGCCAGAAGTCGCTCAGTTTTGAATGGGCTTTGCAATTTTGGAGGAGGGCTCCTCAGAAGCACCCCCGGGTGCTGTGTGCCATCGGGAGAGCTGCGGTGGCACAGCGTGGGGCACACGTGGTGCTGGGCACAGGGAAGGCTCCCAGGAGGGGGAACGAGCCCTGCCGGATCGGTGGCAGAAAGGTCTGGTTTGGTGAGATCCAAAGCCTGCTGAGGAAATAAGACATTTTGAGCCCAGCTTTTCTGTGCCGCTGGTATTTCTCAGCAGGGTTTGCCCCCCAGCAGCCCCTCCCACCGAGTGCCAGGGCTCTGTGCACGGGGGGACAGCGTGGGGGATGCAGGAGGGCCCTGGGGCAGGATGGTGAGCTCCCAGCAGGGGGATGGGCAGGCTGCCAAGGAGGGCGACAAGGAGGACACTGGTTGCATCAGGGCTTGGCTGTGGGGGCACAGTGCAGCCAACTGTGTCTCCATTTCATCAGAAACTCAAGCCTTGGAGGTGGAGGTGGTTGGGCAAGGGGATGAAGCAGCGTCTGCAGAGGGGTCACTGACTGCTGCTGCTGCAGGGGTGAGAAATCACTCACAGAATCTGTGCCTGAAGGACTGAGGATGAAATTGTTGCTGCAGTTGCTGACCTGCAGCTGAGGTGGATCTGGGGGATGGATGGAGCAGCTCTGCAGGGGAACAGAGGGGCAGAAAGGGCACAGTGGGGTGACCTGCAGGCTGAGATCACCATGAGCTGTTCCACGTGGTGCTTTAAGGGTGTGGCCCGCTTGGAGATGAGCTGTCCAGGGCTTGGAGAAGAGCCAGCATTCAGCCAAGAGCCCTGTCCAGTGGGACAGACAAACTGGACCATTCCTCTGGAGACAGCCTTGGGTTTGGGTTGGAGTTGAGCATTTCAGCTCATTTAAAAACCATTTAAACCCTCTCTCTCCTTAGTTTAATTAATGTCTCTCAAGAAGCAGAAAAGGAGGGGATGGATAATCTGGGCTAATGAAGCTGCTCTTATTATCAGAATTAAAATATCTGAGTAAAAATCTGTCTCAGTGGGTTGTGGTTTTCTGTGGGCCCAAGTGGGGCGTTCCTGGGGGTAAAGGTTTTTTCCAAGAAGTGCCATCTTTGCCATATTCACTGTTGGTGTAACCAGGTTTCTCAGCCCTCACTTGGAAGCAACAAACAGTGCCAGAAACCAAAAGGTATCTCATTTTTACCCCAAAGTTGCAGTGACCTGCAGACTTTCAGAAGCTAATTGCCTCGACCAGTGGTTGAAGAGAAAGTGAGTTTTAGCAATGACATGCTGTTGCTCCCCAGGCTGCCTGGGCTCACCCTGCTCAGTGCTTGGCTTGTCTATCCCTGCAGTTTTGGGTGTGCCAGGAGGGTTCTCCCAAGCCCCACTGCTGTGCTCCCTGTGGCTTGGCCTGACCACGTTTGCTGACCATTTGCTTGTGCTCCCTCTGTTTCATGCTGCAGGTTGGAGACTGGCCATGAGCATGTCCTGCCCATTGACTATTACTTCCCACCTCAGAAGACCTGCCTGATCTGTGGAGATGAAGCATCTGGGTGCCACTACGGGGCCCTGACGTGTGGGAGCTGCAAAGTCTTCTTCAAACGGGCAGCTGAAGGTAATGGGGGCAGAGGGGAGAGGTCACTGCCACAGCATGGTTGGGTTCTAACACCCCTTAAACCAGGACAGAGGAAAAGTCAAGGATAAATTGATTTCTCTACCCCTTGGCTGTCATTCCACAGGACGGATTTTCGGTGGTGTTGATCTGGTCTCGTGGAGGGTGTCCCTGCCCATGGCAGGTGTGTGGAACAGGGTGGTCTTTAAGGTGCCTTCCAACCCAAACCCCTTTGTGACCCCACGATTACCTTAGTGACCTGGGAGTCCTCTGAGCAGTCAGTTCCTGCATCACCTCTTGACCCTCCCGAGTGTTTCAGCTCCCAGCAGCCTGCCTACAGCCTCAGACCCACAACTCCAAATTTAGGGGAGGCTTCCCCTGTCCTGCATCTCTTTCAGATGGTCACATCAGGCAGTGCCTGCCAAGCAGCACAGCTGTCTGTCCAGCAGGAGCTGTGCTCTCACCTTGGGGTCAGTGACCCTCCTCCCCAGCCCCTGTCCAGCTGCACAGTGCCAGGCTCTCCAGTGATAAGTGTGGGCCCAAATGTTCCCTCTCGACTTTGAGGGCTTTGCACCATCCTTGCTTTGGAATGAGCATGCAGCAGGACCCGGCCCAGCTGTTTGCTTGGGCTGTGGCTCAGCACGGTCTGATTTCCACCTGCAGTTCAGTGCTGTGGTCCCTCGGCAGCAGTGACAGTGTCTGTGGTGGGAGGTTAATTGTCCAGCGATGTAAGCACTCACTGGGCTTCTTCTCGGGAGTGGGGAACCAGCACAGGCACCTTTCTGCCTTGGTGGCACGTGCTGTTTGCAGCTGCTGCCCCCGGCTGTGGTGCCCCTGAGAGGGAGGCCCTGCAGTGCCTGGCTGGTGGCAGGGATGGGGACAGAGCCTCTGTCCCCCAGGACCCTCCCTGTGCCCACCCTCTCCCTCGTGTCACTGAGCTCCCATGCTGGGGGTGCTCACCTCCTGTTGTCAGACTTCTGCTTCTACACCAGTCCTGATTATCCTGCCTGGGTGGGGAGCTGCATTTCCCTCATCCCTGTGTCCTGGGAGCCAACGTGCCAATGCTGCTTCAGGGAAGAATGGGAGCTGTGCCACAGGGGACATCAGTGTCCTGTTGCCAGAAAGGGCAATAGTTAACAAATTTGGCATTTTTCTCCCAAGTAAATCATTTGCAGCTCTCCCTCTGCTGCACACCAGTTCTGTGTCAGGCCAAGTGGGTTGGCTTGTGCAGCCAGAGTAAATAACAGATGCTTATTGCAGTCAGCAAGTTATTGTTGATTTATAGTAAGTGGAGTCTTGGCTCTCAGTCACCGAAGCTGCTGCTGGGACTCCCATGTCTGGGGGGTGCTGAGCTCCCCCAGCACCAGGGTGGGCCCTGCCCTGGGGGTGGCAGGGGCTGCAAGGGGCAGAGGGACAGCCTGGGCTGCTCACACTGCTCTGGGGCTGTGCTGGGGCTGTTCTCTCTCCTGATTTCAGTGGTGTTTATGCCTGTTCTGGTTCTTCAGCCTCACAGTGTGGCAGAGCTGGGATGTGTGGCTGTGCTGGGATGGGGCAGCTGCCCTTGGCCTTTTCTGGGGGTCCTGTGTGTTGGCAGGGAGGGGCAGGGGCACCTGCCACAGTGTGAGCTTTCATCTTACGCTGCCCTGAGGGACACGGACAGTCTTTCTTTGCAGGAGGAGACAATAAATCAGGTTCCTTTATGGGACTGGGCTCAGGGCAGTGCCAGGTCTCTGCCCTGACTCTGCACTCCTGACTTTCCAGCCAGAGCTTTCCTTCTCGTTGCTGAGGAGCAGCATTCAGAGCTGGTGTCTCAGTGCTTCTTATGTTGTAAAGTCCATAAAATGCATCCCTGAAAGCCTTAAGAGATGTTACAACAGCAGATCAGAACATTTCCCCGTGAGGAAAGAAACTGTGACCTTGGTGGTGCTGGGCTGAGCCACAGCCTCCAACAGAGGGAGCAGCTCAGGGCAGGGACTGGGGCAGCACGAACAGCACCTTGGCGGGGCAACGAGCCGGGCACGGCGTTTGCCCTCCCTACGGTCTCCCAGGATAACAGTGGATTCATCTGGCAGGGATGCAGGGCTGTGGGATCACAGAACCCCAGGATGCACGGAGCTGGAAGGGGCCCACCAGGGTCACTGAGTCCAAGTGCTGGCCCTGCACAGCCCCATCCCCAGGAGTCACAACATGTGCCTGAGAGCACCACCCAGGAGCTCCTGCAGCTCTGGCAGCCTTGGGGCTGTGCCCAGTGCCCCGGGGAGCCTGGGCAGTGCCCACCCACCCTCTGGTGCCCCCAGACCTGCAGCGACAGGGCCATTCCTCACTCACTCCCTGGGCTGCCTGCAGTCTGCTCTGCTCTGCTCATGTCCAGAGCTGAGGTTTCGCTGCACTTCCCCTCCTGTCAGCAGAGGCTCCAGGTTTGATGGCCTGGGGGTCGTTGAGGCCAATCTGCTCATGAGATCCCCTCTGCTGACAAGCAGCAGGTCTGGGAGGGCACTTTTCTGAGTCAGCTCCCTTAGGACCTGCCCTATAAAGTTGTCATCCAGGTTTCTTTGGAATCTTCTGCTCCAGGCCCGGGGGCTGGGGCTGGCTCCCTGGCCAGCAGGGCTGCTGCCCACGGAGGAGGGCTCCTCTCCCTCGTCTGGGGAGCAGAAAGCTCCTCCTCGGTGTGGGTGTTTGTCTTGACAGGAGTGGTCAGGAATGGGCAGGTCCCCCCCAGGCTGCCTGGGGTGGGCTGAGGACATCAGAGTTCAGTCCTTGTGGTGCCACCCTTGTCCTGAAACAGAAAAATGCTTCCAACAAGGCAGCTTCCATCTCAGTTAGCAGCCATGGGGCTCCTGCTGTCCCCTCCAGGAAGGGAGTTCTCGTGTCCCTGCATCCAATCCCGCAGAGTGCCAGACCTCCTTCATCCCTTCGAAGCTGCCAAGGTCTGGTGGCCACCTGGGCCAGCTCAGAGCTGCCTCTGCACAGCACTCCTGGCAGTGCAGGGCTGGGGTGCCCTGGGGTGTGTTCCTCGTGGGGCTGCCTTTAAAGAGCAGAGAGCTAAATGAAGAAAGTAACACAGTGTTTGGCAACTGTCCTGGCAGGCAGGCAGGCTGTGCAGGCTGCTCTGCTTGCCTCCATCACAGGGATTCGTGTCCTGTGTCCCAACCTGCTGAGGGTGAGCCTTGCACCAGAGGAGTGTCCCTGGGCCAACTCAGCACTTTCTTGGCAGCTTTCACTAAGTTAAAGTGAACACTTAGAAGGTCCCTGGCCGTGTTTTGAAACACTTTCTCCTCTTTCCTGGGCTGATCTGACATGCAAAGGGGTCAGCTCTGCAGAACATTCAGTGGTGCTGCCATCACGGTGCTCCTGCCTCAGTGGTACCTTTGCCCTCATGTTTGGGTGCTACTTGCCTTAGAAATCCGTGGGGAGAGCAGCCAGGGGGATGCTGGGGAGGCTCTGGGTGCTTTCCCTGGGCTCCAGTAACCATCTGGCAAATACAGGGCACTGTCCAGAGAATGACTTTGCAAAGGCAGCTCCTCAGCAGTGACTTAGTGCCGGCTGCTGGGGGTGCCATGGCTGAACCCCCTCGGGCTGCTATTGGGGCATCACGTGGGAAGTGGTGCCAGCCCCAAACCCACAGCCTCAGCTCTGGGCACAGCCCCCCTGGTGAGGCTTCCCGGGGGAATGCTTTCACAGACAGCTTGGCCTTGTCCCCCTGCTTTAGAGTTCAGTTTATGCCCTGAAATACAAGGACCTCTCTCTTCCAAAAGGTATTTACTGGGTTTTCACATTTTCAGTCATAAATCTTGCTGCAGATATTTACACAGATTGCTTTGCTGTCTGGAAGAGAAAGTTTGTTGGGCAAAACAGCTTGTGTGGAAACATGCTGTCAGTGAGATCATTCCTGCAGGCTGTTAGTTAGATAATTCCCCTGGATTGTGCAACTCCTTAAGTCATTATTTTTAGTTGAGGCTGGAGAGCATCTCTCCCCCTTGGCTCTGGGTGTGCACTGCAGTCCCAGGGCAGGGGTGGGAGCGCTGGGAGGTGGCACAAGAACCATCCTGCCCAGGGTGAGGTGACACAGGAGGGGCCCGAGGTGGTGGGGCTGTTCCCAGGGGGGGAAGGGCAGAGGCTCAGCAGCACCTTCATGGTGGGGGCTGCCTGCAAAAACCCTGTGCTGGTCTGGGGGGGACCAAAAACGTTGCTGATGTGGGCACCTGGAGAGGCCGAGGGGAGGGAGTGTGGCCCCAGGGCTCGGTGCCCCTGGCACAAAAATAACTCCAGGTAACCCAGATTCAGCTGGAGTCGTTTCTCGATTCTTCAACGAGCTCCTGGAAGGGAGGATGGTGCTTGTGCTCCCTGGGATTTAGGTGTGACTAAGGCTTGCCTGAGTGTCCTTCAGCCAGGAAACATGCTGGGGAGGGGATGAGAAGAGCTGTCCTGAGGACAGGGTTGAATGAGGACAGTGTTCAAAGGACACAGGAGGTGTCAGGCAATGGGAGGTGAGGCCATGGGGGGTGATGATCTGCTCTGGAGGGGACAGTTCTGGGGAGGTTGGATGTGGGGGAGTTGTGCAGCCTTGGGTGGGCACAGCCCCTCTGTCTGGGGCAGCTGCTCCTGCCTGGACCTGGGGGGTGGGGGCACAGGCAGAGCCAGCAGGGGCCACAGTGGTGGGGGTGTGTGGGGACTGTGGGTCTGGGAGCTGCTCCTCGCTGCTGTGGGCTGAGCCTGGCTTGGTTTGGCATGGCCTGAAGAACAGCAGATAAATCCTGATCCAGTAAATGTGTTTAGACTCGACAGGGAAACAAAATTATGAATCAGGAAGAAAAGTTCATTCCTGGCTTGGGCAGCAAATGGGGCAGTGAACAGAAGATCTGGAGCTGCAAGAGCTGATGGGTCTGAGGGGGGGTTAGTCCAATTATAAGTAAATTCCAAATTTTCTGCTAGTCCTGAAAACCCACAGCTGCACAAGGTCACCTTTACAAGGAGCCACTGGTCTGAGTTCCCTCCTGGCTGCTTGCAGGCTGTGGGGACAGTGGCAGCAGACCCAGCTGTGGAGCAGCAGCTGCCCAACCCCTGTGTCTGTAACCTGCAGAGAATAATAGCAACTGGAGGCCCTGGGTGGTACAGAAGTTAATTCAGCCCCAAAAAGGCCTGTACAGAGCCTTAGATGCCAAGGGAGTCTGAGGACTGTTCAACCAGCAGCAGGTGAGTGTCAGGGCAGGAGATCACACTGTGGGGTTTGGTGTTCTGGGAGAAACCCACCAAAAGCCAGGCAATGGATGGATGACATTTGAAAAATGAGAATCAAATTCTCCATATTTCAGTACTTTTTAATTGCTCTTTGTTTCCTGCCCCTGCTGTGTGAAGTGCCTGGATTTCCAGTCTCCAGGGTCTTCTCTCCTTGAAGCTCAATGGTCTCAAAGCCTCTGCTGTGAGTGGGTGAAGGGCAGCAGTGCAGAGCAGGGGTGCAGTGGTTTGGTGACCCAGCTGCATTTTGGGGAGCCAGTGCCCACCCAGTGAATGTGCCCCTGGCCAGGAACCTCTCCTGCAGCAGCAGAGGCAGAACTGTGCTGTTTCCCCAGAAGATGCCAACTTCCAACCCAAGTTTTCTTCTGGAGAGTGCACTGGGCAACCAGCACTGATGTGGCCTTCTGCTGTTGTCCTTCTGCTGTTGTCCCCCTCCTGTTGTCCCCCTCCTGTCCCCCTCCCCTCCCCTGTCCTCACCCCCTGCCCCGCTGACCCCGAGAAGCCCCA
>VXBA01004708.1:360189-381129 GCA_013399895.1 Serilophus lunatus
CCAGCAGCAGCACCCACACCCCTGTCTCTGGTGTTGCAGGCAAGCAGAAGTACCTGTGTGCCAGCAGGAACGACTGCACCATCGACAAGTTCCGCAGGAAGAACTGCCCGTCCTGCCGCCTGCGCAAGTGCTACGAGGCCGGGATGACCCTGGGAGGTAGGGAGGGCTCAGCACCCCCAGCCCCGCTCACCCCTTCGCCCCCAGCCAGGGAGGGATGGCAGAAGGGGCTGCTGGAGCCTGAGGAGCTTCGGGAAACCTCTGCAGGGTGACACAGAATTGCATGGAATGAATAAGGTTGGAAAGGACCGTGGAGATCATCATCCAACCCTTACCTGGGTTAACAACTCATCCAACATCAGTCTGGCATCTGTACCATCCAAACCATCTGTACCATCCAAACCATCTAAACCATCTGTACCATCCAAACCATCTGTACCATCCAAACCATCCAAACCATCCAAACCATCCAAACCATCCAAACCATCCAAACCAGAATTACACAAAATTAACAAGGTTGGAAAAGACCACAGAGGTCATCAAGTCCAACCTTTACCCGGGTTAACAACCTGTCCAACATCAGTCTAACATTTGTACCATCTAAACCATCCAAACCATCTCAACCATGCCTCTCAGTTCATCATCTAACCCATCCTTAGACACCTCCAGGGACGGTGACTCCACCCCCTCCCTGGGCAGCCCATTCCAGTGGGGGATCACTCCCATTCCAGTGGGGGATCACTCTCACTGGGAAAAAGTTTCTCCTGATATCCAACCTAATACCAAACCTGTGAACGTCACTAACCTTGGTTTATGTTTCAGGAAATGTCCTTTTCTCTGATTTCAAATGTTAATCTGAAAAAATGGAAATAGCTGAGTGAGCAGGTTCTGGCTGCCAGAGCCTTACAGCACTCGTGTCTTTTGATGGGATTTTTCCCAGGCAGAAATAACTTCTTGGTGAAATGACAGCCCTGGGGTTTTTCTGCCCTGGATGAAAGCTGTGCCTGTGTCCCTGGTGAAGACCCTTGTTACAGTTTGTCTCTGTTCCCAAACCTGTGTAGCCCTACCCAAACCTGACAGAGGAGCCATATCCAAAATCTGAGGTTTTCTGCTCAAAATCTCAAAGCTACAGTGGAGATCATTGTGTGGCTCCTCACTGAGTTCAGCTGATGGAATCCTTCCCTGGCAGGGTGGGCAGGCCCTGGCACAGGGTGCCCAGAGGAGCTGTGGCTGCCCCATCCCTGGGAGTGTCCAAGGCCAGTGGGAGGTGTCCCTGCCCAGGGCAGGGGAGTTGGAATAAGATGAGCTTTCAGCTCTTCCCACCTAAACCATCCTGTGATTCTGGGATTTGAGAGTGAGGAGGAAAATACCCTGGAGGAGGGGGCTGAGGGCTGGGAAGCCCTGGATTGAGGGGGGCTGTGGGGGGCAGGGAGGGGCCCTGGCAGTGCCCAGCACAGCGTGGAGGGGCAGGGGGAGCCCAGACTGGTGGGATGTGCCAGTGCTTTGAATTAAACCCTGACCCCATTGCTGGGATGGGCTCAGCATCATGGAGCTGCTGTGCTGCCACAGCAGTCTTGAAGGACTTGTTGCTGAAGTGATCCTGATTTCTGGCTCACCAACAAGCACAGGGTTTGGTTTTATTTCTCCACAAAGGTCCCCAAAGGAAATGCAGTCCTAACCCCCGTTTTTTACGTGGGTTTTTTTCTGTAAAGCTGCCTTAAGTAGGAGAAGACATACATGAGTGTAACCTTCTTCTGCAGGACACACTGACAAAATTAATGCTAATACAGATACCCCCTCCCTTCTTTCTTCTTGGCTCTTTGGGTCACCCTGACCTGTTCTGCCTGGGCTGTTTTACATTTGGTTTGGATGTCGGTGTAAGGCAATTGTTAGGAACAGGCAGCCTTGTGATTGCCCACAGGAACTTCACCCACAGCAAAGGCACAGCATTTGAAATGGCTCCCAAGCTCCAACCAGTTGTTTTTAACTGGTGGTTAATTACAGCCACTGGTGGGGTACAGCCTGGGGCTCTCACGGGAGAGGAGGAGGAGGAGGAAGAGGAGGTGACACACTGAATGCCTTCTGCAGGCTCTGCTCTGGCACAGGATGACAACATGTTGAAGCACTTCATTATTGCTTGAGATCACTGTGACCTCCAAGCTGGAATCCATTATACAGGATCTTCTCTCCCAATCAACACTGCAGAGAGGGAAAAGAGAAAAAAACACAGAAAGAAAAACCAGTGATAATGCCATTTTTGTGTGCTGGGTCCTGCTGGTGTGCTGGCTGTGCCCAGTGTGTCCCTGCAGCTGTGCCAGCTGCCAGGGCAGGAGCTGCAGGGCTGCTGCCAGCCCCTGTGCCCAGGGAGTGTGTGAGGTGCCAGGGGCTGCTCCCGTGGGGCCCCCAGTGCCTGTGCCCACAGCCCCTGGTGCAGGACAGCAGGGCACCCCCAGCCTGGCCACTGTGTAGCTCCTGAGCTGGGGCAAAACCTCCCAAACCAGTGAAATCCCATTAAATTTGTTGATGGTAGGGTGGAAATGTCCTGTAGTAAGAGCCAGAAGCTTGTGAAATCCCAGGCTTGAGGCATAGCTGGGTTTAGTCCCAGTTCAGGTCCAGCTGCTGGAGGCAGAGCAGGGCTCCCACCCACGGTGGGTGTTGATGGGAGCTGTTCCAGCCAGGGCAAACCTGACACGATTTTTGCAGAGCCACTGCAGTAGTTAATTATGCTCAGTGTGGTGTTAGATGTCCCTTATTCTTCATCTTGTCTGTCCTTGATTTCCAGCAATTAGATCTTTATTAGAACTTTTTTGAACCTGCTGCTGCTAAATTTCTGTCCCTGTAGTGGATATTTGTTGTCTGTGACTCAATTACCCTTTGCCTCCTGACATTCCTTACTTCCTTGCTCCAAAGCATCAAGTCTGTAGCATTCTCATGGTTCTGCAGTTTGCCAACATCTGCCAGCACCTGTCTGCAGAGCTCAGCCTTTGTGTCCATCCCTGTGTTCCCATCCATGCATTGCCATCCACATCCCTGCTGGGTTTGCAGTCATGCAGCAATCCTGTCTGATTTTACATCCTTCAAGTCCTTGCCATTCACATGGTCCCAAGTGACTCAGATCTCTCAAACGTGTCTGCTGCCCCAGCAGTGTTATAGTTATTGTGCCAGCTCAGATTGATAGCTTGACAGGTTCAGGTTTTGACAAGCCATGTGTTGGATTTCATAAAACTTCAAGGAACAGGATATAAGCCAAGTCCTGTTCAGCTCCTTTGTGTCCTGCAGCTGAGCTCAGCATGTGCTGCCAGGGGAGGGATCCCCCCATCAGTGCCAGCACAAAAACAGCTCCTTCCAGGGCCCCAGAACTGCCCTGAGTCCTGGCACTCATCAAAAATTGGTGCTGGAGCCCAGGGTGCTCCTTCCTTAGGTGTTGAGAGGAGCCAGCTGGGAGGGCAGGCAGCTGGGGGTGCTGAAAATGCTCCTCACTTGGGCAGGGGCTCTCAGTGTGCTCCCAGGGCTTCTTGCCCTGGTGCATGTTTTGCTGTGACACATGTAGTTGTGTCCTTTGAGCTTTTCCCCAAGCCCCCACAGTGCCTCCCCAGAGCCCCCCAGGGCCTTGGGGCAGTGCTGGGCTGCAGCTGCACCTCGAGGCTCCCGGGTGCTGCTGTCCCCTGTTCGGGGTGACAGTCCAGCAGGAACCCCCCGTGTTGTCAGGCAGGTTTGAAGAAGCACAGTGTAGACTTCTGGCCAGCTCAGCTCATCCTAGGGTAAAAACATCAGAGATGTCTTCAGTTCCTATTTTTTTATTTCTGTTTTGGTTCCCAGTGGTTGCTGAGTGGGAGCCACCACCACAAAGGAGTTTGGCACAAGTGCTGAGTATGAGCCAGGCTTTACCTCTGCAGCTTTTCTCCACGTGGTGACATCTTCCTCTCGGTGACCATGGCACAGCTGCTCCTGAAATGCCCAAACCCAAAGAGCAGCAGCACAGGGGGCTCTGGTTGGTGGCTGCAGTCCCAGAGCCAGTGCACTTGGTCCTTGCTCTCTTCTTACTTCACTCACGATTTTTTAATTCTAAATAATTAGACCTTAAGAAAAACCCCCAAAATGTGTAAACCAAGCCACAGTGTGTTTTATACGTGTGGGTTTGGCTCCACTCCCCCACAGAACCCACGAGTGATATGTATGGCAATGCATGGATGGGAAATAGGGGTGAACACAAAGGCCTGATCATTGAGCAGAACTGGGTATTCCTGAACCCAAAGGATTTCCCAGTCCTGGCACAGGCTGCCCAGGGCAGAGGTCACCATCCCTGGGGGGATCTAACAGCCCTGGGGATGTGACTCCTGCAGAGGTGGGGAGGGGTCCCTGCTGGCAGAGCAGGCCATGGCCAGGGTCTCACACTCTGCTGCAGTTCTGTTCCCCTCTTGCTCCACTTTATTTTTGTCACTCCTTCCTCCTCCCTTGTTATGGAGCAGCTTGCTTCGCTGCCCATGCAGCAGATCATCAGAGTACAGTGTTTGAAGATCAGTGTTTGCAGCTGATTTACAGAGCTGCTCTTTGGCTTGACGTTTTTACATCTCGCTGCTTATTTTTCTAACTGCAGCTGAAAGGAAACTCGAGATAAATCTCATGTAATGAAGGAGCCAAACCCTCCGAGGACAACTGGTTTGCTGCTGTATTCCCTTCTGGAAGGAAGTCATGGGCTTTTGTTCTCTTATTAGTGAGAGTTTGGAATTGGTGAGGGGTGGCAGCAGCAGCCCACCTGAGCTGAGCAGTGTGACACAGGCATCCAGTGAGCAGCACGGACTTCCCAGGAGCTCTGGCATCACCTCTGGGGTGCTGCTGTGCCTTTCAGGCAGATCAGCAGCTGTAGTTAAGAGCCAGTTGTGTGGGAGAGAAACTTGGTCGTGGTGACATGGGCACTGATGGTGCTTGTGGAGCAGCGTGAGGCCACCTCTGCTCAGGGCTGCTTCCCCCAGGGAGCCACCCTGCCCCTGCCTGCTGCCTTGGGAATGTGTTTTCCATAATGTGTGTGCCCTGTTTGGGAGAGCCTGGGGGTGAGCAGCAGGGGTTGCAGGGAGAAGGTTTTTATTTCAGCTGCATCCGACTTCAGTTGGGCCTGGGATGAAATAATCCCACTTGGGCATCCCAGTGCAGTAGTGTTTTTCCCTGGAGCATGACTCTGTGCTGGGTTTATCTCCTTGTTGCTTCCCTTTTTAATTGCATGTGACCAGTTGTTTGAGTCAGTCACCTCTTCTGTCTCTTCCCTGGATTTTCTCTAAGTGGGAGTTAGAGACCAGCCATGGCTCAGAATGTGCAGGATGCTGGTTCTTTTCTGAGTCAGATTGACAAGGAGACAGATTTCCTTGTGTAGTGTGTGCTCCCCTCATCCTTAGGGGAGGGTTGTGATGCCAGGGCACTCCTTGGACAGTGTCCATTGAGGGAGGAGCTGCTGCTGGTCATCCTTTTCCCTTTCCTCATAACTGTAAGTGGAGCCAAGAAGCCTCAAGGTTTTTTTAAAACCATTTTAAGTGTCACACTAAACTCTGTCCTCCCCACAGCCCGCAAGCTGAAGAAGCTGGGTAACCTGAAGACCCAGGATGACCTGGAGGGGGGCAGCTCGTGCAGCCCCACGGAGGAGCAGGCCCCCAGGCTGGTGATGACTCACATTGATGGCTACGAGTGCCAGCCCATCTTCCTCAACGTCCTGGAGGCCATTGAGCCTGGGGTGGTGTGTGCTGGCCACGACAACAGCCAGCCAGACTCCTTCTCCAACCTGCTGAGCAGCCTCAATGAGCTCGGGGAGCGCCAGCTGGTCTACGTGGTCAAATGGGCAAAGGCCCTGCCAGGTGAGGAGCAAAGCAAGGAAATCCCCTCCCAGTCCCAAAGCCCTCGTCTGTGTTGCCAGGGCAGGTGCAAAGTGGATGGTCTGCAGCCTTTCTCCTGCTCTGGGGCACATTTGTGTGTGGCTGTCCCCGATTCCCAGGCAGGCTGGGAGCCCCGGGCTGCTGATGGGTGCATGTCCTGGGACATGCTGAGCTTGGGCTGTGGGCTCACCTTGTCCTAAGGGAAGTACTGCAGGGGAGCTGGAGTCTGTGGGAACAGTCCTGGGGCCTGCAGGAGCCCAGCATCAATCTGTAAAATCCCTCCCCCACTGTTTGTCAGGATTTCGCAACCTGCACGTGGATGACCAGATGTCCATAATCCAGTACTCCTGGATGGGCCTCATGGTGTTTGCCATGGGCTGGAGATCCTTCACCAACGTCAACGCCAGGATGCTTTACTTTGCTCCAGACCTGGTCTTCAATGAGTGAGTGCAGAGCACCCCCAGTGTAATGCTGGGCTTTGGGTGAGGCCAGGTGACAAACTGCATCTCCTGTTGGCACCTGCCCAGCCCAGCCAGTCCTGCTCCTCACCCCACCCACCCACAGTGACCTCCAGGGCTGGGGAGGGCTCTGTGGTGCCTCTCCTGGTCCCTCTCCCCACCCCCAGCCTTGCTGTGGGGTGACTCCCCCGGGGCAGCAGGAGCTGCTGTGGGGTGAAGGGGCTGTGAGCTCCAGTTTCCAGCCCTGTTGGGCAGCTCGAGTGAGCAGAACCAGAGACAACGTGTGGTGTAAGGTCCTGCTGGGCTGTCCCCGACACACCAGCAGCTTAGAGCTGGGGAAGGTTTGCTGCCACTGAGAGAGAGGGGCCTGAACCCAGTAACTAAGCACAGCACCAGGCAAAGCCACACCTGCCTGGGAGCTCCAGCCTGGCCTTGGGTCCCTCGAGGGTAGACATACTTAGGGGTCATTGCAGTCCCTGCTCAGCTGCCCCGCAGCTCCCTGGTCCCATCCACTTCCAGAGAGGATTACACACGGGTGCTTTGGGAAATGTTCCTCTCCCGCCTGTGGAATCTCAGGGGCAGAGCTGGGGCCCTTGGCAGTGGGGATGTGCCAGGCATCGTGGGGGTGTTGCTGGGTCGGGGGTCGTGCCCTCCCCCTCACACGGGTGCCTTTTGGTCTGGGTGCCCCCCAGGTACCGCATGCACAAGTCCAAGATGTACAGCCAGTGCCTCAGGATGAGGCACCTCTCCCAGGAGTTCGGGTGGCTGCAGATCACACCCCAGGAGTTCCTCTGCATGAAGGCTCTCCTCTTCTTCAGTATTAGTAAGTACCCACGACCTTTCCTGCCCGGACCTGCAGCACCTGCTGCTGCGCCACCCTGGAGGTGCCTGGGCTTTCCCTGAGCCTGCGCTGCCCCTTCCCAGGGGGAGCCTGGGAAGTGCCCTGCTTCAGCCTTCCTCCCGCTCTCCTGTTCTCTGCTCTCTGGGCTGCTCTCACTGTTTCCTTCCCATCCCACCCAGTTCCAGTGGATGGCCTGAAGGACCAGAAGCTGTTTGACGAGCTGCGCATGAATTACATCAAGGAGCTCGACCGGATCATCGCCTGCAAGAGGAAGAGCCCCGCCTCCTGCTCCCGGCGCTTCTACCAGCTCACCAAGGTCCTGGACTCCGTGCACCCGGTGAGACAGGGCAGGGAAATGGGCATCTAGACACGTAAGGAACTCCCCAGTGAGGATGCTCATCCCCTGGAACAGCCTCCCTGGGGTGAAGGCAGCCCCATCAGGGCAGGAGTTCAGATGCAGCTGGACAGATGGTCTCATGCAGGCTCCCTTCCCCGGGGGAGGTGGGACCTTTGCTCCTTATCTTTCCAGTGAAAATGCGGCCCGGGGCCTCGTTTAACCAGCTCTCTTTCTTCCCCAGATTGCCAAGGACCTCCATCAGTTTACATTTGACCTCTTAATCAAGGCACACATGGTGAGCGTGGACTACCCAGAAATGATGGCTGAGATCATCTCTGTGCAGGTTCCCAAGATCCTGTCTGGAAAAGTCAAGCCTATCTACTTCCATGCACAGTGATCTTCCAGAGGGACCCCCGTGCTGCCACCCCCATTCCAGCTGTCTCCTGCCCGTTATTTCTGCACTACTGTCCTGCAGTGCCTTGGGGAATCCCTCCACAGCAGTGGCCAAGGGGACAGGCAGTGACAGTGCTGGGATTCCTGAGATTTCTCTTTTCCTGAGGTCCCTCTGACTGAGCCCCCGGCCTGAGCCTCTGCCCAGCTCCCTGGCTGGCTGTGGTGCTGGACAGGGACTGGCACCAGGCAGTGGCACTGCAGCTGCACCCTCTCCTCTGTTTGTCACCGTGACTCCAGCAGCCCAGGGCCACAGGAGAGTGGGAGGAGTGCCAGCAGTTGGGGCCTTGGGGTGTTTTCTATGGGCAGAACACGACACGAAGCAGATTGCAGCTCCACGTTTGGGTGTGGGTGGTGCCACCAGCCTCCTGCAGGACGCTGTTTCCATTAAGGTACTGGGAAGCAGATGAGTTCAAACATAGAAGCAGAGCAGAACTGGGGGAGGAGGTGAATTTGCAGCCTCTGAGTTCCCAGGCCCTGGGATCTGTTCCAGTCAGCTCAGCCCTGGGACCTGCCTGTGCCACCGAGTGATGGAGTGGATGGATGGGCTGAAGCAAAAGGTCTGCCAAGGAAGATGACTGGAAACCCCCCAGTGGTGGCTGGCTCCTGTTTTCCACCTGGAATGTTTTCCTGCAGCCTGTCCAGCCGGGTCTGGGTCTGCCCCACAGAGCCTGGGAGCTCAGCACTCACCTTCCCCTCCTCGCCAGCTGACAAAGCCAAACTCATCTCCAGAAGTGCCTGATGCCCTCGGACCTCCCACCTGCCAGACTTCCCTGGGCATCTGCAGCCCCTGCCCAGCCCCTGCAGCCCCTGCCCAGCCCTGCACTGCTCTGCTCTTGCTGTGTCTCTGTGAACCCAGGGTGGCAGCCCTTTGTTCAGGCCAAGCCTTCTTCCCCGTGCCAGCAAACGAGTGTCCTGGAGCCAAGAGCCAGGCTGGGGGCTGTGGGACCTGTGGGGGCAGGAGTCCTGTCTGTGGGGACGTGGTTCTGAGAACTGGCCAGTGCCTCCATGGTGCTTTGGGGGGCTGGAAAGGAAGCACCCACTGTCCCCCATCCATGGTCCCCTATACACCATCCCACACAGCACCCTTGTCCCCAGTGCACACACACAGTGCTCAAACCAACGTTCCCTCCAGGATTCCAGCTCCACCCTTCCCACCCACCCAAACTGGGGCTGTCAGTGGCCATGAACAGGTTTGTGCCAGGGCCACACATCCCACGTGGGCTGTGACACTCTGGTGTTACCAGCACACATCTGCAAGGGGTCCTTGTGCTGGCAGAGGCAAACAGCAAACCCTGTGCCTACCCGGGGCACACAAACCCTTGTGCCCCCCCGGAGCCCTGAGCCCACCTGTGCCCAGTTCCCCAGGGCAGCTCTCCAGGCAGTGCCCTTGTGGTGTGGCTGCCCTTTGCAAACTCACAGTAAAACAAACCATTTTCCTGATGCTTTCCAACCTTTTGATGGGATTTTCATTAAGGAAAGGAGTAGGGGAAAAACCCCTACTGAAGGGAGGGTCTTTGTTTACAGTATTTGCAATGGGTTTCCTTCATCTGCTACACCCAGCTCTGATCCCACTTCTCTTGCTGAAATCCCTCGTGGAGGCAGAAGCAGAACCCCCAGGTGAACTCCCTGGCTGGATGCTGTTCTTGGAGGCTCCCCTGGGCCAGAGGACTGCCAGCATTTCCAGTGCTGGTGTGAGCTATGGATGTTTGCAAAAGAACTGGTAAAAATTTCCTGCTCATGCATCCCTGTCTTCTGGAACATTCTCTGGCCCTTGGCAGCAGAACTCAGTGAGCAGATGGGTGGTGATGCCCAGTTCCTGACCCCAGCTCAGGATGGCACTGAGCATCAGAGCAGCTCCTGGGGAGAGCTTTGTGCTTCACCCAGGCTCGTGGCCGTGGGGGTTTCCTCGGTTGGTGAGTGTGGAGGTGTCCTGCTGGGTGTGCTCCTGCTGGGACACTGGGAGAAAAACAAACCTCATGGATTTGCCCACACTGCTTTGCTGGTGGAAGCACCATGCAAATGGAAAGGGGTGATGGTGAGTGGGAGGATGGTACTGCCCAAGTGTCACCTGCCCCGTGTATGTCACCTGCCCCGTGTGTGTCACCTGCCCCATGAGTGTCACCACATGTGCCTGAGTGGGGCAGGAGCTCGTGGGCAGCAGCACAGGCTCAGGGCAGGGGGGCAGTCAGGGCCACGGGGGTCTCTGTCTCTCCAGCATCACAGTGAACTCTGCAACTTTTTCCTTCAAAAGTTGTATTCTTATCAGCAGGAGATGTGGGAGCCAGGACCTACAGCACCTGTGTCTGTTTGCTGTGGGAATTAATGCTCTTTCCATGTGGATTTTCATGGGCTGCTGCAGGAACTGGGGAAGAAGAGGCTTCAGAAATACCAAAGTCCAGCTCCTGCCATGTATCTTTGTGCTTTGTGGGTTTTTCTGCATTTTCTTGTGTACTTCTTTAATAAAGCAAAACCAATGTCACCATGTTCAGAGTCCCATGGAAGCTGTCCCAGGACAGTGGGGACCCCTGTGGTGTTGCAGCCAGGAGCTGACCCATCATGTTCTGGCTCTGCTCTGGCTCAGCTCGGAGCTGGGGGGTTTGGGGCTGGCTCAGGCTGGGTCACAGCAAACACCATCAGTTCTGCCCCAGGCAGCAGGTGGAGGACAAGGGACACACTGTTGGCATCTTCCTGGGAGCAGCATTTGTATATGGATGGGCAAAACTCTGTGGCACAGGGTGCAAAATAAGGGCTGCTGCCTTTACTGAGGGCAGGAGGGACTCCTCCTGTGCTGTGCCAGAGGCAGTGAGCCAGACCAGGCAGTGCAGTGGCATGGGAGGGATCCCAGAGCTGTGTCCTCCTGAGCCCCAGGGGCTCCTGCCAGCCCCCTGTGCCTCAGCAGTGACTCTGCTCCGAGGGGCCTGGGGAGGGGTCTGCAGAACCAGCAGCATCCTTGTGCTGTTGCCATGATGTTCAAGAGGCTCTTGGTGCTTGGCTCAGGGAATGGGGCCCTTGGCATGGGGCTCAGCAAGGGGGTAAATGTCCTGCAGGACCCTCCTCACAGAAGCAGCCTGTGCTCCAGGCCCTGCAGGGCTGGGGGGGTGTCACTGTGGTCCATAGGGATGCTGAGGGGTACCCAAGGTGTCACCTGCCTCCCAGGCAGCCAGAGAGCTGCCACCTTCACAGTCAGTCACCTCCCATCACAGGGATGTTCCCCCTCTGCTGAGCTCTCAGCCTGGATGTTTCACTAACACATGCTAAAGATACCTGTACCTATGTAAAATAAAGGCATGGCACATTTTTTTGTCACTAAGGATTTCTATTTGGTGTGATGCTCTGAGAGAGGGTCCTCTCTGGTTGTGCACTGAGGCACTGAAAGCTCTGCAGGAGATGAATCAGAATGTACCAACTCAATGGAAACTTGTAATTATGCCCCTGGCTCGGTGCATGCCCAGTGCCCATGCCCTTCTGTGGCAGGCACACAGCACACACTGGCACGGGCTCGTGTCAGTGTTGGCTTCTCCAGCTCTGCTGTGGCTGCTCGTGGTTAGACAGGGACAGTGTTTGCCCTTGGAGAACAACAGGGTGCCCTTTGTTTCTGTCCTCTGACTGCGGAAAGTGTTCTCACACGTTTGAGCAGAATCCTGGGACTGCAGAGGTGTCTGTGTTCCACCTGTGGCTGTGGCCACTGGGCAGCCTGGGGCAGGCTGGGGCTCCAGCTGTGCCCACTGCTGCCTCCTCCCCCTGGGCAGCTCGGAGGGACCCTGTGCTCGTGATCACGGAGTAAATCCCATGTAACCCCCCAGCAAGTGGATTAAAGCTGCTCTCTGTGCTGGATGTTTGGTGTTCTATGGCAATTTGATGCTGTTTCTCTGTTAACATGTCTCTGTAATAGTAACAGTTCTCAATTTGATATATTTTGTGTCTTTGTAATAAGCCAAAAAGCTCATTGCTGGTGCCTTTTTGCCTGGGGGCCCCTCTCAGCCCACAACTGACAAAGGACAGCGTCTGCAATTGTTTTTCCAGCAGAGCTGGGGGAAGGTGGGAAGCCAATGCCACAGGATTGCCAGGAGGAAAACGGCAGCCCTGGAATGGCAGAGGGACTTTGAGGTGAGGGGCTGGTCCTTTGCTGGGGCCTGGCCCCAAGGCAGGGCCTGAGTGTGACACCAGGGACACCTTGGCCCATCCCAGTGGGACTGGGACCCTCAGCCCCCGGAGCCCCAGGGTGAAGGTGCAGCACCTGCAGCCTGGTCTGGCCCCTGGGGAGCCACAGTGTTGTGCCCAAGTTACAGTACCTGAGGGCAAATTGTTCCAGAAGTGGATGCTCTTGGGTTGCTGCTGCAGCTCTTTGGGTTTTTGTTAAATGGACCTGAATGCATTGGGTAAGGAAAGTATCCCCGGGGTGTTGTGGTGCCACGGGGGCAGAGGGCAGTGCAGGATTCCCAGGGCACAACTGCACCTCACAACTCCCTGCAGGACTGAAGGACAGTTACTCGTGTAACCAAAGAGAGAGGCCCTGCCCTGGGTGTGCATGGACATTGTCCTTGCTGGCTCAGTCAGCCGTGCCTGGTGGGAGCCCCCCCCCACGCCTGGTGTTCAGCTCTCCTTGTAACCTGGAAGTCTGCTGTTGTTCTGAGTCCAATAAATGCAGAGTCTGGTTTGCTGGAGCTGTGCCCTGTGCCTGTGTTTGGCTTTTGTGTTGGTTTTGTGCATGGAATCCCTGTGGGTGTGGCAGCTGCCAGCGAGGGAAGGCACCAGGAACCAGTGGGTCATTTGCCAGTGGATGAGGCTGTACATTGGGTCACTGGAGGCTTTTCTCACAGTCAGATTAATATTAATCACGTCTGAACTAGTAATTCAGTTACACATCAATTGAGTAATTCTTTCATATATTCCTCTTTGAGTCTTTTAAATTGAATTTCATTTGATTAATGTATTTCTCAAAGCAAGGAGCTAATAAAAGCCAGTGTCCTCCTCCTTTTGTTGTTGTTTTTGGGAACTTTATGAGAAATTGTAAATCCATTCTGCTGGAACGTCTTTATAAAATTGACCTGTGCTCTCCAAGTAATAAAGAAGATGCTTATCAGCTGCATATTAATTCGAGGCAGAGATGTGAATCCTGCCCAGGGCCAAGATTTGATTAAGTGAGAAAAAAGCAAAGATCTTGGAAAAAACCCCAGTTCATCAGACCACAGATAACTGTCTGTGCCTGGTGTGTAACTGCACAGCAGCACTCCACACACTGTGCCTGTCAGCTGGAGCACAGAGTGCCAAGAGCAGAAAAGCCTTGGTGTCAGGGTCAGTCATGCCCAGGGAATCTGGGCATATCCCTCACTCTGAGTCACAGTGAAAAATTAAGGGGTTATTTTCAAAATTTAGCCTTAGTGGGCACAGGGAAGGCCATCACTGCACGGGGCTGTGGTGGTGCCTTGGGCACCTGCTGGCATCAGCCCCAGTGTCCCTTGCTAAATGGTCACTTGGCCACAACGTCCCCAGGGACATTCAGATGCCACTGGCCCAGCATGTCCTGGGTGATGGACCCAGTCCCTCCGTGGATCCACATCTCCTGGGCTCAGCCCAGCCTTGGTTTCTGGCAGTCCTGGATCAGTGTGGATGAACAGTGTCTGTGGGATGACAGCAAGGGACCCAGTCCAGGGGCTGCCAAAGGGCAAATCCACCTTATTCAACTCCTCCTGCACGTTTGTGCTCCAGCTGTCTGTGCTGTGCATCCTGCATCCCACATCCTGCACCCTGCACCCTCACCCTGCACCCACAGCCCCCTGCCACTGGCCACCAGGACCTGCAGGAATGCCCCCTGACCATTCCAAACCCTGGGAACTGTGGGGCCTGGCAGGATGGTGGCAACCACTGTGCTGGCACTGGGGCTGAGCCACACGCCACAAGGCTCCAGAGCTGCCCTCGGAGCTGCCTCTGCCTCCCAGCAGAATGGCACCGAGCTTTCTGGAGAAAATCCAGCTACCAGGAAGAAGAAAACTGAAAACACCACGAAAGGCCCCAGATTGCCCTGTGCTTTAAGGCTGTTTGCTTATCCCTGTTCTCAGAGCAGCCAGGGGGAAACTTTTCAAACAGCAAAAAGTTCTGTTTCCTAAAATGATGACGAGTTGTGTCAAACAGCCCTTTGGTGGTGGTGCTCCCCCAGGGCCTGCAAGTGCCAGCCCTGTGCCCCTGCTGTGCTGGCAGCCAGCCCCCTGTGCCTCCCAGGAATGGGCTGGGGGCACCCACAGACCTCAGCAGGGTCACAGTGACTCCCTGACACTGGGAGTTGCTGCTGACCCAAAGCTGCTGCTGGGTCTGCCCGACAGCAGTGGGCAAGTGCCAAGGGGAGGGCCAGCAGGGCCCTGTGTGCCCTGGGTCCTGTCCCCACCGGAGCAGAGTGACCACACTGGCACAGCGGGGCTGCCACGGGGCCAGGGAGAGCCTGTGGGGCTGGGGCACTACAGGGGGCTGGGGTGCAGGACACAGCGAGGGAGGGGGGAGCTGTGGGAGGGGGATGGAGCTCCGGTGGGTTTGCTACTCCAAGCCCTCATGAGAACAGCTACGTTTTATACAGGATTTCAAGAATTTCAGAAGCTCTGCCCTGCAGGAGCCCTTAGAAACTCTGATAGAGGCTGTCAAAGCACTTCTGAAAACACAGAGAATGAAAACCATCACAGCTTTTACTGCTTCAGAGCATCTCCTGATTGTTTAAACCAATTGCAGGGTTTTTTTGGTGGCCTGACCTGATTTACAGCTGTGTGTTCAGGATAAGGAACCTACTGAGGGCTGCCAGGAACCCACCCTGCACAGGGAGCTGCTCCCAGCTCGGAGCATCCAGCTGGGTAATTGTG
The DNA here is from genome assembly GCA_013399895.1 of Serilophus lunatus. Classification (NCBI taxonomy): domain Eukaryota; kingdom Metazoa; phylum Chordata; class Aves; order Passeriformes; family Eurylaimidae; genus Serilophus; species Serilophus lunatus. Next base: position 374,982 of record VXBA01004708.1, read on the forward strand.
CAGGGGGGTTGGCCAGGGGAAACTACAGAGCTGGAAACCACGGCTCTGACCCTGCAGGGTCCCCCGGGGGTGGATCCTGCTGCCTGCACGGCTCTCTGTGCAGCACACAAATTTCAGATGTCAGTGCTCCACTAAGGACATTTCATTTCTAAATTTATCACACAGATGTGTCTGCTGCAACATCTTTGGCCTCTCCAAATTCTTCCTCTGGGAAGAATCTCCTGAGACTCAGGCTCAGACTTTGGAACTGTTTGTTTTGTTATCTTCTCTCTGTATAAAAGCCTACAAGGTTTTACATGTGCTGGAAAATCATTTTCTTGCTCAGTTTAAATCCAAAAGTTTTTTGTAAGAAAGCAAACCAGGCAACTGTGGGTTGGGAGATGAGGATTCTTGGGGCAGTGCCTTGCTGCTTGTTCCCGGTCGTGATCTCTCATTAGTACAAGGGCTAACGGCAAAAGAAAACAGCTCAGTTCCCCAAACGTTGCTGTTTTGAAGGCATCCAGCTCCGGAAAAGTTACAGCTCCAGAAGAAAACTTTTCGGAGAAACAAGGAGCTGGAAAAAACAATCAGAAAAACCTCAAGCTGCTGCTTCGGGTGCGTTGCATCCCTGCCACCCTGGGAGCCCTCTGGATGCTGGGCCCAGAGCCAGGGCACAGCACAGAGCCCTGAGGCAGCACACCCAGCCTGTGCTGCCTGTCAGCCCTCAGGGACGGCTGCACTACTCCAAAGGAATGGCAGCAGGAGCCGAGAGCAGGGACCAGCCCTGAGCAGGGTGGGATGGGCACACCCCCCTCCTCCAGCCAGGGACCCTCACGGCCCTGGGGGCAGGTCAGGTGCCCCTGTGTCCCTAGGAGCATCCTCCTGCTCCGGCACCTTCCTGCACAGGCCCCTGGGCAGGCCACTCCACAAACCCAGGCTCCAACACCAGCTGAACGATTCCAGTTTCAGAGAGAGAAAGGTGTTGTCTCCCAAGACAGGGCTCACAGGTGGAGAAAAGCAAACACTGGTGCACAATGTCAGTCAGGAGGGGTGGGAAAACATTTGGGAGGAGAGGAAAAAGGAGCTGGAGAGATGAAAGAAGCCAGTGCTGGGCATGGCAAACCTGGAATCCCACTGAGTGACAGCACAGGACCCTGTCCTGGCACATGGCACCTCCTGTCAGAAAATGCAGAAACCTGAGACTGGGAACTGCAAAGGCAGAGTGGGGCTCTGGGCACTGCCAGCCCCACGGTCAGAGCCCGGGACACCCTCCCTGGGGTGTGGGGCCAGGACCCAACAGGGCCCTGCCTGCAGCGGGGAGGGAGCAGGGGCAGCACTCGGGAGGGGGTAAGAGGAACAAAACACTGAGACGGTTCTGTCTGACTTCACGGCAACTTTATAAACACTTGCAGTAACCTACACCTGTACACACTGGAACAGCTCCGGGGCTGGTGCTGGGGGGCTGCCCCCTGCCCAGGGCAATCCTGAGCTCCAGCACTGGCAGCCACTGTGCCCAGAGCAGCAGGGACTGTGCCCGGCAGTAACAGGGGTTGGGCCCCACAGCCACCAACCTCTCACTGCTGGTCCCATGTCCAGTTGTGCCCACAGAAGAGGAAAAACAGCACAGACACACAAGTGACAAAGAACTTGAAAAGGACACCATGAACTATGTCTGTAAGGAGCTGCTTCCCCCCCACTGCTCCCACTGTCACACTGAAGCCCAGCTGCCCGTGGAGCCCAGCTCTGTCCTGCTGGTCTGTGCTGGGCAGTGGGTGTGAGCAGGAGGGGATTGACAGCCACTACTCCCACCAGACAGGCGCTGGGGTGTCCCCTCCAGAGCCACCCACAGCAGCAGAACTCCAAGAACTTCCCAAAACAGGCTCAGGGGGCCCCCAAAGTGCACCCCCGGGCACGGAAAGCAGTTGGGAAACGCTGGCCTTGTGTGTGGGAGCCACAGCCCAAAACCTCTGGGACAGCGACCCCAGGAGGGGCTGGGGCTGCCACGGGGCCAGGGGCTGGGGGTGCTGCAGTGGGTGGCCCTGGAGCTGGGCTGCTCACAGAGCTCCCTCCAGCTTCAGCTCCATCCTCCCTGCTCCTGGAGCTGCTGGTAAGGGGCTGCAGCAGGAGGGGCCCAGCACAGCCCGAGGTGCTGCCAGTGCCTGTGGCACAGCCCAGGCCACCACGGCACGGGGCTGGTTTGGTTTTAAAACCTCTTTCATGTGCCAGATCCAAAGAAGGGAGCAGCCAGGGCACTGCTGGAGCCCAGGGAGTGGGAGCACCATGGACATGACAGCGTGAGCACCAGCATCTGACATTCAGCAATCACAGACATGAGGTGGCACATGAGGCAAAGCACTGGGAGATGCAAACCTGCACCGGGCAGGACACAGTGCACTTGAGGGATGGAGCAGCAGGTGGAATGTTTGGCCACTGGTTGGGAATGCTCCCAGCACCAAAGGAAAATCATTCAAAATGGGGAAGAAGCCTTTGGGCTGGCAGAGGAAGCAGGGAAGCCACTTGCTGCCGTGTATGGCCCCAGAGCTGGGCACTGGAGGCAGCTGGAGCTGCAGGTAAGCCTCTACTGGCTGTGGGGCTGCACAGGGTGGTCCTGGCCAAGGACAGGGCCTGGGTCAATGGGCACCATCCCCAGGGCCACTGCTTGGACTGGAAATCAATAAACAAACAAACAAGAAACTGGGCCGCTCTTAGAAAAATGGTGGGTTTGACCCACATCCAGTGAGTTTCAGATCCTCAGCACCTCTGTCCCAGCCCACTGGAATCATCCCAGGATGGAGACTTCTTGGTGGGCTTGTGGGAAGCAGCTCTGGTAGAAGTGTGGCTCACACAGGAGGAGGAGGGGAAGGAGGAGGAGCAGCTGCTGCCTCCCTTCCTTAGCTGCACCCTCGGGGGCTGCTGACCTGATCGTGCTGCCCAAGAGCTGACCCTAGGCAGGGCTTTGGCCCACTCAGGCCAAGCCCTTGGCCCAGCCACATCTGCCAGCACAGTGTTCCAGGACAGGGATGTGCTGATGGAGGAGATAAGGAGATGAGCTGAGCACGGTGGTCCCCCTGCCCTGCCCAGCCTGCTCAGCATGGGCAGCACTCCCAGGCACAGCTGCCCCACACACTGCAACCACAGCACAGCTCACCAAGACAGGGACACGAGCACAGGGGAAGGGACTTCTCAGGGGAGGGAGGCCAATCCCAACTGCAGCTGTTCTGCCCTTGCACACAAGGACTCAGCCCCTGTGCCATCCAAGGTCCCCCTTGTCAAGGTGTGTTTCAGTGAACAGTGTCTCTGCTGCCCTCCCACAGCCCATCCATGCCCTCCAGCTGCACCCCCCACCCGGGCACACAGGGGCACTACCACAGCCTGTGGGAAGGACAGGGGGGGCTGGGAACAGTTCAACACAGGTGTGTGGCCATGGCCTGCTCTTCATCGTGGTCTCCCTCTTCCAATTTCTTGAGCCACTTGTGGCTCAGAAATCATCGTCCAGTAAATGGCTGCTCCCCGGGACACTGGGGCTGGCAAGGCTCAGCTGTGACTCCCGGGTCACAAGCACACGAAGTCTCCTGGGTCCAGCTGGGCTGAGGTGCTTACAAAGCCTGGAAGAAGAAAACAAGCTCTATGCTCTGTGCAGCAGTGAAAATCCATCATCAGGGCACAATCACCAGGCTCTCACCACCCCATAAATGCTGAACTTGTGTTACATGTCTGCTCTCTGTTTATTATTTGATTTGTTGTCATAAATACATACCTGCAGCCTCAGCTCTCATCACCTGGGATCCTGCCTTGTGGTGATGAAGAACTGCATAAAAGGAAGTAGAAGAATAGAGAAAAAAATGAACACAAGGAGCAAGCTGTGACTGGAAGCTGAGCACTGGGCAGGGGGGGTGTTTTGGAGCAGAACAAATGATCTCCCTGGCAGCACTGGCAGCAGCAGTTCTCAGACTCACAAATCCACTCACCCTTGGGGACAGGTTTTTGACCTTCCAGAGTAGGAAGCAGGAGTTAATTTAGGCAGATGGTATCACAAATGGCACCTGCTGCCACTCAGAGCCAAGGGCTTCAGTGCCCACAATGTTCCATCACCTCTCACATCCCTGCCTGCACACTCCCCAGGGGGGACCAGCCACAGTCTCTGAGCAGCTGCTGGGACTTACCCAGCCCTCCTCACCTCACCCATGACCTGATCTCCCCACAGAGCCCGAGTACAATGGGCACTGTGCCACGTAAATCCACCCAGGTGGCAGAAGGGATCCAGAGGGATGTGTGTCACTTTAACTTTAACTGTGTGGCACATTTAACTTACCAAGTCTGTATCTGGACTCACATTTTACACTTTGGGCTCTTTGTTTAGTTTCAGTGTTTTAGCTGAGCCCTGTCTGCTGCCCACAACTACAACACATGCCATGCTGGGGCTGGGGCTGAGTGGGGCTGTGCTGCTCTGCCTCAGAGGGACCTGCAGACCTGCTGCTACCCACATGCCACCTCCCCCGTGCCAGCCTCACCTGCCTGTTCTTCGGGAAGCTGTCTCAAAGAACTTGGTCCTAGAGGCCACCCTGCAGAGAGAACAGGAGAGGTCACTTGAGTGATCTGATCATTTGCTAATTAGACCTGCTCTGTGCCAGGGGAAAGAGCCACAGCATTGGCAGAACTGCAGAGATTCTCTTCAAATGACAGCCCTTGTGCCAAGGCAGCCAGGCTCCTCTGCCACCCACTCTGCATAAAAGGAAGCAGAATAGAGAAAAGTCCTCACAGTATCTGCCAGGACTTTGGCTGGGCTGCTTACAGAACATGGAATCATCTGGGTTGAAAAAGACCTCCAAGGTCATTGAGTCCAACCTTTGACCAAACACTACCACACCAACTAAGACATTGCACTGAGTGCCACATCCAGTGATTATTTCCATGCTCTTGCCCATAACTCCATGTGTTGGGTTAGAAACCTGCATCCATGCCCCTCATGGCCTCTCCTTCAGTGTTTATGTGCTCATGCCCGTGCTCACAGAAAGAGAAGCTCTCCCAGGCAGCTCAGGGGAGCCAAGGCCTGGCCCTGGGGAGCAGAGCTCACACTCATGGCACCGCTTTTTCTTTTGTTTAATTCCCACTGAAGCCAGCAGGGTTTGTGACTCTCTAAAACCTGAGGATGAAACTGAACCCCACCCAGTTTCCTTAAGCAGATCCAAGCTGGATCTTGTCCTGCCCCAAAAAGTGTCTCATTCAAGAGGTTTGCTGGGACCAGGCAGGGAGGCTGTGCCCTCTGCTCAGCTTTCCCAGTGACACTGGAGCCTGTGATTGCACCAGTGCTGAGGGGACATCCACGGGCTCCAGCCACTGCACACCCCTGGCACTAGAAACCAACTGGATGTTTCTCCTCCTCCTCTTCCAAAAATCCTGGCAGGTGGCACCAGCTCCTGCTCCCCAGGCTGCCCTTGGCCCCCTCCCTGAGCCCCTGTGCCCCCCACGGGCTGCTGGCTTACACAGATGAGGGCATCTCCTCTGCTGTCCCTGCTATCAGGTCCGGCCTCTGCTCCAGCTTGGGAGGGATGGGGGTCCTGCTGGGCGGGTCCGGAGGTCTCATGGGGGGACGCGTTATCACAGGCTTGTCACCATGGCAACGCGGCCTGGGGACACCGTCCCAGTCACCTGCAGGGATGGACACCACAAGCACTGAGCAGGAAACCTTGGCAGGGGTTCACAGAGCGGCACAGAACAGCTCTGGGTTTAGGTCTGTCTGTCTGCCCCCACCCCCTCTCGCTGCCAGTGGCCAGAAGGGAGGGACGGAGCCGAGGAGAGGCAGCTCCCACACGGCTCGTCCCAGCACAGCCCTCCTGGCACTGGGGGCAGGGCTGGGGCTGGACCTGTGACAACCAACTCTGTGGAGGTGCTGACTGGGAAGCTGATACTGCCTGGGAATGACAAGTGTTCTTAACCAAACCCTTGTGGTGCTGCTCTGCAAAAGGGAGAGGAACATCACCAACTGATGATCCCCGTGGCCGCTGCCTCCCTGAGCTTTCATCCCTCCCGGACAGCAGCACTGCCCGTCCTCTCCTCGGCTGCTCCCCTGCCCCAACATCCAGTCCCCCCACTATTCACTTAACCCTTCCAAGTCTTTAAGGGTCAAGCCAACAAGGAATGAGCGCCAGACTTCAGCTGTGCCCACACC
>VXBA01004708.1:391151-403384 GCA_013399895.1 Serilophus lunatus
ACAGCCAGGGCTGGCACTGCCCCACACCCAGGGCTGGCACTGCCCCACACCCAGGGCTGGCACTGCCCCACATCCCGGGCTGGCACTGCCCCACATTCCGGGCTGGCACTGCCCCACAGCCAGGGCTGGCACTGCCCCACATCCCGGGCTGGCACTGCCCCACATTCCGGGCTGGCACTGCCCCACATTCCGGGCTGGCACTGCCCCACATCCCGGGCTGGCTCTGCCCCACACCCAGGGCTGGCAATGCCCCACAGCCAGGGCAGGCACTGCCCCACAGCCCGGGCACGTCCCGCCCAGGAGGGCACAGCCCGTGCCAGGACACCCCAGCCCACGCGCGGCATTTCTGGGGAGCTGCTTTAACACGAACTTGCCCAAACAGTGGCACGAGACGAGCACGTGGAAGGACATCCTGAAACCCCCGGGCAGTGCTGGGCCTGCAGAGCCACTGTCTGCTCTCTGAGAAGGGTCTTTGTCACCCCGTCGCTCCCCACGGCTCAGGGCCTTGGGGCTCTGCAGGTGAGTCCAGGCACCGTTGGGCACCCACCAGTTTTGAGGGATTCATGCCCCTGCTCCAGCCCACCCTGGGGAAGTTCACGGGATGTTCACTGGCGCAGGCTGGGTGCCACAGGACAGTCTGGAGGAGGAGCTGTCACCCCTCCACCTGCTTCCATCCTGCTGTGTCACAGCCTGGGGCTGAGCAGCCCTGCACCCCCCAGCCCTGCCTGGGCCCGGGGCTGCCCAGCACTGGGTGTGCTCAGAGCCAAGACAGGAAACCAGGAGTGCAAACAGCCCAGAGGTGGAAGTTCAATCCCAACCAAATTTGGTGTGATGATGTTCCAGACCACGCATCCTTCACTAAAAGGCAAAGCCTCAAGCCAGCGAGGGACAAGCACTGCACTGCAGGAACCACAGGGTGACCCGAGGCCGTGGGGGGCTGGGCCAGGCTGGTGGCACCCCCTGCTGCCAGGGTGAGCTCCTCACCTTTCGTCTCCACCGCGTTGATGCACTTCCTGACGAACTTGAAGCCGACCTCGTTGAGCTCCACTGTTTGCACAAAAGTCATGTGAGCTGCCTGAGCACCCAGAGCAGCCCTGGGACCCTCAGCTCCAGCCCCAGCTCCTCTCTCCAGCACCTGGAGCCACAGACCCCCAGCTCACACGTGTGTTCACCTGCACCCCCATCCTGTACATCCCCCAGGAAAGCACTGGCACTCTGGACACCCTGACAAGGAGTTATTAGTTCCACATGTTCCCCATTTTTCCTCAAATCCGTTTCAAGCTGCAGCACTGCTCCCCATCCTCCCTCCATCTTTAATAATAGAAATGTCAATCAGGTCCTGCCACATGTGAATTGTGTCTGATAAGGACTTGATTAACCAATTCCAGACCAAAATCTGCAGTTGGAGCTCTTACCCATCCTGGAACTGTGTCCTTTCTGCTTATCTACATCACTAGAACTAAAAAGCAAAACCAAGACAGCTTGATGTGCTGAGGAGAGCAGAGCACAGGGCTTGTTCCAGCCAACTACCCACAGCCCATCTCCAGGCCTGTTTTGCAAGGTACAAAGGCAGGAGTTTCTTCTGTAACACAGACCAACATCTGTGACCACACTGCTACTCCTGCTAATGAAGTTGCTTGGACAATGCTCTCAGGCACATGGTGGGATGCTTGGGTGTCCTGTGCAGGGCCAGGAGTTGGACTCAATGATCCTGATGGGTCTTTTCCAACTCAGTATATTCTATGATTCTGTGATTCTTTCAGGATACCTGGAAGGACTATCCAAGTTACAATGTGAAATATCTTTCTGTTCAGAGCAAACATTTACACTGAATTTCTCCTAATGATTATGCCATTGTTGTTTGGGAATTTTTGGGGCTATCTGTGGGGAGTGGAGATGTTCAGTACATTCCTTATCTTTTTAACTTAAAACAACATTTTGCTGGAAAAAACAGCCACAGGATATAGCTGGACCAGCCTCAGCCCCAGCACAGGCTGTGCTGGGGAATCCTATGGGATCCCTTTATTTTCAGCAGGTTGGTTGTAGCAATTCTTTTTGCTCTGAGTAACAGCAACATCAAGCTCAGATGCCTCTCAGCCCTACCAGGGAGTGAGCACAAACCCACTCAGTGCTTGACACCAAGGGCTACAATATCACTGAATCCTTACCAGCTCTAATCTATTAAAAATAGCTCCAGGACACTGTATGCCACCTCTGCTGCCCTATTACAATCTTTGCTAAGGGACATGTGCTCAGAATCTCTCACTGATCTTTTCCCCTCTGTTACAGTGGGGTTTAGAGGTGCAAATCATACCCCTCATCCCACTGCTCCTGGCCAAACAAAAGCTGCTCACTGCATCAATAACTTCTACCATTTGTAAGCCATTGTTATCTGGGCTCAGTGCCAGGCACTGAGACGAAAGGACAGAAGTGACACTGCCACCACGGAGAGGGAACAGGGCTACTTGGCAGGAACTGAGGATGAGAGTATCTGCAAGGCAAAGCCTGCCAGCCTCTGAACAGCCCGGGGAGCCCAGAGAACAGCAACAGAAATGACTCACTTTCTTCCTGCTTCGTGATGGGACTGTGGTAGATCTGAAAAAGGGAGAGGTGATGGGGAAGGGGGAAACGAAACCATCATCAGTATGATCTGGTATTTATTTCTGAAAGAAAATGCAGTACCTGATAAATCACCCCTACATTACCCACAAATCACCCACAGATCACCTATAGATCACCCAGAGCCAATCAGCCAAAACCACAATGTCCCACAGAAATGTCATTTTACAATTAAGCAAGATCCCATGACGTGCACAAGAAGGAATTTCTGCTGCCTCCCTGCACTTCCCTGGGGCACCTGTGGCCAGGGCAATTCTGTCCTGTGGGCAAACTGCAGAGCTCTGAGCTTTGGAAGGAAGGAAGGAAACCCCAGCAGACACAGCAAGGGGGCAACCCCACCTTTCCAAAGGCTGCTCAGAGCAGGGGCAGACCAAACATCACCTCTGGTGGACAGCAAGGAGAAGGGATGGGAGGGTGCCAGCCTCGGAAAGGCCAGTCCTGGGGGCTGGAACAGCTGGGGACGTCCCGAGGTTTGGGGGGACAGCAGAGTCTGTGCTGGGAGCTGTGCCCAGGGGGCACAGGGGGCACACACGGGGCAGGGCCTGGGGGCACACACGGGGCAGGGCACAGGGGGCACACACAGGGCAGGGCACAGGGGCACACACGGGGCAGGGCACAGGGGAACACACGGGGCAGGGCACAGGGGGCACAGGGGCACACACGGGGCAGGGCACAGGGGGCACAGTGGCACAGGGGGCACAGGGGGCACACACGGGGCAGGGCCCGTCCCACGGGCACAGGACACGGTCACCCGGGCTCACCCACCGGCTCCTTGCCGTCCATGGCCTCCATCCAGAGCCTGCGGTTGGCCTCCGACAGCGCCTGCAGCGTGATGGTGCCCGGCCTGCACAGCGCCCCGCGACGGGCAGGGCACAGAAAGGGGCTTTAACAGGCAGCAAAGAGGCCCCCGAGGGCTGAGGGCACCCCAGGGCAAAGAGCCTCACCTTTCATTCGTTTCGATGTCGAAACAAAACCTTTTGTCGATGGAGTCAGTCTTTCTCCTGACACAGGATTTCAGGGTCAGGTCCAGGGTGCCCTGGGAGGGAACATGGAAGCCAAGGTGAGAGGACAGACACACACAGATTTCTGCAGGTCCCACCCAGCACAGCCCTGCCCAGAACGGCTGCTGGCAGCACCAGCACAGGCAGGGAGCAGAGGCTCTGTGCTTCAGGCTTCCTGCCCTCGGCCACAGAACATTCTGCACTGCATGGCACTGCCCCCACACCGGCAGCTCCAGCCAGCCTGGTGAGGCCAGGATCACACTCACTGTGATCTGACACAGGCTGGGGCCCCCAGTTCTCATCAGATCCTCACTAGCAATTACCCACAGCACCGATGTTCCAAGTGGCTTTACACCAACGCTGTGTGGCAAGAGCAGGAGTTCGTGTCCCTGTGCTCTGCAGACTGTGAAGTTGTGTTGCCAGCTGTGACCCCACCAGACTGTCAGAGCCTGTGAAAGGCACTAATTTACATTTGTTCGAGCCCTTCCCTGCAGTAATTTGCCTTACCAGACACACTTATGACATAGGTGACAACAAATCTCTCCAGGCGATAGTTTGGACATTTCTTTGCCCACATCTCTGCCAAGGACTTGCAAAACATCCACTTTATTTTGCTGCTGCAGTGTGGAGAGCACTGCCAAGGACAGACCATGAGCTCACACCCTGGAGCACACACTGTGGGCTGGGAAGGCCCCGGGGAGCTGCCCCATGGCAGAGGGGGGTGGGGGGCTCAGCTGGAGGCCCTGGCTGTGCTCCATCCTCCCACCCCTTCCCTGTCACATGGAGGCACTGAGGGAGCTCCCAGGCTCTGGGAGCACTTTGTGAGAAGCAGCAGCTCCCCAAAGTGCTGCCTCAGTGCAGTTTGGAGCTGCAGGGCTGCCCTCCCCTCCTCTCCCAGCACTGTCTCAGTCCCACAGAACCAGTGCTAAGAGCAGAAATCAAACCACAGATCAGTGCTGAGAGCACGTGCAGGGGCAGGGAAACGCTGGGTTTGGAAGCAGTAAGTCCTGAAGAAACTGGAGTCACTCAGGCACTTGAGTGGCTGCCAGAGGGCTCGTGCAGCCCAGGCTGTGGGCACAGCCCACGTGCATGGGCAAGTACCAACATCAGCTGGGATGGAGAGGCACAGGCTTCACCCCAGACCGAGGCTGTGGGCCAGCACTGCCCAGTGTCACTCCCACCACATGGACCTGTGTCCCACCACCAAACCCTGCAGGGACAGAGGGGGGTCAGACCTGTCCTCACAGAGCTGCCTCTTTCAGGTGACACCAAACTGCCCTGTGTGGACAAGGCAGGGAGGGGACAGAGCCCCCCCTGTGCTCCATGGCCAGGAGCCTCTGCCTCTGGCCCAGCCTGTGCCCAGGGTGGCTGGAGCACTGGCACTGCCCACGGTGGGGCTCCCGTGGGAAGGGCTGCCATGGGTGAGTGGCAGGTGAGCCCCGATGGCTGGGCCATCGTTTGCAGACATCCAACTCACCTGCCTGGATCCAGGCTTCTGGTCTATGGGTGTCATCCTTAAGGTTTTTGCCTCTTTTTCATACTGGCAGTAGTACTTCACCCAGGAGATGCCCAGTGCCCCTGCAGAACACACGAGGGTCAGGGACAGGGCTGGAGCTGGAAGCAACTGGCAAAGCTTGGCTGGTGCTCCCCACATCCTCCCTGCTCAGGGCCTGGACACTGAGAGCCCTGTGGGGACCCCTCCCTCAACAGGGTCTCCATGGGCAAGAGCCAGGAGGAGCAGGAGGAGAGGAGTGCAGGGCATCCTCTGCTTCCAGCACCCTCCCAACAAGCTGCTGGTTGAGGGACTCTCATCACAAGCCAGGCAAGGCCTCCACTGACTGGCAGGATCCTACGTGTCCTGACTGCCTGTTTCACACACACCACTACTGTTTCCTCTTGTTGAAAACTCAGTAATAAAGACAACAGCAGCTTTAAAATACCCTGAAGTCCCTATTTCTCTCACACTGGATCTATTACCACTTTTCTCTGTTGTCTTACCTGAATCCCATAATAGGAAACACTTCAACTGGTATTTTTTCTGTAATTTGCTTTTAAGTTCCAGTTGTCAGGAGAAAGAACTCCTTATTCTCAATTTATAGGGAAACATAAACAGGGGCAGCACATAGCCACTGGCCAGCAGGAACATGTCACAGGGTCTAAAATTACTGGGTGCATTTTCTTCTAAAAGCAGGATAAACAGACATAAAAATAAATGTATAAATAGATTTGTATATATAATTATAAGAGAACTGCTCACAACGTTGTCTGCAGCCTGAGAGGCCACAGCCCTGCACAGACTCATGTCCCCTGAGCATTCCTGCTCCAAGGCCATGGAGAGTGGCAGCCAGGGCCTGGAAAAGGCTGAAACTGGTTTAATCTGACTCTGCTTAGAAACACAAGTTTTGCTCTCAGCAGCTTAACTCAGCACAGGCTCCCACCTCAGCTGTGCTCACTCTGTGAGCTGTGACAGGGAGGCTGGGCAGGACATGAGAGTCATCCAGATAAAACACAGCCCAGGCACAGTCTGCCAGAGCTCCAAGCTGTGGAATCATAAATCCCAGAGCAGTTAGCCCCGTGCTGCCACGGCTCCTGTCACCTGGAGACAGCTCTGTGCCACCACTGGAGCTGCCAGCACTTCCCCAGGCACTGCAGGCAGTGGCACCCTGGGCACCTCAGGCACTGGCAGGAGGTGACAGCCCATGCCCTGCAGTGGTGACAGCCCAGCCAGCAGGAGTGGAGCACAAAGCAGGGCAGGGCTGTGCCAGGGCAGCCCAGGCACAGTCCCCAACACCCCCACGTGCCCCCCACACCCATTACATTTCTCCTGAGTGTACAGGTAGCCCTCGATGGTCGGCTGCCCGGGCAGCTTGCACGTCAGGGGGGCTTCCTTCATCCTCTTCTTCAGGTCCTCCAGCTCCTCTCGTGTGCTGGAAAAGTGATTCCTTGTCTGGTAAGAGCAAACAAAGAGCAAACACTGGGACATGAGCAAAGAGTGAGCTGCTGCTATTCCTGGGTAAATCTGAGGTGCTCTGGCAGAAATGAATTGACCCTTAAATCCCACAAAATGTGGAAGCCACTGCACAAATCCACATGGAAACTCTGGCTGTGAGAAGCACTGGGCTCTCAGAGATGACCAAAGAGACAAAGTTTGACACACCCTGCATGGAGATCTTGCTGAGGAGGCACAGCTGGGAGGCCACTTGTTCCCCCAGAAAAAAAAACCTCAGCACATTTTAGGGCTGGGCAGAGCAGAGGCAGCACCCGAGCTCCTAGTGGCCCCACTGCTCAGCTGACAGGTGCATTCTCCTCCAAAGGTGTTGATTCCTCAAAGCATCATGCTACTCCACTTGGCAGGAGAGCCCTATCAACACAGGGAACAAAATGCAGGCTTTTTGATGGAACACTACTTAGACCAATCAATGAGCCAGCAGCAGACTCAGCTTGGCTCAGCTTTATGGCTGTTGTTCCATGGGAATGAGGGCCAGCCAGGAAAGACTGAGGATAAAAGGAACAAGAGCTACATATTTTACCCCATGAGCACACTTGGCCAGCAGAGGAGCTTACCAAAGTATGTAGTAAGTCTGTAGTAAGCCAGTACCATTAAGATCAAGGTTAGAGGCCTTTTCAGAGTACAATTTTAGAGTACAATTCATTAAACTGGAAGAAAATCTCAGGCTTGTTTACACATCAGCTTAGATGATGCAACTGCAATAGCCCCTCCCAGACAGGGAAAGCACTCTCATAAACCTGCAGACTGTCCTGGGCAGGAGAGGGGAAAACTCATGTGAGCTGAGAAGGAAACAACTGTATGTGCACCTCTCCCAGTGCAAACACGGTCAGGCTGCTTGGGTGGCAAGGCCCTGCCCTCAGAGGTGTGTAAATCCAAACGGGAACAGGAGTTACACAGCAAGGTCCTTCAGCTGGGCAGGGACTCACGTTCTGCAGGCTGAGCTGGAGCTGCTGCTTGTATGGGAGGAAATCCTGGGTCAGCTCCACTGTCAGGTTGTTGTAAGTGAAGAGGCTGTGGAGAAATGCCAGCACCTGCAGGGGAGGGAAAGGGCAGAACTGAACTGCATTTCTAAGGGAGGGAGGATGGACAGGCACCAGGGTTTCAGAAATCACAGTTACTTTTTCCCTTACAACTCTGGAGTGATGCCAGCCTTGGCATGACTTATCCACCAGTGTCCCCGAGGCCCAGACTGCCACCCACTTCTCTGCCTGAATAAAACACACCCAGAACAAAAGGTCCTGCAGGGAGCCCCAGAGCAGCACCCCCAGGACAGGCTGGGGCGGGGCAGGGCAGGGAGCACATGTGACCCCCCGGGTGGTGGCAGCCCCCAGGCACAGGAGGTCCTACCGGCTCCACGATGCTGAACTTCTTGCTTTCCTGCACCTCCTGGATCTGGTACACATACTCCAGGGAGGACTCAAAGAAATTGTGCCTCTCTTTGTCCACTTGTAGGTCAGCCTGCAGGAAGGAGGGAGAGGTGGAGAAAGAAAATGTGCCACGTGTAGTTTTACAATACTTGACTTGTGTGCCTCTGCCAGCCCACAGGTGGTCGTGTCCCCACTAAAACCAGCCTGCCAGGGGTTCAGCCCAGCTCGGAACTGGAACACTGGAGATTCTTCTCAGTCTGCCCATTTCTGGCTCCCTCTCATTCATGGATCCAGAACCTCACCTCATCCTCAAGGACAAGGCTTTCCAAAAGCTCATTTGTTATTTTAGCACAAGTTTCTTCTCTACCCACAGCCCTGGGAAGACAAGGCCACTGTCACCACCCTCTTGCCTGACTCCATCTGCAGCCTGGAACCAGCAATTCTGGAGCTGCAGCAGGGCAGGACCATGGGAAACACCTCCTGTGCTTGCCCCCACAGCCACCCAAAAGCACCAGCAGTGACCAGGCCAGCAAAAGGAAAAATAACTGGTTATTTTTCAGCCAGAGCAATTCCCCAGCTGAAAGGGTGGCCAGTTCTCAGCTGTGCCAGTGCCAGTCTTCACTGTCCTACACCATCAGGGTGACAAGGGGACAATGCATAAAGACACCACCAGTGTCCAACATATGTGGGAGAACTATGAGCTTGATTTCCCTGGTCTCACCCAGAGAATCCAGGCTTTGGGTAGGTTTAACTGATTATCAATTTCAATAGGTTACTGCAAGGGATAATTCCCCTCTCCCCTCCCCTTTTTTAAGATCTAGAGCAGGTGGTGCTGCTGCTGCTTCTGGACCCAGCCCTGAAGAAGATGCCAGACACACCTCCTGTAACTGGGACTCCTTTTTTTTTGAAGACAAGTGCAAGTGGCGATCCAGCATGGAGTAAAACTTCTCACCATCCTTCTCAAACTTCTTCTTTCTTTCCTGTAGATGCAAGAGGTGAAGCAGAACCAGTTACTGGCATTTTCCAGATAAGAACACACACCAACATCAAGATGCTTTGTGCTGTTCTGTATTCCCATGGACAATGTCTGGGCAACCCAGCCAGACAAGGAGGCCATGCCCCATTTCTCTGCTTTCACAGCCCACTGCCTGCTCTGGGTACAGTTACACCTCGGGGCACAGCTCTGGAAACACCACCTGGCACAAGAAGTCTTTTGCCATGTCAGCAGCCCCCAGAGGAGGTGTGGCTCCCCCTCTCCATCCTTTCAATGCCCAGTAAATTGGAGATGTGCCCACACATCCAAACTCTGTTCACCACCTGCTGATGTGCTCAGGTCAGACACAACTGGGCAAACACTGCCCAGTGCCAGAGACACCTCAGGGCCAAGGAAGGGTTTGTTAGAGTCTGGCATTTCTCTGTTCTGAAGCTTTCACCACGTGTTTCTGAAGAGCCCCAGAGTGAAAGCAGAAGCCTGAAGGGGCAGCACGTGGGTGGGAGGTCCCCATCTCCTGCCAGAAGTGGTGTAAGAGAGAAGAAAAGAACAACAGCAACCAGAGCCACTCATGAAAGGAGCCCTGGGAGCAGGCAGGGGGAACAGGGCTGAGAACCAGGCTGTTGGCTCCTGCCTTCCACTGACTGGGAAACCACAGAGGGCTCAGAAATCAAGATACAGCCATGAGTGGAGGCCAGGTTGACAAATACCTCCATCAGATGGTAACTGAGCCATCCAGGATTCCTGAGAGGCAAGTAAATGGCTAAAATCAGGGCATTCCAGCCTGGCAGCAGCCTCAGTGCCAAGTCCAAGCAGCTAAGCACTGCTGTGGATGTACTGCAGGGTACATTTAGGCTTTGGAAAGCTCCCCAAGTTGGAAAGAAGAGTTAGGAAACTCCAGCTTCCTGGGCATTAATGGTATCTTCCAAGCCCTATCTCCTGGAAGCCCTGAAATCCTGTTCTCTTGCCCTAACTAGAAACCCATGGATATGCAAACACACTTCAGGGCCACCACAGACCAGAGCAGCTGGACTCAGCTGCACTGGAGGGTGCTAGGGATTTTATTCATGACTTCAGTGGTAACTGCACAGTTTGCAGCTTCCCCTGCCATGAAGCTTTGCTTCCCCATTCCACTTACAGGGGCTCCTCTGTCTGTCTGCCAGGATGTTCTGTGGGGCAGGATGCCTGGGGGCTCCCAAAACCTGTCCCTGGGCTCAACACAGTTGGCTTCCATCGACAGCAACAAGTGCTCCTGCCAGCTGCCTTCTTGGGAAGAGGGATTCTCTCCTCACAGAGTCCTGACATGGCTAATGGGAAGCATGATTACCATAGGACATGAAGAGACCAATTTGACTGTTCCTGCTTGTAGGTCACTGTCTGGAGCAGGGCAGGCTTCACTCAGCAAACCTTTGCCCCCCCAGCAGTTGCACCTCCTGCCCTGCAGCTCCTGGAATTAGCAGACCTCTGAAGGGGAGTGCATCCTCTGGAACCACCCCCTGCAACATCGAGGGCTGTGACTCTGCATCAGCAACTTCACAGCTCAGCATACAGAGATCCACATGAAATCCAGAGGAGCAGAGTCCTCCAAGGGTGAATCCTGCTTCAAGCAGCTCTGCAGTTCTGGGGCCAAGGCCAGGAAAGACTGAAAACAAACCACCACCCTCGTGACTAAGCCTGAGCAGCAAACCCAAACCCAGGGCAGTGAAAGCACTTGTGGAGCAGCAGTTCCTGTGTGTGTCTGTAAGGTCACACTCCAGGGCTGTCTGTGCCATTAGTGTCTTGTCTGACACAGCCAGGAACTCAGCTTGTTTGCATTTGCACAATGAGGAGCCTCTAAACCTCAAGGTCACAGAAGTGCAGGGCAGGTCTGGCACAGCCTTTGGAGCTGCAGTCACACCACTTCTGTGGCCCCTTCTCGTGCCTCAGGAGAGATGGCTACCCCAGCACCAGGTCCTGAAATCCCTTGGCCATGGAAAGCTGGCTCCAGACCCACCCTGGAGCTCAGCTGTCCCCACTGAGGCACACAGGGGTGGTGGTGGCAGCACAGGGACAGAGCCAGCCCTGCTCCTCAGTGGAGCCACAGGTGAGCAGCTGAAGGCACAGCAGGAAAGGGGCTGCAGCCTAACCCAGGCATCCTGTCCTGTCTTCTTGTGCCAGCAAGCAGCACAGAGGGGGTGACTAGCTGTGGGTGAGCCTCTGCCATCCTGCAGCGAGGCCACCAGGTACAGCAGCCACACTGCAGGCCAGAGCTGGGACCAGCCTCCCCTGGCAGCTCACCTGCACCAGGAGCTGCAGGAAAGCGTGGGAAGAGGAAGCAGCTGCTCCCCAGTGTGGCACTGCTGCAGTCGGGGAGAGCAAAGCCCGTGGGCAGAGAACAGGGGTGGGAGGGACAGGGGGCTGTGCCTCTGGGTGCTGCAGCCTGGGAGCCTGTGGCTTGGCTGTGGGTGGCCACAGGAACACAAACCCACGGGGGAGGCCACAAGCTGTGGGTGCCCATGGTGCCACAGGGAGACCACGAACCACCACGGGGCAGCTTTGCCACGGGCTCTTGTGGGATGATAGGTCAGTGCTGGGGCAGAGGGTCACCTCTGCAGGGGGACAGATTGGTGAGAAGAAAGAGCAATGGATGCCCTCCTGCAGCAGGAGCTGGGAAGCCAGACAGCAGCTCCTTTGGGGAGTGTCTCCTCCTCTGCCATTACCTGTGGCAGGCAGTACTGGGGACATGGAACACTGAGCTCCTTCTGGGGGTTGAAGGACTGGGAATGATATCCAAGGCAGACACCAGGTGAGAAAGGAGCACAGCACAGCATTTTGGGCCACTGAGAGGGAGCTTGCCAATCATTCCCACTCTGGTTAATTTGAATATAACTGAACAGCAGAAGGATGACCTACAAACCCCTCTGATTGCCAAGCCAAGGCTTCCACAGCTCAGTGGCTGCTGAACAGAGTGAGCCAAGACAAAAACAACCCAAAAAGCCACCCAGACTGAAGCACAATCTGGAAACATGAGCAGGAATTAGTTCCTCATGAATATTCAGCAGAGACCAGCACCACCTTCTTATTAAGGTCTGCCAAGTCCAAGAGCCACTCGACTTCCATTTATTGCTCACCAGCAGTGGATCCCAGGTGAGTGCAGGCAGGAGGGGGCTCTGTGCAGGCAGGAGGGGGCCCTGTGCAGGCAGGAGGGGGCTCTGTGCAGGCAGGAGGGGGCTCTGTGCAGGCAGGAGGGGGCTCTGTGCAGGCAG
>VXBA01004708.1:403700-415444 GCA_013399895.1 Serilophus lunatus
GCTCTGTGCAGGCAGAAGGGGGCTCAGGGCTTTGGCAGATGCTGCTGTAATCAGCAGGAGCCCTCAGGAAAGCACTGGCTGCCTGGTCTGGCAGGTGATCCAGCAGCAGCCCTGGTGATGCCAGAACCCCTTGGCAGACATCAGGTCCAGATGACCAGGGGAAAGGGGGACAAAGGACTTGCCAAAACTCTCCCTTAACCATTAGGTCCTACCTAGGATCCTCTGAAATTCCCATCCCAGGAGAGGCTCTTCCCAAAGTGCCCCGAGTTCCAGGGCAGTGGGGAGGGAGGGATGGGCTCCTCCATGTGTGCTGGCTCCTTCCCACACTCACCCCCCATCAGGAGCCCCCTCCAGCTCCTCAGCTTTCAATCAGAGGGACGTGCCAGGGCTGGGGGTCCTGGATCCTCCCTCTCATCTGTGATGGCTGCACATCCACATATCCATGGAGAGAGGGCTGTGGCAGGGGAAGGTGGCTGGAGGGAGTCCCAGAGACAGCCTGGGGGGCCCCTTGTGGGAGAGCACACCCTCTACCCGAGGAGACTCCATTCATCCTGGGAAAAGGGGGGACTGCAGACTCAGATGTGCTGGTCAGACTGGCTGTGCTCCAGCCAGAGGCATCACAAAGCCCCAATTCAAGGGCTCTTCCTATCTGGCTGCAGAGGCTCTCAGAGGGAACAGACAACATCTCACAGAAGGTGATGCTGCCAAAATACAGAAACGAAGCAGAGGGCACAAATTCCATGTGCCCTGTGTCCAGGCCAGCCCTGGCCTCTGCCCCTGGTGTGGGTCAGGAAGGACCCACATGGTGATGCTGGTGGGGGACCCACACTGACAGAGCCCCACTGTGAGGAGCCTTGGCTGCACTTCACACCTTCTGCTGGGGGCAGGAGGCCTCCACAGGCTGGCAGGGGAAGGAAGGCTCTGTGCCCCAGGCAACCCCTGAGGGTGCAGCCCAAGGGCCCCGGGCCAGCAGGGAATCACTGGAGGGGAGGGCAAGGGGCTGCAGTGGCTGGGGATCATTCCCAAAGTCACAGCCCCTCCAGGCTGCAGGACAGGGCAGGGGCAGTGGCTCCTCCCTGGGCATCCCTGTGGGCACGGGCACACCTGGATCATGGGGGTGCAAGGTGCTGTCCTGCAGGCTCCTGTGTGGAGCCCCAGGGCTGAGCCACAGCACGACTCCCCCCGAGAAACAAAGCCCAAGGCCAACCCAGGGTGACCCCTGAGCCCCCTGCAATGACTCCCTGCCCTCTGCCACCTCTCCAACGTTCCATCAGTGTCACCACCCAACACCAACGTGGGCAGCCCTGTCTGGCCACAGGGACTAAGGAGGGGCTGCAAGCTGCCAGGGGAACCCCAGTCAGTGCCAGGGGAACCCGAGTCAGGGCCAGGGGAACCCGAGTCAGTGCCAGGGGAACCCAAGTCAGGGCCAGGGGAACCCCAGTCAGTGCCAGGGGACAGCTCCAACCCCGCTGAATCACAGAGAGGGCTCGGCCTGGGGGTGGAGGCAGCTCAGAGCTCAGGGCACAGAGCACTCTGGGCTGGGGACAGGGACCCCCACACACCACCAGGGCTCCCAGGGAAGGACACCAGACCAGGGAGCTGCAGCTCCTCAGAGGGTTCCACACACTGAGCAGTGCAGGGGACAGCAAGGGGCAGGAGGGTGATAGAGTATCTCTTCTCAAACCCTGGGCTCATTAAACATCCCAGCCTCCAGATGGGCTGGGCTGAATCCAAGCCCCAAAAGTTCTCCAAAACATCTCCATGCTGAAGCTGGGTCAGAGCCAGCCCCATTTCAAGCTGCTGCTGAGTAACGTGGAACCTGGACTTTTACCATCTTTCCTGCTCCACATGTGCAGAATTTGCTTTTTATAGTTTGTTTCTTTGAAAGTTCAGTCCATCTGAAAGACTCATTAGGTGCTTCATGTAAATATTTCATAACAAATGCTCTAGGGCTATAATCAGGTTTTGCCTGCCTGCCTCCCTCCTTCCCTATCAGGAGCTTCTCTGCAGAAAGTGTTTTATTCTCAATAGCACTGAATAAACAAAGGGGAGAAAAAAAGGAGAAAAGAGAGAAGAGAGCAGGTAGGAGGGTCTCCTGATTGAAACAAGCATTCCTTGCTCAGGATGGAGACAGTTCTGGAATCAGGCCAGGAGAGAACCCAAAGAATTCAGGAAAAGGTTTTGGAGCCTCTTATGATTGAAAAATCAGAGTAAAAGTCACAGCACAAACCCTGGTGCCAGCAGCTGAAAGCCAGCATTGAGAGCCTGAAGTCAGACCCCAGTGCAGCAAATGTCTGCTTGTTCACAGCAGGAGGAAAACCTGAGCCCAACACAGTGACAGAAAACAAACCTGTTTCCACTGAAAGGAGACAAACCAACCCCCCCTACCTTGGTGAACCCGATCTGCTCCTTCCGGAAGTTCTCCAAGGGTTTGATCAGCAAATCACTTGCATTCTGCACCTGCAGTGCAAAGGAAAAACACCTTCATTGCAGGACATGGATCAGCTTTCTCCTAAACAGAGGCTGAAGAGGGCTAGAAGCCAAGAACTCTCCGATTTTAATGTCTTTGACTGCAAACTTCTCTGTCCGTAGGTGAAATCACTTAAGCCACCCGTGCCTGCTCTTCCCTATCAGTCACACACAGCAGCCCCCAGCCACAGCACAGGAGAGCTCAAGGACACCCTGTGGCAGTGGCTGTCCCCCATCCTGATCTAACAACACTGCTCTCAAAAAATGACAGACTTCCCTTCTCCTGAGGTCCAGCCAGACCCAGCCAGGGAAAAGCAAAAGCCTGCCCATGTCTCTCCTACTCCTGTGTCATGTCTGAGATGCTTTCCTGGGACATGCTCTGCACCCCCTTCCACGAATCCACAGGAAAGCTCACCCATTTGCATCATCTCCACCCTGGTACTGGGACCAACCTGCTGCCCCTTCCCCCTCTCACTTCTGTGACAGGGGGACAGAAGGGGACACTGCCACAGCCCTTCAGGGAACTTAAAGCTGATGAACATGGTAAGAGTGTGAAACCTCCTGATGGGCCTGCTGTAAGCAACTGGTTCTGTGAGTGGAGGGCAAAAAAACCCAACTCTGGAAAGTTGGACAGCACCCCTGATCCCTGAAACAATCCCTTCCACCACTGCCCCACTGTCCAAGAGCCACTGCACCTGGGATGGAATTAATAATAAAGAAGTATCTCATGCTTTCCTGGCTTGCTGCCATTCCCTGCCTGCCCATGGACCCTCTGGGGCAGCCACCCCTGATGCCTTAAGGGGGATGCTTAATATTTTAGAGAATTCACTGTTGCTAGGTGTCTGGATAACTTGGAATATTAAGGGCCAGGAGAGCCTGTGCTCCTGTGTGTTTGCATTCCTGTGTGTAGATAAGTGGGGTACAAGACAAAACGCAGAGTTGGGCTTCCAGGCCTACCAGGGGCTGGACACACGTGGGATAAGTACTAAGGGACAATTCTGTTGGATGCTGGGGTAACACAGAAGTAAGAGGGACTTTAATGAGATGGTATGGGGGAGGGGTGCTCAGAATGTTATAAAAATGGGGAGATTGTTGTGATTTTCCTCTTTGGATCAGCCTTTGACCAGTAAAGCTGCTTCTCCCCTTCACTCTGTGTTTCTCAATTTTTTATCTGGGCATCACCCCTGTGGCACCAGCCCAGCCTGGCATGAGCTGCCACAGCTGCACGAGGCCAGGGAGCACAGAGCCAAGCAGCACATTCCTGGCAGGCTGTAAGCTCCCCACTGAGCCCAACCTTTGTGTTTTTCCTGGAATCAGGAGTGAGATGGGCAGCACTGACTCTGGAGGAGCCCTGGAGAGGTGGAGGGCACAGGGCAGAGGGAGGCCAATGGCACTGCACCACCCTGTGGAAGCTGGGCTGGCACAGGCAGGGAATCAGTGGCACAGGGGCATTGCCTGCCTGCACCAGGCAAAACCAGAGCTAAAACACATTTGCTTATTCTTTACCCTGCTGGCAAGCAGCTCAGACACAGCTGGCCCTGCAGAGCCAGCCTGCTCCAGCTGCAGGGCTGGGGGCTCCAGGACTGCCCGACCCTGGGGAGGGCTGGGACACAGCCTGGGACAACCTCAGCCCTCCCCACTCAGTGCTCAGGGCACTGTGCACCAGACCTGCTACAAAACACAATATTCCCAGTGCTCCCAGCCTCCCACCAAGGCACGTGGCTGTGATGTGGCATTTACCCATGGCAGGAATGACAGGCCCAGTTTTGATCCCCTTACCATCATGGACCTCTCCAGCTCTACCTCGTGCAGCAGCTCTGCAAACTCCTTAAAGGACTCAGCTGTAAGAAAAGAAGAGGCTGGTCAGTGGAGCTGGGACATGGAGCACACCCTGGGACACCCCTTGCCAAAAAAGAGAGGAGAGGTGGCCCCTTCTGGCAGAAACTGGGTGAGGCCAAGTCGTGCAGGCTGGCCAGAGGGGTGTTCATGCATGCACTGGAGAGGAGTGCCTCCCAGCAGGAGCAGTGAGGGAAGGAAGGCCCTGCAAAGGGAAGAGGATGCTAATTGGCTTTCATCAGGAAAGGTGGCAGGGAAAGGGGCAGCCACCATCCTCAGGGCCAGCAGCAGGACAGGCTCTGCCACAAAGGGGGCTCTGGGCAGGGTGGGGCTGCCTGTCCCACCTGGACAGCTCCTGGCAGCACCAGGATGGGCCTGGCACCTCTGGCCTGGGAAGAGCTGCAGGTGCTTCCCAGGACAACTGTGTAAAATGAGAACAGCTTGGAATGGCAAAAAATGTGTCCAGTGACAGGAAGCACAAAGTCCCTGCACAGGAGGAAAGGCAGCAGGTGCAGAAATGGTCACAGGCACTGACACCACTCCCCGAAAGTTCAAAGTGGAACAAAAAGATCTCAAGACTAATGTAGCCCAGGGTAAAAGAAGACTAGATGGGAGTAGCTGATTGTCCCCACACCAGGAGGGAATGTGCAGCCTGTGTCCCTGTCAGAGCACTGACAGTGCTGAGCTGAGGGGCTCTGCAGCCTCCCAGCTCTCTGGGCTGCTGAGGGGAACACAGCAAGGGCCACAGCCCCAGGCTCATGGGGGTGTGCCTGCAACCAGGAAAGCCCCTGGGGGAAGGTGGTGCTCACTACAGACAAGGCCAAGGCAGACAGCACCCAGTGCCCACCCCAGGACAGCCCTGCCCCTCAGCTCCACTTATTCACAACCCAAACACAGCTCTGCAGAAGTGCCTGTGAGTGTTGTGCTCCATCCCCACATCCTGCACAGCAGCTGAGCTCTGTGCTCCCACGCAGAGCCCTGGCACCCCTGCAGCAGAGGGAAGCTGCTGTGGAGAGCCCATGCCCTGCTGCTGGGTCAGGGAGGGGGCCCGAGCCCCAGCAGGCACAGCAGGGCTGGCTGGGAGCAGAAACACAGCCCAGGCTTCTTCACAGGGACACCAGGGACCTCTTCTTGAAAAGCAAAACAAATACTCCCCAGCAAAACTGAAGGGGAACGTGCTCCTCTCACATGGAAGGTTCATATCTGCAGTGATTTCTTCCTGCTCCCCCTCGCCCACGAGCCCTCCACCCAACCTTTCCTTTGCAGCAGTCCTGCTTCACCATCAGAGCTTTGTCCTCCCCAGCCAGGAGGAGGGACACTCCTTCCCTTGGGCAGCTGCTCCCCTCAGACCCCTGTGCTCCCAGGAGGGGCATTTGCAGGGCAGTGCTCTCCCCTCCCTCCCCCACATCTGTCTGGAAGCTCAGCACCTCTGCTGCCATTGGGTTTGGAAGCTGACTCATTTTCAGCAGGTTTCATCTAGAGACTTTCCATAAAGGAAACCAGCCTTGGAGGGGCAGGCTGCAATCTGCTCCACGTGGCTTTAAATACAGCAGCCCAAGGAACAGGCTCCACTTCCTTCCCTTTCTGACAGCAGCTGAGAGACCTGACATCAGCAATGTCCCACTGCAGCTGCTCTTCAACCACAGCCCGACAAAAGCTGGTTTTCTTTGTTCTTTTCCCCAACACACAGCCCCCAGGAGCAGCCTGGCAAAGCCCCTGTGCCCCCACCTGATGAATGCCCTGTGCCCCCCCTGGGCAGCCTCAGCCCCTCAGCCCAGGCAGGAGCCCCAGGTGCTTTGTCTGATGGGGCAGGGTCAGACCCCTGGGGGCTGGAGGATCCCCTGTTGTCCCTCCTGCAGCCTGTCACCCCCCCAGCAGCCACCCACCCACTCAGCCAAGAGCAGACTGATGTGAAGCACAGTGGGATCGAGGCACCCAGGCCCCTCCTTCAGCACAGTGGGTGCTGTGAGCTGCAGAGCTGTGCTGGGCAGAGGGCAGGCATGTAATTCAGCTCCAGGATCACTAATCCCCAAACAGATGTGCAGGGAGCAGCAGCCTCACCCTCCTGCTGCAGGCTGCCCTGCCCAGGGCACACACTGGCCATTGTTTTCCCTCTGAGACACATCCAGCAATCCTTTTTCCCAGCAGTTTCCAGCCCAGTTCCCTTGCAGGCCAGTTTGCCCCTGTGAGGCCTTTCCAGCAGAGCCAAGATTTGGGAGCAGCTCCTGCACTGGGAAGTGGGACTGGCCAGGGGTCAGCAGAACCCCATGTCCCCCCAGCAGGCCTGGAGCCACAGGAAACCTCCACACATTATCTGCTGAACTGGGAATGTGAAACTCCACTTGTGACTGTTCAACTTCATAAAAGAGGCCATGGAAGAGCTGCCTAAGCCTGGCTCCCCAGGCTGCTCCAAAACCACCCAGCAGGCTCATTCCTAGAGGGGGAGGCTGTTCCAGTGAAGTCAGCATCAAATGTGAAGAACTCACCAATATTAATCTCATCATCTGTGAGTGTGTCACCAATGAAGTCAAACTGGAAGGACTGCAGGGTCTGGGAGAACTTCTGCACTGCTGAGGAGTAGCCTGGAAAAGGACAGAGCAAACAGCTGTGGATTTCTGCAACCCTTCTGCAGAAGCTGCAAGTCTTGGAAATTTAGCCTGACTGGAACAAAACCACAGTGAGGTGGTTAGGAAAATCCACAGGCATCTGGAATTTCAGCACTGCAGAAAATGCTGCTGCATTAATAACCCTCAGAGGCTGCAGAGAGAGCATTGGGACTGAGATCTCCCTCTGAAAAAGCTCCTGGAGCATTAAGGGATGCACTGCACAACATGACTGTCCTGCCATGCACAGGAGGGGACACAGACACACTTGCCTGCAGGAAAACAAGCAGGAGGTACCCCCAGGGCTCTGAGTGCATCAGCACAGCCCCTGGGGCACAGGGGCTGTCACACAGCCTGGGCACAGCTCACAGCAATCCCTTCACTGTAAGGGAGAAAATCTGCACAGTCAGAAGAGAAATGTGAGAAAAAAGGCAGGACCCAAGAGAACTGTCCCTCTCTGAGGACACGGACACAGACAGGCCCTGGGGGAAGCACAGTGTCACTGTGGGGAGCCCACAGCTCTGCTCCCCCTGTCCCCATGTCAGGAGTGCCCTGGGACCTGCAGCCCTGCCCAGGGTCCCCAGACAGGCAGGGCCAGGGGACAACCAGGGGCCCCCAGTGCGGGGAGGGGCGTGGGGGCTCAGAGCACACAGTCCCCACTCCTCCCCCAGACCTCCCTCCAAACGTTTGCTCCTGAATTTGCAGCCTCAGGCCTGAACGTTGCTGCTCAGCCCCAGCTGCCAGGGGCTGGAGCATGTCAAAGGCTGAGCTCCCACACAGAATGACACCATCGACTTGGTGGGACACCTCAGCAGGGAACTGCCCTCAGTGCCCCCAGGCTGGGCCAGAGGCTCCCCCAGCCACTGCCCAAGGGGGGCTCTGTCTGTCCCACTGCAACCTCTGCAGCTCCACCCAGCCCCTCCACTGCCCTCAGCAGAGGTGACCCTCAGCCCCTCCCTCCAAACACCCTCCTGAGGGCACCCCCAGCCAGCACCCACCTGTCCCTCTGCCCACCCACCTGTCCCCTCCATGTGGGTGCCAGGGAGAAGGTGCCAGGGTGGCTCCAGCTGCACAGCCCCCTGACAGGAGCAGGGCAGCACAGCCCAGGTCCTGCCTCTGTGCCAGCCTAAAGCTCAGCCCTGCTGAGCTCCTGCCTTCTGGGCTGTGCAGAAGGGGGGGAATGGCCACGGCAGAGAGAGGTGGAAAGGCCAAACCCAGTGTATTTGGACCAGAAAAGAAGAAAGAGCACAGCCCATTTAAGTTGCATTTTTCTTTCACATGTGTCCAGCCTCCAAGTTTAGTTGCCACGTGTGCAGCTGAAGGAAATGCAGGTGCTCACCTTCACATGAGCTGAACAGTGACAAACACAAGGAGAGCCCCCTGAGCGTGCAGTGCTGTTTGGCTGCCCCTGGGACAAGGGAGTTGTTCTGCTTTGGGGAGCCACCCCCAGCCCCACCTCGGCAGTGGGGGGTGGGGAGCCCTGGCTGGCAGCAGTGACTGGGGCACCCAGAGCTCAGGGCAGCTGAAGGCAGGGGGCTGCCAAGGACACCCCTGGGGTGGCACAGAGCTCACCTCAGGAGAGCTGTGGGAGCTCAGTGAGGGAGAGGAACAGGGAGAGCAAAGCCAGCACTGCACACGGCTGGCAGGATCCTTTGGAGCTTTTAGTGGAAATCAGGCTCCTGCAGAGCAGCACAGCTCAGCTCCCACACGTAGGGAGCCCTGGCTGAACACTGGCTGCTGGCAGAGCCCCTGTGAGCACGTACCCACACCCAGCACCACGTGCTGCCCCAGCTCCAGGGTGTCCCCTGGCCAGGACAGCCCCTCCTGCCACTGCAGGAACAGGGGCAGGGGCAGCACCAGGGCCTGGGCACAGCACCTCTGAGTGCTCTGAGAGGTTGGGGGGTCACAGCCCCTGGCCTCGGTGGCAGTTCTTATTTCTTTAATACCTCTATATTAAATTATTAATAAAATTATTATTATTATATAATATATAATTCTACTATATAATATATATAACAATATATAATATTATTATATTATATTATTATTTACTAAAACAAATTATGAATCAGTAATTTGTCCATCAGACCAAGACACACCCCGATGGTGGCGTGGTGCCACCAGGGCTGGGGCAGGGCAGGGGGGCCAGCAGGCAGTGCTGAGCCATGGCCACAGCAGAGGGGTGAGCACAGGGGGGACCAGCACGAAGGGACTCACTGGGGGGAAATGGGGCTCCAGCCCGTGCTGGGAGAGGTGGGTCCGTGCTCTCCCTCATCTGCTCAGAAGTGATTTCCCTCCTGACACCAAGACAGCAGCACTGAGCTGCCAAAGGGCCCTGCCCTGCTCCCCCTGAGCCTGGCAGGAGGGACAGGCAGGGCCTGACCTGCCCCCAGCACCCGGGGCTGAAGGAAGGGTGCTCCCAGCTGGAGTATCCTGCAGGCAGCACTCGAGGCTCAGCACCAGCACAGCCCCACGGCCCTGCCTGCTGGGGGGCAGCTCAGCCCCTTGCCAGGGGCACACACCAACGTGGAGCCAACCAGGAGGCCCCAGGGGCTCCTTCCAGCCTCAGCATCTGGTGCCAACTCTCACCAGTTGTGGCCACCGTAATTTAGTCTTCCATCCCTGCACAGTCTCCCTTGGCCGGGCTGTGGGGCACCAGTGGGGCACCAGGGGCATCTGGAGAGCTGGGGGCTGTATTCATGTGAGAATAAACACACTCCAGAGCCAGCAGCTCAGCAAGGACCCAGCAGGATTCTCACTTCAACCTTTCACAGCAACCACAGGTAACCAAAAACCACAAACAAAGACGTTCTGCTGCCACTGCAGAAGCCACAGCCCTCTGAGAGCACACACACAAAGGGAGCCCCAAACCAGCCTGTGCTGCTGCTTCTTCCTCCAGGGCTTGGAGTCTAAAGCAGAAGGAACCCACCTCCCCAGGCCAGAGCAAAAGTAACACCCTCCCCCCACCTCATCCCCCCCAGCCACTGGCCAGCAAAGCCCCCAGGGCACAGGCAGCCCTGAGCCTGACCTGGCCCAGCCCAGGGCATGCACAGCTCAGGAGTGCTGGGGCTGCAGCCTCCTGTTCCCAGGGAGGGATGGGCTGTCCTGGCCCACACCAGAACATGGAAAGTGACTTTAACTGGTGTCCCATCCTGGGGAAGAGCACAGATTTCCATGGGGGAACAAGCCATTCCCAAGCTTCTGCATCTGCCCACCCCACAGACTGCAGAGCCAGGTGCCCTTCAAGGAGCACCTCTGTCACAGCTTCAGCAACCCACGAGGAAACCCCACAAGGGATCAATAAGGAAAAGCCAAACTGGGTTTGAGCCGTGGCAATGCACATAACCAGAGCAAATGAAAGCAGGAGTTCCACCTTTGCATTTTGCTTTCTTCTTCTCCAGCTTGAAACCAGAACTGTTTAACCCAGGCACACGATTTTTCCTTTCAAATAAGCGAACAAAAGACAATAAAAGCTCACTGTGCCCTTCAACAAGAGCATTAAAGACAAATTAAAGGACAAATTCTCAGGTTAGATCTGAACTCTGGGAACCCATTTTTGCTGCCAGACCGACACACAGCAGCTGAGGACACACCTACATTCCCATTTTCTCCTCCCTGCTGGAGCCCTGGGCACATGCACAACATGGCAAACACCAGTTTTCCCCAGCATGCAGAGGGGGCTGCGCTCCCTGAGGGGACAGCAATGTGCTCCTTGCTGTCAGCTCCACCAAAGAACCCCCAGGGCGATGGCTGTGCCCCCAGAGAGGAGGGGCTGGCCGTGGTCCTGACCCACTGCTTCCCAGGGGCTCCCTGTCCTGGCAGCAGAGCTTTAGGGCAGCCCCCAGATGTGTGTGGCCAAGGGAGCTCTTGGGACCAACTGCATGAACTGCCCAGTGTGTGCCCCCCAAAATCCTGCAGCCCTGAAAGCCCCGAGCCCCCAGCTGAGCCCAGACATGCCATCCAGAGAGAAGGAGGGAGCCCTGACTCACAGAACACTCCCAAACACTCTGCAGCTGCTCAAACATAAAAACATGATGAGGGAAAAAAGAATGACCTCCCAGTTTCCCTTCTTGGTAGTCCCAAATCTCCTCCAGCACCCTGTGGGGAATGCAGCCCTGCTGCTGCACAGAGCAGAGATGTTCACTGCTGGGGACCCGCAGAGCAGCCCAGGACAGGCAGTGCCTGCCACTGACTCAGGGCACGTTGTCCACCAGTGCCCCTGCAGGCTCTGGGGGGCTCACAACTCCTGACACGTTGGGCAAACGCACTTTTTCCCACACTGACCCGGCTTCTCCACTTGCCAGGAGTACGTGGCTAGCACGAACAGCTAAAAATAACTTGCTATATTGAGCTGTGCTTTACAAACGTCTTGCAAAGGAATTTGGTGAATGTCTCACACTGTCACACATTCCCTCTGATCAGAGCTCCATTAACCCAGTCATTCAGAAGCTGCCACCTCCCTGGGGCAGCCATGTGGCCCAGGCTGCAGGCACAGGAGCAGGGCTGTGCTCCCAGCACAGACGCTCCCAGCACCTCTCCCTGCACGGGAGCCTGGGCTCTGCAAAGCACTTACTGCTCTCTGCGCCACCACCTGCACCCACAAACCCACTGCCACCCACGTCCTGTGCCCCTCTCCTGGCCCGGGCAGCCTCATGGCAAGCTCCTAAACCTGCTTGCCAGGTGAGCTGTGGGGGTGGCATTGCCAGGTGAGCTGTGGGGGTGGCATTGCCAGGTGAGCTGTGGGGATGCAGTGTCAGGTGAGCTGTGGGGATGCAGTGCCAGCTGAGCTGTGGGGATGGCAGTGCCAGGTGAGCTGTGGGGATGCAGTGTCAGGGG
>VXBA01004709.1:0-36532 GCA_013399895.1 Serilophus lunatus
TGATACTGTGATACTGTGAATGGGGATGGGGATGGACAGGAGTGGGCACAGTGCGGGCATTGACCCCTGCGGGAACAGGCACCATCGTCCCTCACCTGGGAGGGACGCCTGTAGTTGGTGTGGGCTGGGCTTGCTCAGGAGTAGGAGCCAAAATGTGTGTTCAGTGCCACGTGTACTTGAGGTGTGAATGAGGCCAGCTCAGGGGCTGGGAGACCTCAAACAAGGTCTTCTAGAAATTTGGATTTTGATTTTCTGAATACTAGCTAGCATGTAAAATCAGTATAAGCCTTGCACTCCTTGAAGTGCACAGGCTGTGCAGTGCAGTGTGTGATCCCTCTGTCACCCCTGCACTGCCGATAACACCAGCTGGGGTAAAGATTCTTGGTAACATTTCAGACCCACTGAAATAAATGGGTCCTTTCCTGAATTCAGGACCATGCAAATAAAGTCTGAGAAGCAGTTGGTATCTCAGTGCTACCTGGGTAAAAATATTAATTACTTGGACAAAAACAGAAGACATGAGGGCTAATATATTTTCTTTTCTGCTCTTGTATTTCCAGTGTTCCCAACATGTGAGAGATCCCACTTTCTTAACTATCCTAAGTTCCACTAGCTCAGTAAGTGTGCAAGAAGTTATTTTTATTCAGTTGTTGAACCCATTTTTGTTTAAGAGAAGCGAGTACATTGCTGTGTAATGTCCTGTATATAAAGGATGTATTTCTGTGTGCCAGAATTACTGGCTTTTGGTAATTCAGGTGTCCTGTCAGTGATGTACCCTGTGCACAGTGTGCCTGGGGACTGGAGCTGTCCTTTGTGCTGCCTTGGAGACGTCCTTTCAGCACACTCTCAAAGCCCTCTGTTTGTGTATAAGTGTGTCTGTAACAGTGTGCTGATGCTGTGGATATAGCATTTCTAACACCACTAAGATAATACAAATAAAAGTGTGTGCATTTGGAAGAATATCTGTTTACTTGTTGTGACTTCCCATCCCAGTTCAGTCTTTTGCTTTGGGAATCAAGCCAACCACTGAAAGAGAGCAAACAAGGAAGGCCTCAAGCCTCTCTTAGGGACCAAAGATAATTAAGAGAAACATTTAGAGATAGTAGCTATAATGAAGCCCTGAATACATGCTAGCTTCAGGCCCATGACAGTATGGCTGTTTTTATAGTAGAATATGTAAGTAATTACACATCTGAGCTGGGCACTGTAGAGTTTGACTGAAGCACTCTTCAGTGTAATTGAATTAATACAGCATCTGTGAGCAGGGGAGGTCCTGTGTCACAAGGCCCATAGGGTGTCCTAGGGCTGGACAGCAGAAAGTTTCTTGTTTGTTTGTCCCTCCTTCCAGGGGTCACTTTGTTTTCCCTGCAGTGAACGATGCATAACGAGATTGTTGCTTACAGCAGGAACTTCTCCCAGTAAGAACAGGAGATCTGAAGAGTCCTTATTTACCCTTTTGTGTAGAGGGATGTTTTGGAGCATGAATGCAGCCTTGCTTAGTGGCTAACCTTTCTCACCGCTCTTTGTGTCCTCCTTGTATGTTTTTTTTTTCCCCAGTTACAAATGCAGGGACTTGGAGTAAAACAGTGGTGCTGCCCTTGGCTCATGGCTGAGCCTGGGAAGTCCTGAGATGCTCGTCAGCCTTCTGTTGTACTGTTGTGCCACCCCTGTCCAAATTTCCAGAAAATAATTGCTCCCAGAAAGCCTTATTACAATAACCAAGAAGAATAACTATTTTGGTTTGGCACCTGAAGAAGAACTTATAACCATAAATTTAGCTCACTTTATGCATTTATTTGTTCACTGGGGATTTTTGAAAGGCTAAATGTTCATTATCAATGTGGCTAGAGCTATACCTTTTACTTCTTCCAATTTTTTTAAAGGGCTGTGGTCCTTATCTGCAAATTTATTTGTGCCAGTTCTTCTTGAAAATACTTCAGATGAAGTTTTCTTCAGATGAAAATTCATCTTGGCTATCTGTGACCCTGGTCAGGCACCTCTCCAAGACAGAACTAGTTTGCAACCTGCAATTTGGTCATAGTTGAGATCGCATATAAATAAATGCATTCATGTGCTGTGAGCCACCAGAATGGCAAACTTTTCTAATATTCAGTCATGAGAAATTAATGTACATGCTGCTGATGGGCAGCAGTGGACCCTGTAAGTTGCCAGAGAATTGTTAACAGCAGCTCGTTGTGTCAAGGGGCAGTTCTTTGGAAGTGGGATGTTTCCCAGATGATCACACCTGTGGCAGTCTTCTGTGGAAGAAAACATGTATTTACAGAGAAGCCTGTTACAAAAAAACCTCAGTGCAGCAAATTTTCCAGCCTTGTGCCACAAGTCTGCATTTCCAATGGAGGGATGGCCACGTGCAGGCCTCTGCTTCATAACACAGAGATCATGTTCAGGCTCGTGGCTGTCTGGTGCCTGCCATCTTGGATAAAAAGAAATGAATACATTTCATGTATTCACAGTATGATTTTTTAAAAAAATTCAAAAATACAAAGCCCGTATTCTCCTAACAGCCTGAAACTGTTACAGATTTTACTTCTGAGAGACAAAGTCTGATGACAAAGCCATTTCCTCTAAATGATCTGTCAATAACAACATAAAATGTAATTCCCAGATGTTATTTGTATGAATTATTCTGTCATCATCACTAATGGCAAGGTGATCAGATGGGAGAGGCAATTATGAGATGCAAACCCTTTTATTAGGGAATACAGTGCAGTCACATGGAAGATTTTCTGCACAACACAGAGGAGCATAACAACTGTGCAACCTGCTGAATATTTATGTCATCAGCTATAACTTCAGGAAAGTTATAAACATGCAAGTCTGTATTTAGGGATAGGATTGCTGAGATTTTGTTAAGCACCTTTCTTTCACACTAAAATGTGGGCACTGTTTTTTAATGCATTTTCAGCATGGCTTAGATTCTTTATCATACAAGTTCTCTTCAGGAGAGAAATAATTCAAAGCTTGGAAACTGTAAAATTATTGTTCTGAATGAAAGATTTGAATGCACAAAATTCTATCCAATCTGCTTTTCATGGGGGAGCCCCTCTCTAGTAAATGGATTTTTAGCTGCTCTTCAATGGAGTGTAAGCTTAATGTCCACTATATCCTCTATGAGGGAGCTGTAGCCTGCCTTTTCAAGAGGATGGGCTTAATAATTTGTGCTTTTTTTATCTCTGACTATGATGATCCTGCTTAAAAGCTGATGACTGACTTTCCTTTCTGTAGCTTCTACTATGTGGGGGAAAATACACTGTAATTAAATCTTCCAAAATCCTCTAATTCCCAATATAAACAACTCTCTGACATAGGCAATTCCCCTGAGTCTACATCATAGCCCAAGGAAAACAAAGAGCAGGAGCAGTTTCTTACTTCCTCTTAAATATTTGATGATTTTGGACAAACTTCTGCCTTGACTACAGTAGCTGCAAGCCTTACTCAAATTAATTACTTTTGAGACAGAATTTAGATTAGTGATTTTTTTTCACTTGTAGTGTTACTTTGAATAATGACTAAACTAGCATGTAACTTAAGCTGTGTAAACAAGACAATAGTTGTTTGAATCATTCTAAAACATGTAGCATTGTATTTCTCATTTTGTCCTAGAAACAAAGGCACATAAATCCTGCTTGACAGGATTTGAGATTGAAAGTGTACTAACAAAAAAAGAGCTATATGCCTCGTTAAGCAAATTTACCAAAATGGAAGGATCCTCTTAGCTTACAAGTATCAATTACAGCAATATTGCTAATATTTTTCAGTAATAAAAATTTAATTCCAAGGACATTGCTACTTTTTATGCCCATTTAGGGTTTGGGGTAATGGAGTGTGTAGACCAAAGCTCTTGTCCGACAGTACACTATGAACCAGAGACAGCTTTGGTATATACCCATTCTTTTATGTACTTGCAGGATCATGCTGCCTTTCATGTACATTAGAGCTTTGAAACTACACCACCAGAGAGCACTGTGCTATTTCTGCGTAGTACTCCTTATCTTTCCTGCATATTTAAGGACCTCTTTTATTTAGGGTTTTGTTGGGGTTTTTTCCTCTCTGTCATACAGTTAAACTCAAATTCTGATTGTCATTCTATTGGAATTCTTCAAAATTTTGGCACTATTGTCTTGTGTGCACCAATGTTGCCCTGACTAGACTCATCTTCACCCCACTTATGGCCCAGAAATCCCAGTTAAGCTCAGACCTGGGATCCATATTGTAGAGGTGCTGGCCTGCACTCTTGTCTCCTGGTGGACCTGAGACCTGTGCTGGAACTATGTTGTCTCCTAGGTGGATGCTGGACCCAGACTGTAGCTTGGGTCCAGCTCAAGCTGTGGTTTATAGGATCACAGAATTGTTAAGGTTGAAAAGATCCTTTATGATCATCAAGTCCGACCATCAGCCCAGGACCACCACCATGGTCACCATTGAGACATGTCCTCAGGTACCATATCCATGTTTTTTGATCATGATGACTCCATCACTTCCCTGGGCAGCTTGTTTCAATGTTTGACAACCCTTTCAGAGAAGAAGATTTTCCTAATATCTAATCTAAACCTCCCCTGCCACTTTTTACCACTTGTCCTGTCACTTCTTGCTTTGGAGAAGAGACTGTGACCTCCACCTCTCTAAAACCACCTTTCTGCAGAGAGCCTCCTTTTCTCCAAGCTAAACACCTCCACTTCCCTCAGCCATAAGACTTTTGCTCCAGATCATTAACCAGCTTTGTTGCCCGTCTCTGGACACCCTCCAGCACCTCAATGTCCTTCTTGTAGTGAGGGGCCCAGAAAACACAGGATTTGAGGTGAGGCCTCACCAGTGCTGAATAGAGAGGGATGGTCACTTCCCTAGTCCTGCTGGCCACACTATTTCTTGTTCATTGGCATTCTTGGCCACCTGGCCACGTGCTGGCTCATGTTCAGTGGCTGTTGACCAGCAACCCCAGGTCCTTTTCTGCTAGGCAGCTTTCCAGCTACTCTTCCCCCAGCCTGTAGTGGAGTTGTTGTGACCCAAGTGCAGGACCCTGCACTTGGCTCCTGACCAGATTCCCTGTATCCCCCATACCTGATTCATCCCCTCACTGTGCCTGGGAAGACTGATGGATCCTGTCACCAGTACTGTGCTCTGCCTGCCATTGCTCAGGTGTCATGGGCTTTTGTGCTGGTTGTTGAGGGCACTGCCTGTGCTGGGCTTGTGTGGGACCAACCCCTCCTTGGAGCATCCACATCTCTCTGCACCTTGGCATGTCTTAACTGGCTGTGATCTGCTACCGAAAACAGACCGTGACATCCAGCCATCAAACTACCTTGGATTTGCTGTTCAAGACGTAGTTGCCAATTTTTACATAGCTAGATTGGTTCAGAATGTTGGAAAACACAGCAGCTGTATCTTTAGACAGAGATCAAATATGGAATAAACTAATAGTTTAGTAGAATGAAAGAATTTCCCATTTAAATGTATTTCACCAGGGAAATTTGCATGTATTTATGAAGACATTAAAAAAGGAAATCGGTGTGGGAAATGTCTTTTCAACTAATTCCTGGATCTATTTTTTCCAAAGAAACAAAATAAGTTTTTCTGAGGATTTCCTTTCAATGCAAACTTAAAATACTTTGTAAGAACATGTCAAAAAAGACAACCTTTTTCATTTTTGTTGAAACGTTCTTTGGTAAAAGCATCGCCTTAGTATTTTTAAGTGTAGTCACAGAACTGTGCTATAGATACTTCTTAATCATTTAACAGGACGTATAATAAATAGTCTTTAGCCATTGCAGCAGAAAGGTTAGGAAACTACTCATTCATTACTTTTGCAGCTCATTGGGACAATTTTAAAGAGATCTCAGGGTAGTCCTGTCAGTAGCGTTTCAGAGGAATGTAATAAAGCCAACCTCATAACTACCCCAACAAAATAAAAATCAAATATGTGATTGCAGAGATTTCTAGACAAGGAGGAAAAATTCCTAAATTAAAAGTACTTCAATGGAAGCTGTCTCCATGAATAAGAAAGATGTTTAGCCCTGTTTATGGAAGGAAATGCTTAGGCAGCACAACAGAATTCCAAACTAGTCTCCGTGCAAGAGTTCATTGGTTTTCCACAGCACCTGCCTTTCTTCCTATATGTGTGGCATTGCTAAAACTGTTACAAGAAATTAAATAGACTTTGATGCTGTGTATTTGAAAAAGTAATGCAATGTAGTGGGTGTCAAATTATTTCTGTTGTAAATAAAGCATTTCCTTTCTTGCTCTGTAACTATGGGCAAACCATCTCACTTGGATATGTCCCTGTTCCTTCCCAACCCATTGGTTTTATGGTCTCTCTGGAAAAAAAGGAATGAAAAATGCGTAAGCTGTCATCTAGTTTGTTCTCTGCAGAATTGGGGAATCTGAGGTGACAAGGAAATACTGTAAGCTGTTTGTTATGCTGACAAGCTGACTTGCTATTTTATTTCTGATGCTGCTAAAATTTCCTCTCAGTTTTCATTGTTCACCATCATTTTTGCAGTATTTATACAAGACACCCTGATGTATCTTATGACCGTCCCCCTCGGTCCCTGATCTTTCTTCCCACTAATAGTCTAGTTGTGAGATTGAAACTTTTGTTACTTCTAATCCCAGGATTGATTCAGTGACATTTTTTAAGGAGAAAACACAAAGGCCGTTTTTCCTCTTGGTGTTTTATTTTTAGGTAATATATGACAAAACAGATTTATTATCAATCAGACAGGCAGCATTTAGCATTGCTAAACAGAAAACCACTTCCTAGACTTGGCCTCTTATGTCCTGGTGAATAAAAAGCTCCTTTCCCTCAAACTGCTTCTGATATGGATTAACACCACATGGAAGAGAAGTTTAGAACCTGCTAGGAAATTGTCTTGGCTAAGGGCAAAAGAGAGGAAGGGCTGACAAAACTAGAGTTGCACTTTTCAGCTCTTTACTATCAATTTGCAAATAGAAAGGGCTGAGAAAAAAGGGAAGGTCTTGGCAGTGGGAATTTATAGCTCTTCTGTTTCACCACTCATTGGCACATTGATCTCAGTATGGTACTCCGAGGCGTCTCCTGAAGGCATCCAAGGGATTGGGGTTCTGTTGAAGGAGGGTCTTTTGCTGAAATTTTGATTATATATCATGAGAGATTCTGGGAGCAAAGGGCAGATATCAAACTGAGGCACTTTGAAGGTCATCCGTTTGGCCGCTTTCTCGTAACCCCCATAAGGCATGGCAGTCCTGGCATAGGGGAGTACATGGAGTTAGCACATGAAGCATAGGTAAACAACAGGACTTAGAAAATAAATTAGCACAGTTACTGAGATTGTAAGGTTTGCCACTGTTGCAGTGGATTGGCCAACAAATCCTTGACAAGAACACATATATATATCCATTGCCTATGTAGTAAACAAAAGATGTAAACACACACACGTGCTCCTGTACACTTCCTTCACCCTTGTTGCATCAATCTCCATCAAACCATACACCTTTCACACTTCTTGGTGCCCTGTGTGTGTAGGAGGCAGAGGCTTCATTATTGCAGAATGGGATGTGGGTTTGTCCTTAGTACTGATGTCATAAGGCTATGGAACTGGGTGGCAATATGGTATGAGAGGTTAACAAAAAATTGTTGCTGCCCTAGAAATATTTGTAAAACTTTCAGCTCTTATCAGAAGCAGCAGGAAGATTCTGATTCTTATCTGAAGTACTGTGAAGTATATGGCTTCTCACCATAAGTATTTTTTCTGAACTCTTGAACTTTAAAGGGCTGCAGTAATAAACAGTGGCAAGCTAAATCTCCCTGGTCAAATGGGGTGAGAAAGAAAGGGAAATAGGATTAAAGTCTTCTTATCCAGGTGCATAGGTTTTCCAACCATAAGCTGTACTAAAGCCTCTAGCTCTTAATGTATTTTCTCTGTGTAGTCTTCCAAACATTTCATCCACAGCAGACTGTGCAAAGCAAAATGACATGCAACTAAAACTTTCTTACAGTGCACAAGACAGGAGGCTGTGGTCGGAGTTACTGTTTTCTTTTGCTAAATAAACTGAATTGAATATGTAAGAAGACTTACCGGTTAAAAGACTTGTAATGGGGGAAATCAGCTTTGGGACTATATGACAGTAAGTCCGTGGTGAACTGACTTTTGTCCTCAGGGCTGATACCCATCGCTCGTTCCCAAGGGGAGATGTAAGTTTTAAATATAGTGACTTTTTTGCCTCCTGACTTTCCATCTGTAAACAGAGGAAGGTAAAACACTCTAGTTAGATGACACTTACTCCAAATACATTTCCTTCCTGTATTCTGCTATTGAAAGTTGAGACACCAGCTTTGTTTCTAGATTCTATAACTCCTAGGTCAATCTGAGATTTAATGGTTAGACTTCTCTTTAAAAAAGGTAGTTCTGTCCCTATCCATAAAAGCAGTTGTACTGCAGTCTAAAAGCCAGGAATTTGCATTAAAGCATATATTTGAAAACTAATCTCTCTGGTTGCTCCTATAGAAAGAAATAAAGTCCTTTCCTCATCATTTCTTTCACTTACTTGGGGGAAGCTTTATATAAGGCAAGATGTTATCTAATTTCTTGTTTTACTTTTTTCTGCCAGATCATAGCAGACATAACATAGAATTTTCTTGTTGAGTACATGAGCAGACATTCATCTGGCTTGAACGCCTCAGGATAGTTAAAAGCAGTTTGCAAATACGATGGTGTATCTCACTGGAAGTTAAAATTCTGTCAATGGCAAGAGCTGCACTTTGTTGTTAAGTCAGATACTTGATTACTAGAAATTTTAGATATTAGCTTCTAGCTGCTCCATTAAGCAAAAGAGCTTAGATAAGTGTTTTCATTCTCCGTGTCCCTTTCCTTCCCTTCACTGGGCTTTTCTGCTTTCAGAGAATTGTAGACATATAAGAATCTAATTTTCACTAAAAGAAATAAAAACAACTACTCCCCTCTTTCTTTGTGAAGTATTTAAACTAAGCAGTTTACAAGCAAATTCATCACTAGAGTTGAAGAATAAAACCAGCTGGGATCCGTCTCAGCAGGAAGCTATGGGATGGTATTAATCCTCCTTCTCCCTGCACACAGAAAAAGGATAATAGTGGAGAAAAATCTCCTATAACAAGGCTAGAAGAGTCTACACAGATTTTCACAGGGATTCCCAGAAATTTAAAAACTGATTTTGATATAAAATGCATGTTCTTCCAGAATGTAAATGAAAAGCCTTGGATTTTACAAGTCTTCCATTTGGTCTCTCGAAGGCAGTTGTTTCTGATTCCCAAGCAAATTTGATTTTCGCCGTAGAAATCTGTAGGAACTGTCAAAATAATGATTTCACCTGCTGATTCTCATATGAGGCATTTGGTTCTAGAGATTTCTGGCCAAACTAAACTGAGGATAAAATTAGGCAAAGACTAAATTGATTGAAAACTACTTCTACTCATAAAGATATTTCTTCAGTGGACTAGTGGTGATTACCAGACAACTTTTAGAAATATTGCTGTTCCTTTCTGAAGATAAAAAAGTAGTTTGTTTAGGTGGAAACTTTGATTCGAAATCAGGGCTGAGATACTCAAGATTGATGTGAGCTAAAGAGCAAATATTATCTCCAGTAGTGGTCAGTGTGAACCCCTTGAAAGGAAAGAGTTTGCCATACTGGTATGGCATTGCCACACTGGCACACTGCTGTGGCAGCCTTAGGAGCTCAGTAGTTAAATTTCCTGTAATTTCTTCGGTCCAGTCAAGGAAGGTATTTCTGATTCCTGCCTATGACTGAGCAACACAGGAGCATGCAAGCAAAACTATCAAGCTAAAGCAAGTCCAACTCTTAAGACTTTGCGGTGGAACTTATTTTGGAAGAATTCAGGTTTTATCAGATTAATTTGCTTGTCCTTTAAGAGTAAGCTTAGCATGAGGTCTGATAGCTTTAGCTATTTCTTGTTCTTGCAGAGAGATACTTGCCTTTCTCAGTACCATCACCTCCTCCACCACTTCCAGCCGTTTTCCCTGCATGCTCCCCTTCACCATCTCTAGGCTCTCCTTTGCTTCCAGGCCTAGGAGGGACACCATGATGCTGCTGCTTACTGGAGTCATGCTGCCCAGCTGTCACTCCTCCTACCATCCGCCCATGAGCATAGCCATGAGCATCTTCCCCATAATGTCCTCCTGGTGGGATGAACTTCTGGAAGTGATCCTAAGGCAGGAGAAAAGAGTGTATGAATCCCTGTTACAGGACACGGCCCATTTGTTTTTGCAGGATTGCATCTAAGAACATGAACTCCAGAATCTCTGTGATCTGACCAGTTTTTGTATCTCAGTTACAAAACCAGTGGCAGAACTTTGTGAGTTATTCTCTCTGTTTGGTTTAGGAGCAGTTGTGGAGCAGCAGCAAGGGCAATGGAAGCACATACACCTCATAGTCATTATATCAGGGTGAGAAGAGAGAGGTCTATGTACTGTCCCCAGCAGTGATCAGTATGAAATAAGGGAGAAAGGGAAAGGAAATGTAGCTTTTGCCAGAGCAGGTAAAGGTCCAGACAGAGATACATTGGCTAACCTGTGGGAAGGCAAGCTGGGCAAGAAATCGGAAGTGTTTTCATGTCAAAGTTAACTCAGCAAAGTCAGCTCGATTACAGTGTTACAAGGCACTTGTGACAACATAAAAGCCAGGGAGACGTCTGCTTGTCTGCTGTTTTCCATATGGATGAAGGTCTGCCTGGGGAGGAGCATTGAAATTATGAGAAAGACTGAAGATATAGCAGCCTGGGAAAGCAGAAAATTCTTTCTGGAGACCACAAGAGAAAAATGACAAAAAATAAGAATTTTGATTTTAGCAGTATATGCTTTAATGAACCAAATCTAACAAACAACAAGGCAAGAAAAAGAGTTGTATCCATCAGTAAAACTAGGTTGGTCTTATTTTGCAGGCCAGGCGAGAAGGCACAATCTCTGCAGTACATAGTGAAAGAGCAAACGGTGCATGCAGGATTTATAGACCCTATGGTGGCAGCACACTGTCCTGTCTTTGCATACAAAAATTTTAATAAATACTTGTATGGAATAGAAACTGTTATAATATGTTCAGAAAAATGTTTTGCATATCCCTCATAAATGACATCAAAACTTGGCTCCTATTAGACATAAAAAGGTATCTCTTGTGTATTATAGTCCACACAGCTATATAATACAAGTGACCTGGCTTATATAGCACATACAGCCTTGTCTATGAGACTGGCTATTAGATGCACAAATGTGCAATAAATACAAATTGATACAATTGAATGAATCTATGGTTCCTCATGCTGCAATTCTATTTGAATAAATCTCAAGCAGTCAATGGGAGATGAGAGTGCCAGCCTCAGAGCTGGCTCTCAAAGAGTTAAGGCTTTCTCAGGGCTCTACACCTAGCACAGTTTAGCAAAAAAGAAGCTTTCCAGGCTGTAAACAGGCTTTCAAGGCCAGCTGTTCAGTCAGCTAAAAATAGACGAGAAGTGAAAACCCACAAGGCTCAAGGCAGAATTAGCTAACCCTCCTCTCCCTGTGTCTCCTGCAACAGTGTCCAGGGTTTCACAGCAGGTCACCAGGCTGCAGCCCAGGCAGGCAGCCAGCTGCAGGCTGAAGTGGCAGAGCTGGTGCCCTCAGGGCCTTTAGGGACTGTCTGTCCTTCTCCTAGCTGTAGGGAATTCCCTTTTTAGGAACAGAGGAGATAATGTTCCCCTGAATGTCAGGAAGCACTGAGAGGGGAGAGGATTGTGAGAGCATTAAGCTGTACACAGGAGCTAGCGGGGCAATCTGCTCAATTATGCGTGGGAGCTATGTAGCTGTAAAAAGGCAAACTGAAAAAGGGTATTTTGAAGGCTAGGGGTCAGAATGAGGTTATTCTCAAAATGTTAATATATATGCAAGGTTAATGCTTCTACTGATTTGCTCACAACAGGATTTGCATCTGTTTTCCTTCAAGTTTCACCCATGCTTTGTGCCCTTCCTGAAAATTAAATGCTTATTTCTCTTTTTCTCTGGTTACTTACATGTGCCCTCCTGTGAAAAAAAAATAAAATCACAAAACATCACATAACACGAGCTGCAGTAAAATGTTCTGTTTTGATTCGGCTCACAGTATTTGATGTGACCAGGGAGGGGCATCAATCCTATCTGGTGTTTGTTTAAATTGCAGTATTATCACTAATAGGAGTAAAGTTTCTCTGAAACAGAAGGTCTGCATCAGAAAAGCTGCACCTAAATCTTATTTAGTTGCAAATTAAATTAGTTTGATTTGCCTTAGGCTAGTTCATGATTCTTCATGGATCCGCTGGGAAAACATGAGCTGCTGAAAGCAGGCATCTCCATTCAGACAGGAAAGACATGTTTTCTATGCACTATCCCAGTCTACTCACTTGCTAGAATAAAAATACAATTTTCTTTAGTTTTGGCCACCACAATAGCTTGTCTTAGTTCAAATTAACAGGAGGCAAAGGGAAATTAATTTTTTTTTAAAGATTTTTCTGACCGAGCAGAGCTCAGGAATGGCAGCCTCAAGCAGGAGTCTCAACACAGCATGTGGAGCTTTTACATGTATGCATATTCACATCATAATACCAGTCTCTCAGGGTTGATTGACCATGTTGGTGTAAGTTCCAGGAGAGAAGCCTAGGAATGTCAATTGAGAAGGCTGATAACCTTCTCATGTTGGCTCTGGGGACAGATCACATTGTTCCTCCATGGCAGGATCTGCCTTGTCTGTGTGCTGCTGGAGGCAGTGGATGTTATTAGTTCCTGGGCATCCCTAAATCCACTCTAACAAGATGACAATTTGTTGAAGTTCAAGTGATGTGTAGTCCCTTGGGTTGGCTAAACAAATTGAGCTCGTGTCTTTCAAGTCCTTAGTTCTAGCAAGAGGTTGTTCCTGCAGGCTAAGTGCTTAGATGGACAAATTCTGAATTCTCCAGAGCATGTGCCTAATAAAAACCAGATAATGAAAGATGATCCAACTGAGCTGAGATTTCTAAGTATCTCAAGGCCTTGACGTCACTGCAGGCAGTCCCCAGGAGGAAACACTGTGTGCTCCCTTTCAGCTCCTTGATGTGCCCTAAAGAAAATGATTGAGGCCACCAAATGTGTTTCTATTTCCACTTCACTGATAGAGAGCTCCCCAAATGTTTGATGCCTATGTAGTTACTAACACTTCTGAAGTTACTGGTCTGTGTCCTCTCAGTGGCAGCCACTCAAATGCTCCTTAATGGTGGGATGGGAGATTTAAAATTCAGACACTTGGAGTGTCTCATA
Organism: Serilophus lunatus; assembly: GCA_013399895.1. Lineage (NCBI taxonomy): Eukaryota > Metazoa > Chordata > Aves > Passeriformes > Eurylaimidae > Serilophus > Serilophus lunatus. The sequence continues at coordinate 13,284 of VXBA01004709.1, forward strand.
GACTGCCTGCAGTTTTTATCAAAGTGTGTGCCTCAGTCCTTCATTTGCCATTGCATAGCCTCAAACCTATGGTTCACTTTAAAAAAAAAGGATGAAAATAAGAAGCTGTTAAAGTACCTTAGGCTATTTTTTTTAACTTGCTACTGCAAGAGGCACGGCTGGTTGAGCTCTTGTTTCTATTTCCAGGTCTACTTTTGACTTGCTGTTTAATCTTACTCAAATTATTTTTTGCCTCTGTGCATGAATTTATCCATCTAAATAATGGAATTTTTGTCTAATTATGCCCAAAATTAGATCTATCTTATTTGTATATTTTATATTTCCCACATTTTCTTTGTGGATGGAAGAAACTGAGTTTCAGAATTTTGATCCAAAGTTTTCTCACAGTACTCCAACAAAATGCTCTGGAAAATCAAAGGCTCTTTTCTTTCTGTCACTCTGCTTTTTCCACATCAGTCACTTCTTGAGTAAGAATGCATTGGACTCCATGTTCACTCTAATACATCTTTGGGTATAGCTGGGACCTCTAGGTCTTTTTGCACACATCCAACTCCAGTGCAGCAAGGCTCAGTTTGTTACAGAAGTTACATCTTACCTGGCTCACTCCACTTAGGTCATAACCTGAGACATATATCTCAGCTTGCAATTATCCTGTAACATTCATTCAAGATGGTTAAATATTCTATGCAGAACAGAATTCCTATAAAAAATGCTTTTCCTAATGTTTTCCCTCTAACCCTACCTCCAGTGATCTTGATTGGCACTCTTCTAAGTAAGCGTTGAAGAGCCATCAGTGCACGTTTGTGCAATAAATCCAGTAGCTGCATGATAACATCTTAGTTTCTACATCCCTCTTTTCCTTCACATACTGTATCATATCTGTCTATTTAGCATGTAAGATCTCTGGGGCAGGTTGGTTGTTGGCATTGTAACATAACCACTTCTATTCCCTTCCTGCTGTCTCTGCCTGCTCCTCTGAGTTCTCGTTCAGCAGCAAAAGGAATACCAAGTATCTCCTGAATCGCCATTATCCAGAAGAACAGTAATCCAATTCTTTAACCATTTTTCACTTCTTATATTTGTTTCACAGTTGGTGTCAGCTTATCTGAAGAGACCTCTTGACCTGAAGTCCATCGGAAATTGCCAATACATGTTCAGCTTGTTTTTATACAAGCTTTAGCAAGATTGAAAACAGCATTTATTTTAACTTCTGGGTAAGTCTGAGAAAGTATCAAGATGGAGTTATTTGTTTGTGGGTCTGGGTGTTCTTTGATATACTGCTGCTGCTAATTGCCTATTCAACTATTGGTTATTTCACCTTCCTAATCGTTTTAAGATCGGTCTTACATAGAGGTTCCCAAAGCAGAGGTGAGACCTTGAAATGATTTAGGGAAATAATGAGTGAGGCTGTAATGCTAAGAAACATCATTTCACAGAATCCTGATGTGTTAGAGGCTGAACAAATTTAGCATTATGAAGGAAAGTTCTGTGAACTGCTGATATATTAACTGCTTAACACTGAAGTAGGATTTAGGAGACCCAAAGATAAGACTGAGACCCTCTCTATGATTTTGTGTGAATCGTTCATCACCCGTGGTTCAGTTTCACCATTAAAAATAAGTATAATATATAGTAATCTTCTTCATGCTATGGTTGTCCAGATGCTACAGTAATAGAGCACAAAGCAAGATAGTCATGGTCTTTAGTCAGTAGTAAATTGCATTTTGCGGCTCTTCACTGAAGCATCCTCTGAGATATGGGAAGAACCACAGTTTCTGCGATAGGGTGGCACAGCCTGGGGTGAGGAGAAGAAATCCTTCTGATTTACCAGGCAGGGTTCAGCAGAGCCCAGCTCCTCCAGCACAGTGCCAAACAAGGAGGATGTTTCTTGAACTCTCCCTATTTGCCAGGATATTGGCAAATAACCCTCCCTAAAAACCTCTCCTTGTATTATATATTTGCAAGAGAAGAGGGTCACAGTATTGAAAACAGCTATACAGTAGGTAGTGAATTTCATTTGCTCATGTTAGGAGTGGTCATTCCTTTTGACTGTGGGTTTAGCTACCATTTGCTTTTAACTGGATGGGTAGAGCTGCAGCAGTGATAGAGAGAGTGGCAGGTTTTCACTTCTGCATGAACATGTCTGACATTCATGCATACACAATATGTATGTTTTCTCTGCTAAAAGGAGAGTGGTCTAATTGTCCAGATTGGTTGTTTGGCTGGAGAAGAAGGAGGAGGCAAGAAGCAGGAGGGTGGATCAATGACGTATGACTACTGAGATTGTCTCCCTTGTGTGGAAGTTTACGGCTACAGGACAGGCTATTCTGGGACCCCTTATATGGTTTGGATATATTTTTAATAACCTTTCTCTTTGTGTGGTTTTATATTACATTACCTTGCTGTTAAACTTTTTTTGTGGGAAACAAACAATCTGTACTCCATCCCAGACTTGTCTTGCCTGGCTTTGCTAAGTGTGTCCTGAGAATATTTAAGACAGTTAAGAAATCTATGATATAAAAGGAGAAAACACACTCCCAGCTTCAAACCCCTTCACTGTCCCACAGCCTTAAAGATGAAGGACTTCTTTGGGGTGAGGAGCAAAGAACTAAAAGAATTAAAATGGAAATTAGTTGGGAGAGGGAAGTAACTGGATGTAGCAGTAGAATGCCATAACTCTGCTATGATCTTCCTCACACAGTTCCCTTGTGTTTAAGCTTCTTTTTCTACATCTGCCTTTGAGCAAATACAGGAGCAAGAAAGGAAAGGAACAGAAAGCTAATCAGGTACTGCAATCAAAGGGACTTTTTGATGAAAATTATTTGGTGCTAAGGTCAGGCACTGTCCTGATGGTTGGAAGATAATGGGCCACAGATCTGTTGCGTTTACCTGCCCAAGACCAACAAGCTCTCCGAGAGAATGACTCAGTTGCAGCAATCGCTCAGCTTTTCTTCTCACTGCTCTGACTGCCAGCAAAGGTGCTACCTTGTGTTGGTTGTGGTGCTGAGAATAGTTGCCCACAGAGACAGTGGTGCCACCTGGCAGAGTCTTCGCACAGGGGACACGGGGCAGCCAGAAAATGGGAACAATTATGTTTGTAATCCTGCTAAGCTGGCCCCAAGCAAGGGCTGTAGGGCAGACCCAAGTCTTCTCTCACTGACCAATAGAGATTTGTTATCTGTACCATGAATGTGTAGAGAAGAGCCCTGAAAGTGAATCATGGAGGATTTTAAAGCAGAGTGCCAGCTGCTGCTTGGAGACCATGCCAGGTTTTTCATACAGCAAAGCCATAAAGAAAATCCTTGGCTCTTTATGGTCTTTTCTAACCTCCAAATACATTTCTCCATGGCACAGGATCTTACAGTCATGCTCAAACAGCTTAGGAGCCGGAGTGTTCTTACAGAATAGGGAAGAGAGATTTACTACAGAAAGTGTTTGGAGTAGAGTTAGGCACAGGTGAATAAAGTAGGAAAAACTGCTAACAAAAAAGAAGCTATTGCCATTAGCCTTTGTAATATTAGTCGTGGAGGGACTCTATGTTCAGTTTTGAGTCAGTTTGTCACAACTTATTTGCTTTGTATTGTTCTGATTGGACATTCTTTAGTGACACCGTCATGTGTTTGAGAGTTTGAACTTCAGCTTTTTATTCGGTCACTTTATTGTTTTCTCACTCCTCACTGCAGCAGATTCTGACATATGGACTTGGCCCTCATATGTTTTTGGAGCTCTGAAATTGCTGAGTATTTATAAAAACAGCATGCATTTCTCTTGATTATTAGTGTGAAGAGTCCAAACTTCAACACACCATTCATTCTCATATTCTTTCTAGGAGATAACTTACTGAAGAGATGAACTACCTGAAGTATAAAGAGATGAAGAAACTGGCCAAAGTCTAACATCCCCAGATATGCTAGCCATGTCTCTGGTCTGTCATCCCTCATCTCTAATCTGACCTACTGTTGTAATTTTAATGATTCTTTTTTTTTAATCAGGCATATTTACACATCTGGGGTGAAGTACAGGTATTTACATATTGCTGCTTTGACAAACATCAGAGGTCTAAAAAGTAGTGTGTTTCTGTTTGGCTGAACATTTCTTCAGTTTGACTTTTATTATTTTCCTCGAGTTTCCTTGGACTGGAAAATAGATGCCATAAGGGGATAAAATGACACCAAATGAATTTTAAAGAACATCAAAAGATGAGGTGCCACATCAAAATGCATGTGAACCTGAAACATTTTCTACTTGTTTTACTGAACTGCTGACAATCATGTGAAAGGAGAGTTTAATTTGTAAAAGTTTAAGTATCTTTAGAAGACTTTACACCAGCAACTAGCTATAGAGAGAAGTTCAAAGATTAAATAACAGACCTAACTCGTAGGAAAGATAAAAAAAAGTCTATATTTATACACCATATCTGAAAGGAAAATATTTTAGAAGAAAACAAACTTGACTTCTGGCAAATCAACTGAAGATATTAGAATCAGGTTAGAGGTTTCTGTCAGAAATTTCTCTTGCAGAACTTGTAGAAATGAGCAGAGGACTCGGTCCAGCAGAAAGCATAAAAGTATTCTACACTAAAAATATAACTGCAGCTATTGGAGCTGAAGTCAGACCTGGATGAATCATTGCCATCATGCAAAGAAGAAATGAAATAGATACAAAGCTAATTAGCCCTGCCTTGAAGTCTGAACACCTGCCAAGCATGCAGTCCTCTTCATCACTCAGTACTGAATTTTCTCATGCTTCTGTATGTGTGATACTAAATATTTGCCAGAGGAAACTAATGCTCCTGCCAAAAGGAAGTAAAACATGTGTTTATATAATTTTGGCTTTTTCCTTCCCTTCTTTGTTAGTAGATCCCCCCTGGCCCATGCACATACAAACAGAGGAGATCTTAGGCACACTCCATTTCTGTTTCCCCTGGGTATATGTAGTAGCTTTTCAATCTCCAACCTACCACAGAATTGTCGGTGAAGGCATCAGGGTTGTTCTCATAAATGAACTTCTCCACTCTCAGCTGACGTAATTTGAACATCTTGGATCCTTTGTTAGTGAGGAGAGAAAGCTCTTCCAGCATCACATCTCTGGGGATGCTGATCTTCTTCCCCAAGTTCAGCTTCGACGCCTCTTGTGGCATGACTACAAAACATAGGCAATGGGACACTTTAGGAAGTGCTCTGGTCCACATCTCTTGTCTGTTGCTTCCTAGCATCAGTAGTGACTTCAGAGCACTCAAATTCTCTTCTAAATTAAGTTTTTAATTAAGAAATTATGCACCAAGTTTTTGCATTGATGACACTTTGGATATAGATGTTTGGAGTTTACTTTGGATTGCAATGAAGGCAAATCTGCAGAGATGAATTGCATAGGGGTGGAGCAAGATGGATGTGTCCCACATCTGAAGTACCTCAGTCAGTGCAGCAGGATTCCTTAGTACTGCCTCAAAATGTACCACTGCCTTGTGCATTACACTTGCCTCCCCTCCTCTCCAGTTAAATGAGTGGCAATCAGCTCTTCAGATTGGGCTCACAAATAATAAATAAAGAGAACTTCAGTGTGCTTTGGTTTAAACATTAACTTGGAACCATGGCAAGAGTCAATGCTATTGTAACTTTTTGTTTGTTTGTTTTAAGAAGAATTTTTAAAGCAGAAAGTAGTTGAAATGCTCTTCAAGTCTTAATACGCTAGTTACTCAAGAAGTACTTTTCAATTCAATATGGTAACACCAATTCACCATCAAAGCAATGGATTCAAACATTTTCAGTATAAAAATCTTGCAGAAATGCAGGTAAACTTTTTAATTCAGAAACATACAACTTTTCTTAGGCTTTCTTTTTTTGCTATATTAAGAAAGGTTAAGACCACTTCTCATTTACAACAGAGAATGACTCTCCATCTGTAAAAAATAGAATAAAATTATTTTATGGTATAAAATTAGTATAAAACCCATTCACTTTATGAGACATTCTCTGAAGTTGTTTTTTTAAAACAAGCCAATTCAATATAGCACTATTTCATAGCACAGGAGGAAATGCCCTTTAACTGAAAATTGGATTTTTCCTTGCTTGTTTACTTGAATAAAGGATTAGGGGGAAACAGAAAAATATGTACCTGTATCCTAACAAAGAAGTTTCTACAGCCATTTTGGGGGGCTAAAGAAAGGACAGCACTGAATTATTACTTTTTCAAACCTCTGAAAATGTTCCCCATGCTGTCAAAAGTAAAGAGAAGATAAGGATATCACAGTTATTTAAAAGTCACCCTACCAAATGCACACATATTCTGTAAAAAGAAAAATGTCCCAGGTTAAATTCTTCCTTTTCTAAGAGACTTTGTTTTTTTTTAAGTGATGAGTGCTAGAATCAAAGGAATTCTTTCACACAGAGGAAAAACAATTAAGAGACAAAGGCTGTAAGAGAGAGAACAACATAGAATATAACTAAGCACTGCAATATTAATACCTGTAAAAGATTATGTTCTCTTTCCTTTAACACTGGTGTGCATCCAAATTAAGGCTGCAGGAAAATATGGGTTTGCAGAGTGTAATTTAGATCAACATTTGACCTGAGTGTGTACACAGCTTTTCAACTGTGAGATAGAAAATATGATGTGGTTGAAGGCTGGGCTTTAGTAATATTTGTGCTTCTGCCTCCTGGTATGTTCACTGCATGTCTTGCTTTGGGAGTTCAGTCTGACAAGGTGTGAAATATTAAAGGCTGAAATTCAGGTTGAAATCCAAACAATTCTTACTTGTGCAGTTTTGCATATCTTACCTTCGTGTGTCAGCTTCCCAATGAGTTTAGTGGACTTTTTCCTTTTAACAGGAGCAGGAGTCCCTGCAAGGGGCATTCCCACAAAGGGTTTTCTGCTTTGCTCTAAACACACAAGGAAATGGAGAATGAAACACTGGAAAGGTATTTCTTGCCTCTCTTTTAGTTGCCATCTACGGGTAAAAGATACACAGCCTTCATTTCACACACAGGTTCTTTTCTATCACTTCCACATGATGGAGCTAGTGATTGGTATCGCCCCATATAGAATAAAATCAGCAGGCCATTGTGGTGTTCTCTGGCGACTTAGCACTATGACACAAAATATGGTAGCAGATCACAGCAGAAGCATTGCCAGGGTGCCATATAGCATTGTCATCCAAAAGATGTGTTTTGATTACAACATGGCAGTCTACCAGAATCCACATGTGCCATAGGGGAACTCTGTTGTCAGCTTGTGCTGCAGTAACACTATGTCACTTTGAAAATTTGCTCTATGATACAATGTTTTAATACATTGCAGTTATCATCAGATGGTAATATTTTTTTTTATAAAGATTTCAGATCTGTTCATGGGTTATTGGGAGCACTTCAAATTTGCAGGCGTGGTTTGGATATTTACATAGTCCTGTTAGAATTAGAAAAGGTATTCAGAAAGCCACTAGACTGCAAGTTTGGAACAACAGCAACAAACAAAAAAATCTCAACCAACCAAAAAAAAAGAAACAAACCAAAACTCTAAGTACTTGTTTTATGACTGCTACTGTTTGGTTACAGAAGGGCTGGAGGAAGAAGCCACAGAAAAACTTGTTAAAGGAAAAGTTGTTCACCCAATTTGTTTGAATCTGTCTCTCATTTTTTGATCTTATCTCATATAATTTTGAAGAGAGAAAGAGGAGAAGAGGGAGATGTTTTCTGATACAATGTTCCCTTTCCCTACACAAGATGAGAGATCTGTACTGCAAAGTCAAGGTAAATCAAGAGAAATCTCAGCAATTCCATTTTAGGCAGCTTCTCAGAGTTCTTTTCTTTGGGGTTATCACATATAATGTAAGGACGGCAAATGCCTTGCCTTCACTTCAACACTCCCTGTCCACTCCCAAACAACAGCCTATAAAAGTCAGATTCTCAGCTAATACAACGTAATACAATAATAATAATAAAAAATTAGTAAAGACCCATTGGCTTCAGCAACAGCAATAACTAACCACCTCTGATGTTGTGATTCTTTGTACTTTAGATGCTTAAAATTTCAGAACTGAAAACATTGAACTATGAGTTGTGTTTTGAAACTACCAAGCAAACAGCTGGAACTAGGAGTTTGTATGCTGCCCGTGTTGTGATCAAGACATTTTTATTTCCTATGCATTCAGCAGTTTCATTCCACCATTGCTCCTTTTGCAACATGGTTTTCATGTGATGAGGTGTTGATAAGTGTTTAAAGAAGCCCAGCCACAGCAAAACAGCTCCAATCATATTGGCAGATACTCCCTTGGATTAGTTTTTCTTTTAGATTTGCAAGCTTTTCCTTTTACTGAGACGCTGCCTATGCAGTTCACATCATAAACGAGTCCATCCTGGGGTATTCCCAAAGCAAGCGTGAGCAGGTGCAGCCATAAAGTACGCGTCTCACATTCTCCTCGAGCAGCCAGACATCTGCTTGGCTATATAAAAGAAGCAGGCCCTGCTTGACAGGAAAGGGGCAATGCTGCCAGGAAACAGCAGAGGTGGGAGGTTATGGTCCATCTGATGGGTCCTAGGACTGGCAAAACAGAAGGAAATCCTCTGTATGCACCAAAAGTGGACTCCCTGGGGCAAGGCACAAAGGACTGGCCCTGGTGAAGGAATGTGCTCTTCTAACACTCATTCCCAAGGAGCAGTGAAGACAAGTCTATCCCATTCTGCTGTCCTTCTTTACTAATCCAGCAGGACTGAGGAGTGAGAAACCTGCTGCATGCAATTGGTGTAGCATAATGATAGGGGCAGCAGTTTCTTACTATGGACAGAGTCCAGAGCTGCACTGGTATTACTGGTCTTTCAGACCTCCCACCATAGGGAGGCTGCTGGAGCATCAGTCCCCATCCTCCCCACAATCCCGTACATAAAACCAGGGCAACAATTATCCTTTTCCCCCTGGGCTCTATCCCTTGGTTCAATTTCTCTGTCTTTTTCTGCCTCAGTCTCTGCAGCAGTCATTTCCAAAACACTTCCTACCCTCTGCAGCACCTGCTCTAACACTGTTTTGCTGCCCAGTCAACTCACCTCAGGCTTGCAGTGCCAGGCTCAGACCAGCTCACGCACCCGCCCCAGTGGGCTGCTTCCTCCCAGCCTGTCTCTGGGTGCTGCTGGAGAGGCTTGTCCAGCAGCCCCTCTCTCCCAGGGTGCCTGGGGTGCAGGCAAGCTCTGCCCAGCACAAAGTGCTGATGCAAAGTGCTGTGAATTTGACTCCTGAAGGCTGCTCGCACAGACATCCTGGGGTTATTAATAGCCAATGGCCCAGAGGGCAGAGTCTCAGATAGCACCGCTGCCATCCCTGAGGAGAGGGGAAAGGAAAAGGTCTCCTGCAGTCACTGTCTCAGTGCCCAGGAAGACCAGGCTCTCCATAGGTGCCTCACTTTTTCCTCTTCTCTGTTCAAATCAACATGCTGTTCCCTTTCCTCCTATGGCTTTTTAATGCAATTCATAAAACCTTCTCAATATCCTGTTTGCAGTAATGCCTCAAAACCTATCTTGGGTCTTTTACACCCACCTTCTGCCCCTTCCTCAGTCATTCAGCCCAATGTCCTCTAGGCTGTCATACATAATTCCTAAAATGCATCAGAAAATACAGAAGCAAAATAATTGTTTGCATGAAACAAGAAGTAATAGGAAAACCATAATGTCTAGAAAGCTATTTACAGAGTTCTAGGAAGTAGCTGTGTAATGTATATGAGAAACCAAGCTGAATCAAATAGCAAGGAAACTATTTTCCTGATTATGATAGAAATCGGGTTGATTGCCTGCATTTGGTACAGCTTTGTACAAGCAAATGACCCTCCTTAGCTCCTGTTCACTGTCAGGTGACTCTCCCTCTTTCCCCCTCGCTATCCAGTTGGTTTTAGGATGAAGAGAACATATCTAATTTTACTGGAGTACTTAGAGATGCATATACTTTTCAAGTCCTGAATAAAGCAGAAATCCTTCAGAAAACATTGTCTTCCTATTTCACATTGCAAGACTGAATTCCTATTGGATCAAAATTAAGTTGTCCACTGAATAATCCTAGAGTCTGGTAGTGGGCAGAAAAACCCAAAACACAGTTGTGATTGTAGTAGAAAATCATCTGCACAGAGGATTGCAAGCAAAGTTACTATGAGGAAACATCAGGAGACAGCCACTTTCCTTTTTCCCTAGATTTTGCTCTTCATTTTGCCTGCCCCAAATGCCTATAAAACTTCTCAGTGTGATAAGTGGCTGAAAGCCCCAGTACTGCTTGGAAGGTCCCATAGAAGACTGCTGTAAACATACCTATGGGGGATAATCAGTCTTTATACCCTGCTTAGAGTCAGGGCACATATGGCAATCTTCTGGCCCAAAGGTCCCCATTTTCTTCTTGCTTGCATCCGTATAATTATTGTGAATACTTTACATTGTGTCTATTTGGTAGTGCTCATTCTCCTTCATTCATATCTCCTGTAACACCATGATGTAAGCTTTCCATTATCCAAAATAGTGCTGCAACCTTCACTGAGCCCAGCTGATACACCAGAATGATGTCCAGCCTCGATCCTGCCCTCACACTCTCATGCTGGTGATTTGGGAGTAAATCCCTGGAGCAGTGCCAGTGTAAAACAGGTGCAGGGGATAGCACAATTAAACTGTAAACACCCACTGCTCTGGGCACCATCGCAGAGCTTCGTGCCCGGTGAAAGTATTTACATCTGCACAAAGCTGGAGAGTATCAAATGCTACTGTCACAACTGACCATCTGTCCACACGTCACACCCTCTCCATGCAAATGCAGGTGGCCACACACAGGAGCAGGTCTGTCAGTGTTGGCCAAGCCCTGCTTGTTGCATGTTGTAAAAGGGGGAATATTTTTTCTCCACATAATTTTCTCTTGGATTGGTTTAGGACCATGCTGGACATTTGGCCAGAGGGTGACATCCAGTTGTGCTCTTTGAGATGCTGCTCTCCTATTCAAGTTCCCTGTGTTCTAATCCCTATTCATCAAAGGAGACATTGCCTGTCACAGGATGACAGCATGTGAGAAAAGACATTGTGAGAACATACACAATGTACTGCTGTATTGCTTAAGATCATCAGCCCTTTGCCTCTCCTTTCCCAAAGGCATGAGGTACATTTACCTCTTTATTTTAAGAAGTTTCTAGATACATTTTGATAATAATTTAAGAAACAAATGTGATTTATATTACTGGGTGAGGAGCTGAGAAATGCAGATACCACTACATGGCATCTTCCTGCAGTAACTAGATTTGAGGCTAAACTCTACCTCCTCTCTACTTGCTTCCAGCAGCTGTTTTCAAACTAATTTATAGCTGCAGTATTATTTCTCCAGTCATCTCCTGTGCCTTCCTGAGCATAAATGTCTAGCATGATATGTGAGGTTCTCAATCAGGATATATCAGGCATGCCCTGTAATTAGGACCAAGAACAAGGCACTAATAGCAGTCAAAGGTGAGCCAGCTCCAAGAGACAAGAGTCCCCTGTGGATCCCTATCCCAAAGGATAGGAGATAAGCAGGGTTAGGAGCAAGGCCAAGGACTTTGAAGTCCAGCTTCAAGGAGTGATGGGAACCACAATCTGATGGGGAAAAAGCATTTGTATGCCTAGTCAAAGTCTTGTGTGAGAAGTAGACTGGGGGGCAAGGAAATGAGACAGATTGAGCAGGTATGTGAAGGAAAGTAAGCTGGGAGTAGAGAATATAGGGCAGGATCTTTATCTAGGACTCAGAAATATTATCTGGAAGCTGAAATGGTCGAGTGGGAAAATTCTTTTACTTCCTGTGTGCTGATGTGTAGAATTTAGATTCCTAAACCAATCATCACACTCCTCAGAAACCCCAGGAGCAAAATCCAAGGTTTAGAACAGTCTCTTAGCCAGGCTTTTGAGTGCTGTTGTCCCTGTGGCTGTCATCAGCCTCAAATTCTGAAGAGACCTTGGCCACCTCCACTTTGAAAGATAATCCATAACCCTCATTCAGTGATTTGTGAAGTCTTGTTCTGTCCTTACAACCCTGATCCTCCAAAGGTTGTTTTCATCTGCATGTGCATATAATACATACACCAGGTGGGACACAGGACCTGAGAGTGCGTCTGGAGTGTGCTGCACAGAGCCTGAGCCTCTAACCTAGAAGTAATGTAAGAGTGTTTATCTTGTCAGTATGGCACCAAGATTCACAGGGTGATTTGGATAAAGCAGTCTTCTGTCTGACACTTATTTCCCAAGACACATCTTTAACTGAAATTCTTACCTCCTGCTTAACCTTCAAACTAAATCCTGCCCCCTCCTCCTTTCTATACACGGTTTCTCCTGAGAGACAGGAATGTCTTGTTCACTAGTCTAGAAATGTCAGTTGTGGATCTAGCAGAGACTTCATTTGTATGTACCATGGTGCTGGGTTCAGCAGCTCAGTGGGAATAGTGCACCAATCTGCTATCTCTGCCATATGTAATGCAATGAACTCAGCATAGAGAAAAAGGTATCTATTTTCTTACTGTTACCTTACTCATTCGTGCTACTCAATGCTAAGGGCTTTACATCACTATAAGCCTTACTTGATGAGCTCTTGGGTGGGGAGTTTATCTGGAGGGTGGTGACTAAATTCAATCTTTGCTCAAGTACATGAAGTTTCCATTTATGCCAGCAAGGTAGTACATGTGCTGCCTGTAGGCGATTTCAGCACTTTGGGGAGGAGTTCTTAATCATACAAGGAACTGTCTGTGTCTCACTGTGACCACCTCTCTCTTTCCAAATATACCGTTTACTTAAGTGGCCTTAGGAACAGCCTGAACAAAGCTTTGCCTTCTCTGACGTGTATCTTCAAAATTAATTTATTTTTGCACTGCATTCTTGTGCATCTAATTTCAAGTGGTCTAATTTCAAAGTTGTTTATGTCTACAAAATCATTTCAAGAGCAGTGCATGAGATCTGCCTCGTTACACTGTGCTACATGGACATAAGCAGTAGTTCAGACAGTTGTCATCAGCAGGCTATCTCCTGAGCACATTTTGATCATGTGTTAGTCAGGCAAACAGCATCAGTCTTTTCCATTTTAATTTTCCAAATATAGAAAATTAAGCCTTATCCCTGCTCCCTTTTTCTCCTGGTGCCCAGGACTGATCTGTGCTGAAAGTATTCATAAGCAGCAGATTCCAATATAATTCAATCTATTTTCAAAAAAAAAGTTGAAAAAATAAATTTTGTATTTGTTATTTTAAAATATTTATTATATGCTTAATCTCTTCCAATTTTACACAGACAAGGAAGACTTGTCAACAGTTTGTAGCACCAAAACATGAGAAGCAGTTAATGCCAGGCTCCCTATTGCAACTAAATGGGCTTAATGCATGATGAGATGTAGAACTGGGACGGAAATATGTAGGATTTGATCACAATGCTGGAGTGCGTGTTGAAATAGCTGGAGTGCCCATGGTGTGTTACTTGCTGGACAGCATGTTTGCCTGTATGACCCGCATGCTACCAGCCAGGAATCCCCTCCAAGCTGCAGCAAACCCTTCACTGCCAAAACTCCCTGGTACGAAGCTGACCTTCTCCTCTGGTATGTGGGACTGAGCAACACCATATGTGAACGCTAAAAGAGGATAGATTAGGGAGAAAGGATTTCCCAAGATTTTAAACCCTCCAGACTTAACACCACATCAGGTGAATGCCAAAGCCCACAGTAACTCAGAGAACAGTGGCAACATCTAGTGGCCGTTGAAGCTATAGGTCTGTGCTATCAGGGAATACCCTTCGTCTTTCCTGCATGCCACGTATTTGCCCTCCTATGCTTTTTGCTGGACATTCTCCTTCCATCGGGTATGAGTGCGTGGTGGTAGATACCCCTGCCAGGCACCTTATTTTCTGATTTTATACTTCTCTGTGAGGTGCATACTGAAGGCCAAGTTCATCCCTAGCCTGCTACACAGCTGCTTAGTAATCCTTTGGCTTGGCAGGCACTTGTCCCACCTTTCACAGTCTGTTCATCTGGCTCCTCCTGACGTGATCTGTTGTGAGGGGAAATGACTCTCACTTGAGAAGGTTGTAGAGGTTAATAAGGAATTTAATCAGAGCCCTGGATACAGGAACCGTCCCGCAATGTGTCAAACCATCTGGAGTCATAATCCTACTATGTCGGCTTTATTAAGCAAAACAAGATGCAGTCCTAATCTGCAGCCTGTGCATCTGTAGACTTATTTCTTTGGAAGCTGTGCTTCTGGTTAGACAGAAACTCAGGTCTGGCATCAGCAAATATTGCTGCCCCTTCTGGAATTTTCTGTCAGCATGTCAATTAGAAATATGCTGAGCAGTCCCAAAACTCACCTTCAGATCACTGCATAAGGATACCTCTCACTGTAATTAATCTGAAAAAAATCCTCAAAATTATACTTAGACAAATATACAAAGCCTCCATCCTACATCTGATCCTGGTGTCTTCTGCAGTGCTCATGGATTACTGTTTGTGAGTGAGATGTGTCTGGGAAAGGCAAACTCCTAATGTTTGTCCTAAACTGAACACAGTAAACCTCACAGCACCCAGAAACTGAGTAGACTTTAACATGAAGTGGGTTAAGGTTAGAGCTAGGATTAGATTTAGAGCCTGAGGATACAATGGGATATACTTGATTTCCTAGATGATTTGTTTTTCTGATATTTTGGTTGATATTAAGTTGAATTGTGCAATGTGAGTTTATATTTGGGTTTACCAGAGCTGACAAACTTCCACTGAAATCAGATGTACAAGCAGAGGGTAGGTTAGAGCAGGCTGAGGGGCAGTGATGGGTCATGCCAGCTTGGGCTGGCCCATGAATTTTTTCAGCCTGTTAGTGAGTATTTTCTAGCCTGTAGCACCAAATTTTCAGTTCTCACTTAAGTTTTTGCTTACATGAGGCTTTTTTAATGTAAAAGGGCTTTAATTACAACTTAGGTGTTTTTATCACTGAGATATCCCACCCTTTTTGAGATTCCTTATATTCTCTTGGCCTTAGTATTTTGTCAGTAGTGCAAACTACATGTGCTGTACAGATAGCAAATTCTCCTGGGTGCCAAGCAAAGGAAGTGACAAAATGCTGCCTGTAAAGTGCATATCACAAGTTTATTTTTCTGCACAAACAAATAGAAAGTGATTGTAAATTGGAAGAAAAAAAAAGGACAAAACAGAAAAGGGAAAACATAGTTCCATAAACAAAGATGCCAGCTCTAGTCTTCTGGGGTCACATCTTCCACCAGACAGAGCTCTGCTGCTGGACTCCCATTTTCAGAGCACTGGTGGGTCTCTTCTAGGCCTCGATGGGTCTAGTAGGGGAGGGTGGATTTTATAGTAGAAAGGGAACATATTCTTTATGAGGGACAGTCTTGCCTTGCACTGTCTTGCTCATGTCTGGTGATCAGTGACTCTTCATCACACCAGTCTCCTCTGAGATTCTTCCTCTCAGCTGCTGCAGGATCTTGAGGTTATCTCTGGTATGTGGACTGGTAAGGTCTGTTAATTCTAAAGCAAAGATAAAACTCCAGAACTGCTACAGCTGCAATGTGTAACCTGCAGCATGCTAGAGAGGAGGGATGATAGGCAGTTTTAAATCAGAGCCCATGCAGACATCTTCAAGTGGTTAACAAGGGAACACCAGGGTTTGGCCTACCATTGCAGCTTATAACTTAGCAGGTGGGAGCTAAAACTTGTCAAACAACTGATTTTGTCTGTGCTTGTTCAACAGCTGAGGAATTAGACATTTGGAGAGGCTCAAGACAAGCTTATATGGTTCAAAAGTATTCCCTGTAATCTTACCTGTGACCTTTCTAACAGGCCAGCCACAATATTTTCATGAGCAGAGACTAGTAGAGCTGTTTAAAGCCAGCAGTAGTTCAGTTCCTTACAACTTAACAGATGCATCACAGTACTATTTCTCATCTCATCCTACTTACAGCTACAGGCCTTCTTTGGGATACACCACAAGCACTGTAGGCCTCATCTGCAACACCCTCTGCTTCTGCAGATCAAGTCCTATGTCAGCATAGGATCCAGAAAAGTTCATGAGGGGCTGAGATCCACTACTTTGGTTTTGCTTCTAAACATAACTTTGAACCAAGGATGTAAGTAAAATACAGTGTTCCCAGCCTCCTGGTTCTTTTCCTTTCTCTTATGTTTAATATTTGTTCTCCAATCAAACCTATTTTTTTTTATCTCCTGCCCATTACATTATCAGAAATGGTGGGGCAAATGCAGTTATTCCACAAACTTGAGTCTGACATCTAACATTGAACAGCGTTTGGCCATCACTCCTTGGCAGGCACCATTGTTTCCCAGAAATCTAGCATGGGATCACTGAAATACTAACTAACCACATGCAATCTCCCTACATACTATGGCCAGACGTCTCTATTTTTCCAGTGGTAAAATGAATTTCCTGAGACACTCAGGCCCTGAGCACTTAACTTTAGAGGCCTGAGGGAAAGGGACACTGGAGTAAGATTCAGAATTTCTGAAGTTATTTCTTCACTGCAGAACTATTTTGAGCACCCTTTCTCTGGTCCACACAACCCCTCTCTACACCTGAGTTCAGTAATGCTTTCAGCCTGGGCTAGCTTGTCTGGCTTAGGCTAGTGGCTTAAACCACTGGTCAGTGACAGACAATGCAAGGAGACAAAGCTTTTAGAGCACTGCTAGTCCTTGAGTTCCATCCCACGGCATTCCTAGAAGACTCCTTCTGTGTTTGGAAAGAGTCACTACAGCATAAAGGAAATTTTTTTCTAGAAATGCTGGCAATGCAATGCAGCACAGAATGAGTGAGAAAGTGATCATCCAAGATAGGTTTTGTAGCATGGCTGCTCCCCTTCACTGGAGCTAAATGGATTCTGGTGATCTGAATTAACTCTATGGTGAGGATTTCTCCTGGGGCTTTCCAGGGACACAAACAATGTACTCATCAATTCAGGTTGGCTACTTCTGTGTCATTTGACTAGGTGCAGCACCTCTTCTGACTCAGCCACACCTCTGCTCATTAACTCAAGGTATTCTCAAAGGTTTTCTTAACCATCCTCTCCCACGGCTGATAGTGTGCTAAGTGAGGTGTCAGCGCTGTCCTCTTCTTTGCCTAGCATGCTCATCCTATGTTTCAGGGCCTCCAGGGCCCTGCAAACATAGGCTGCAGAACAAGTCTAGCCAGAGTGAAGTATTCAAAGGCAGAATTGTGTATTACTTCCCCTTTTCTCTCATTCTCTCCCTCCCAAGCTTGTCTAAGATTAGAACTGCTGGCTAGGTTCTCCAGCCTTCTTTTTCTTTATGGGAGAGCACATGTGAAAAATCTCAAGGTGCTCACAGAGAAGGACTTTAGAGCCTCCAAGAAAAAGTAAAGCCCCAGCTTTCATGAAAAGAGCTACACATCATTGGCTCCCGCTGTACATAGGAAGATTGGCTTGAACTTAGTGTGAAACAACAGCAGCTGCACTGCTTACAGACTGCATCAGCCTTACTTGAACACCTTTTTTTCTCCCCAGAACCTACATTGTAGTATATTCAAAGTTTGTGTACAGTCCAGTCAGAGAATGGCTATTGCTTGAAGGAGACAAGCAAGTCTAATGAGATGGAGACTGGTCTCAAACAGGGCTATGAGACCCTTATTCTGTCTCCCATACACATTCCTGAAGGTTTGACAAAAGGCTAGGCAATCCTGGCCCAGGAAGAGGTAGCAAGTCCCTTCCCTGCAACTGAGGCATCTGCTGTATTTGGAGCCAGTGCTTCAGGAGCAATGCTTTCTTGGTGTACTTGTGAGATCACACTGTAAAAGTGGTTGCTGGAAAAGGAGGAGCACAGGCAGAAAGTAAATGGCAGGGTTGTTTGTAAACTGGAGTACAGATGACATGCACATACACATGCACAGTCCCCTAGTAATATGCTGAATTCTTTCTTGGGAAAGGGAATGCTTTCTTCTGGTATGCCTTTAGTGTAGGGATTAAGTCGGAGGCTGGCCTGGGACATTCATGGAATAACCAGTACTCTTTCCCCACTATCACCAGCAAACTGAGCTCTGGATGTGTGTATGAGTGCAGATCTTCTAAGACTCTCAGAACATTTCATTTTTTGCCAAATAGACCCCAAGAATACCTAAATCATTTAGTATAAAGTTTTACTTGTGACTTTCTGTTGCCCTGACCTCCTCTTCCATACTGAGAACATTTCTAAAGGACTTCTGTTTTCCGGCCATCACAAACTTTTCAGCAAGTTTTATGTCATGACCTACTTCTAATCTAGCCATACTTCCATCCTAAACAAAACACAAAGATAATGTACAAATGCATATTCAATCTTGCTTCCTTTTAAAGCCAACTATACCTTCTCCCATGCAATCCACCTTTGTACTTACAGTATCCATATCCCATTCCAGTGGGACTAATGCTGCAGGGCCTTTCTTTGTGCCAACTAGCCACTGCCTGAGCTTAGCTTTGACTTTGTGTATCCTCAAAAATTGATACTTCCTCTTCCAGTTCCCACAGCTGGTGATAGCCCCACGAAGTCCACTCAAAGGCCCTCTTTGGCAAACTGCTTTCAGACCTGAGTCATGTTGAGTACCAGCTAGGATGACTCTCCCTTTTACCCCCAGCCTTGGTGACTGGACGAACGGGCACACATCATCAGTCTTCTACACAGGGCACGCTGCCCCCATGTGCATGGGCAAACACCACTGCTCACTCTGCTCTCTTGCCTTATTTCCCATTCCCCTCCAGAGGGAAATCTGGGAGGAGTGTCTAAGACGAAGCCCCCACTTCTACTTTCACTCCCTGCTGAGTGTTGCTGTGTACGTGTGTGTGTGCACACACAGATGAATGTATACAGACTGACAGGCTTGGCAAAGAGCAGTCTAATGGGAAAGCTAAGGCTTCTGTTCTGAAATCCTTCTTTACCCTTTCTTCCTGGAATGCTCTTTCCCCACAGTTTCCTTCCATTCAAGGTTGACTCCAAAGCCCTTGGGAAAGGAAAATCGCTGCTTCCTGTGTGTCCTTATGTGAGACAACCCCTGCCATTCACCTTCTCTAGAGGTGGGTTTTGCTCCTGTGTACAAGTTCCCAGTCTCTGTGTATCACATATATGCCCTATCTCCACATTCTTCCTCCTACTGTAGCCACAGCCAGTGAGCCTTTCCTTGAAGTTTCCCATCTGAGACCAAGGGGAGGCTGGGGTAGAGGGTGATGCAGAAGGGGAATAATTTGTTGGGATTTTTTTCTTCATTTTGTGTCACTCATCCCAAGGTACTGAGCTGACATGCAAGACAAAACAAGCACTATCTCTGCAGGGCCACAGACAGGATGGGAGGGGTGCCTGCCTCAGTGGTGGCCAAAACTTGGCCTCCAGACATTGGCCTGCATCCCTGTTCTTGCTGCTGAGAATTTAGGCCTGGCCACCTGAAACCGAGAGGCAGAAGATGGATTTGGAGAAGGCCCTTGGCCTGCCTGACCAGGCTCTGGGGAGCTCTGATATGGCTTAGGGAACTGGCTGAGCTCCACCTGGAAGGATGCCGGTGTAGCAGGGGCAGAAGATGCCATTTCTGTTCTCCACAATGGCTCATCCAGTGTGGTGGCTGAGCGGGGCATAAGCACGGTGGGTGCCAGGCTGCTTGAGGCTGGCATGGGAGCCGGAGTGGAGAAGCGACGAATCTCCTGAGTCTTGGCTGTTTTCACAGGGACCTGCTTGGCTGCCATGAAGGATGAGCTAGCCTGCTGGGTTGGCTGACCAGGAGAATTCTGAATGCTGGGGCTTGGGGGATCCCCAAAACAGAACATGGCTGACTTTAATTGATAGGGCTGGTGGCGCATTATATCAATGACCTTGATCCCTGATTTCTGGCCAGGTGGCTTTTTCACTTTGCTCTCTGCTTTGCTAGCCTGAGATTTGCTGGCTGCCAGGGGATAGAAAGGGGAATGCATTGGGTTGTAAGCTATTGGAGGGGGAGCCCGGATGTTGGGTGAATATTTCCAGGATGAGGGTAGAGAAGGGGAAGGAGAAGGGGTCCTGGGCTTTGGCTCTGGCTTTGGTGTTGTCTCCACTACAAATTTGTCCATGCGGCTCTGGCGCTTGGCAAAGAGCTCTGCCCCCTTGCCTTTAAGCTGAGGCATGTCCTGGGCCCCATTTACCAGTCCAGCGTCTGGCTTAGGAGCTACTGGAGGTGGGGTCTTGAACTTGCGTCCTGAAGATTGCATGAAGTTGCAGGCCTCAGCACCCAGGCTAAGGAAGTCTTCTTCAGGCCCAGACTCAAAGCCTGCCCCAGGGTGGTCACCTTTTGGCTTCTCATCCAGGTTCTGCACCAGAGACAGGAGCTCAGGGTTGGGTGAATTCTTCTTCTTCTCCTCAATCTTACTGAACATGGGTTTCTTGTTGCCTCGTCGGCGAGCCTCCTGCAGGATGCCTGTGCGGGGAGCTGGCACAGCAATCCTCTGCTCCCTGGATGTTAAGGGCTCCGAAGGAGGTCGTGGCATTGCTGGAGTGATGGCAGGAGAAGGCTGCTTTGGCACAGGGGAACTGCTTCTCATATGCTGTGATGGTGCTGGACTAATATACAAAGAAGAAGAGGCTGTTCCATGGACTCGTGGCTGGGATGCTGCAGAGGCCACATCCCCTCCTGGCTTTGAGGGAGTTGATAGATAGATAGAGGTGGTGGATGTTCGGGCAGTGCTGGCAGAAGACTTAGTTTCTGAAGAACTTCCTCCTTTTGCCTGTGACTCCAGTGGTGATGTTGGCCTTCCTGGTGCAGGGATATACAGAGATGTGGAGGAGCTGACTGGACCACGGTGTGTTGGCACTGGTGCATTGGCAGGTGTTCCTGGAGCAGGAGTTGAGAAAGGGGGAACCACCGTGCTTTGCCCACCCAGACTTTCACTGGGTTTTTTGGGTGCAGATGGCCTGAAGATGACCGAGGATGTTGCTGGGCGTTGGCCAGAAAAGCCAGGAGTAAAGGGCCGTGCAGACCTGTTGAACATGCTTGTCGAGCTTGCAGAGAAGGAGTCAGGGGTGCTTGATGGAGGCGGGAAGAAAGTGGGACTAGGAGAAGTCAGGAGCTGAGTTGGGAGGGCTGCTGGCTCCTTGCTGGGCACTTGTACACCTTCCAGGTGGATGCTGACGGGAATGCTGTCTGCTTTCTCTGGCACAGGCATATCTCCGTTCACTGTGCCCTGCTTTGGCTGGGAAGCTGGGGCAAGCTGGGGGTTCTTCTGCTCTGGAACTTTCTCTACTGTGTATTTCCCAGCCCGTTCCCTCTGCTGCTCAAATAATCGTGCTCCTTTACCTGAGGCTTCACTCAAACCTTTTTGCTTCTCTTCCTTCTGTTTAGCTTCAGACTTGGACTTTTCAATGTCTAGGTAAGTGTTGTCCCAGTCTGAGTGGTTAGTTAGGCTTCGGGCTTCAGAGAAACCTTCCTCATCAAATTCAGACTCACTAGTTGGAAAAACTCCGTCTTCCTCCTCGTAGGAGCGGTCTTCATCGACACTCCCAAAGCTTACCAATGTATACTTCTTAGCCCTCTGCCTGCGCTTCTTAAACATCAGCACTCCCTTGGAGTGGGGGTTGGGTGCATCTGTCAGCAGGGATGCAATGGTTCTGCACTTGGTTTTGGCTTCTTTTACATTCTTCTCCTGGATGCTTTCGTGGCGGTGGAGCTCTGAAAGAGATAGAAAGAGGCAGTCTCAGCTCAGCAAAAGTCTGGGTGAACAAAGGTGCGCAGTGATATGGCTATGTTCTAGTGACCAGAGGAGGAATCACACTCACTCCCTGCCCTTCTTTTTCTTTTTCCTACTTTTGCTAATGGTAGTGTCTTTAGGAACTGTTGATAGAAACTCAGGAAGAGTTTTCTCTTTCCCTGCAAACACAATAGAAATTGATGCAGGTGTGGGGAGGGAACTCGTCCCACTCTGATGGCCAGTCTCTGTTTCCTCATCAGACCCGAGATTTCCTATTTCTGAAGGAAGTGGCTGAGCCCCAGGTGTTTTTACAGTTCTCTCAGGAACTCACTTCTGACCATTTTATCACAAAGCATCCATTCAATGGGTACCAGCTAATGTGGCAAAGTCACCTGCAGTGGGGGACAGAGCTAAGTTTACTTGTTTTCCCAGGGACTGCAGATGTCTCCCAAAACCTGGCTAGGCTGCACAATTGTTGCAAGTGTCATCACTCCCACCCCATGCTGAAAATACAGTGTTGATTTGCAGAGCAGTCATCCTTCCAGGAAGCTCTCATGGTTTGTGGATATTCCATAGCACCTGCTGCTGCTTTGGGATTTCAGCAAGGGGATTTCTGTGGCTTGAGGTCACCTCATGTGGATGCACAGTCCATTTCTCTCCTTTGCACTCAGAAAACTGGAAACAGCAAAATCAATGCTGAAAAAGCTGCTCACTATTTGTACTTGCATTTGCAATTGAAAACTTTCTGCAAAACTTTCCTTACAGAATGATTCCACCTTGCTGAACCAAGACTGAAGTGATGTCCAGTTTTTGGTGTAGACTTAGTGCTCTTTAGGGTAGTCATGGAATTGCCCTCAAAGATCTGATCTCCACAGTGGAAACAAGCTACAGTCCCTGAAGGTTTGTCCACTCCACTTACAAATCTGCATGCCTGTGTCTCTGGGGGTTATTCACAATGGAGGAAATAAGGGAAGTTGCTACAAGCAACGTTACTAAGCTACTGCACTTCACCTCATGGTATTTTGTTTCTACATTTACAAGGAGAAAGAGCAGCACTACAGAATCTTAGTCAATTGCAGAATATGTAAACTCTGGCCCGTGGGTGACTCATGGGAGGATTTCTGCCAAGCAGCTAGGGAGGTACAGTAGACAATCTTGGCTATAGCTCCACCAGCTCTTGATCTTGGATCAGCATTAACATCCACATACAAATTCCCTAGAAAGTTGCTCTCAACTGTACTCTGAAGCAGTTGGTAAGAAAGGCCCTCCGGGACCTGCTGCTTACCTTGCTCTTCACTTCTTTCTACTTTTCTCATCACCGAAGGCTAATGCACATAACTAATTATACCAATCCTCCCAACAGAAAAATTATCATATGATTCAAGCTACAATCTTACACAGCAGTTTAAGAAAAAAAGAGAAAGAGGAATCTTCCTGAGATGACTTGTTGAAGAGCAAGAGTGAAATAAGAATAGGCAAAAGAATAGGGGAAGGAGAGTGGAATAAAAAGGAGAAAGAAGGAAGAAAGAAGGAAGAAAGAAGGAAGAAAGAAGGAAGAAAGAAGGAAGAAAGAGGAAAGGGAAGGGAAGG
>VXBA01004709.1:36954-67017 GCA_013399895.1 Serilophus lunatus
AAGAAAAAGAAAAGAAAAGAAAGAAAAGAAAAGAAAAGAAAAGAAAAGAAAAGAAAAGAAAAGAAAAGAAAAGAAAAGAAAAGAAAAGAAAAGAAAAGAAGAGAAAAGAGAAGAGAAGAGAAGAGAAGAGAAGAGAAGAGAAGAGAAGAGAAGAGAAGAGAAGAGAAGAAAAAAAATGAGAAACGAGAAGATATTTGTACCTGCATAAGGCTGATCCAAGCTTGAGAAGGCAGAGTCCAGACCTGGAGAGCTGGGCATGTCACAAAGCCCGTTTAGTTCACAACTCTCCATAAACATAAGAAGGAGGCAATGAGAGAGGAGTAAAGCAGTTCCCTGCTGGAGTAGAACCAAAACTCTGAGATGTCCAAGCCCTTTCCTATCAGCTCCACAAGCCTTTTAAAGCCTCTCTTTTGTCTCGTAGGCATTGCTGCTGAAAGCCATGAGGTCACTTTGTCTATTTTTGTCTCAATAGCTTCATCACTGAGCAGTGTGATGGACGTTGTCACCTGGCACTTAAACACTCCTCTTCTTTCCTGCACCCTGTATTCCCTGTAAGGAGAAACTCCTCTTTTTTTTTTTTATTTTAACATAAGAAAATACACTCTGTACTCTTGCAGCTTCTTTGGTGCAAGCCTCAGGTTAGAAAGGTGCAAGCTTCAAGTTAGTGTTACCAATGCCTCAATGTCCAGAATTTCTGTGCCAAAGAGCCCTTCAATGAGATGAAACTAACACAGTGCACATGTCCAACATGGACAGGCAGAAGAAACACACACAGGAAGGAAGCAACTTTCCTTATTTGAAACCTTCAGAGAGCACCCAGCTACAGGTTAAACATAAGGAAAAAAGAGAAAGGAGAAGCTTTCTTTTCATGTATGTGACAATTTTCTTCCATGTCTGAGGAAAAACAGTCCATGATTGCTGTTATGTTACAAGATTAAGGAACACTTGGCAAAGGAGCATTAGGATCCTGGGTGCCTGCAAGTGAAGAAATTTAGTTGAATTAAAGTAGCAGAGGTTGTTACCTACAAAACTGAAGAGCATGGTTGTGCCCAGGGAGGGTGACAGAGTGTTTGGACACCAAGGAGTGGTGTTATGGCATCACCATTCAAAGTTCTAGCACTGGAGACTGAGAGGTGTTGAAAGATGAGATGCTGGTAGTGAGGACTGTGGTGGACAGGGAGGAAAGGAACAGATGCTGATGGGAGTCAGCAAATCTCTGCAATTGCGGCCTGCTCAGCATCTCCTCACACTTTGCCTGACTGCCTCTTTCTTACTTGAGCAATAGGTCCTGTGAGAGAATCCCAGAGCTGTGGCCAAGGGACATTATCCTGTGAGTCTCCCTCCCAGCAGCCCCAGCCTTAACAACTCTGTAGCTTAGGATTCACACAGACCATCTCCAGGGTTAGTGAGTCCAGAAAAATGAAGGTCTGACCATTTCTGAAATCCAGTAGCCATCACTGCATGACAAGAAGATAACTCCCACAGGCAACATTGCTCTAGGGAGACTTGTCATGTCATACAGAAAATCTTACAGCAAGAGCAATGAAAGTGGTTCAGTCTCTTCCTTGGTGAATATTTACACATACAGGGATACAGTCTCTTTGAGGAAACCTTGTAATACCTGATACATATAATTGGAATGAAAATACAACTCTGTCTCTACTAAGAATATTCAAATGGAATAGATAGAAGATTAAAGGAAAAGGTTATAAAACTCTCATAAATTTAGTTGGTGTGGTAGATAATTTCTATAGATTTTCTTGGTCAGCATTTGAAGCACTTATTTCATGTCCCCACTGAATTCCAATGGAAAAATCCACAAAATGAAATATTTCTATTCAGCAAAGCCTACAAAGATTTTTATATGAACTTAATGAAATTCCACTAAAGTTAAATCACTTTTGTTACTAATTACAGTAAAGAGAAGCGTAAAAAGTATAAATCTTTTCAAGATTGGGCCTTATTAAAAGAAAGCACTTTAGCATATGCTCAGGAAAACTACTGAACAAGCAAACTTATATGATGTCAGATATTGCTTATGTTCTCTAGGAAGCAAACAATGATAAATTTTATTACCAAAGATCAAATTCTAGAAAAGCTATGACTATAGAAAATAAGTACTTTGCTAATTACAGAGATGAAGAGACTGTTCCTCTGTGATGAAATGCTACTTGTCTACTAATTTTTTCACATGGGATCACCTAGAATTTTGTTCTTTGAGCTATTTATATTAGATAAGATCATTTTTTCCATGGCTAATGTTGCAAATATCTCAGTTAAGTCATTAGGGGCTATACACATCTCATACTTTTCATACCTGGAGTCCTTTCAAAACAAGATTTGGATGAGTTATATTGACCTTCTAAGTATCCCCCCGTTGAAAGCTTCAACCTTTCAAGCTTTGATCACTATTTAAATTGCAAACAGTTAAGCAGAGGGGAATGTATTCTTTTACTTAAAAGAAGTGTTAAAACTCTCATGATAGGAAACATATTTCTTATTTTTGTACGCTTCCATCACATAATCTATCCATAGATATGGCTTCAGCTCCAATTTAGGATGCTACAGGCAAATGCTTCAGTCTTACTCAAGTCTGCAACAATAAAGCATGTATCTGAGGTTAAATAGTTAAATACTTTCTTCTTAATGTCCACTGATTTTAAGTATCCCAGTGAGATGCTGGCCCACTGCAATCTCCCAGTTTTAGAAAAACAGAAATCAGCTTTTCTGTAGATGCATTGACAGCCCATGAGAAAAAAACATGCACAGTTATTTTGCAGATTTTTGACCATTCCTAGCCACAGTGCTCTTGAAAGAGCTCTGTTAGGCAGAGAGAGTGTGGAGACATCACTGTGTGTGACTGCAGTGTATTAGTCTCATGATTCCTGCTGGAGACTTGAATAACTTGTTCATTCAAAATAATCTCCCTAATTTGAGAATTTGTCTTTCTTTCTGAGCTTGATCAAAAGTGTCCTTAGTGCAAAAGGTAGCACATATGGTCAGTTTTTCTTTGCTGACAGCTCACACCCGAGCCCTGAATATTTTCTACATAGTCTTCTTCAACAACACTGCCAAAGTTCTGCCAAAGGAGAATTTTCTTTTGCCAGGACAGCACCTGTTGAATGCACTAGTCTTTTGCAGTTTTACCCCAATTTCCCAAGAAAAGTTTATGCAGTTATGCTACATGTCTTTTGATCTTACCCATTTCATGCTAATAGCTTTTGAATCAATTTGCTAATTTTGCTAAAGATAACAAAGATACAATGCTCCTTTCAGTTTACATGGAAATAGGTGGCTTGGCAAAGGAGACAGACCCTGCCATAGGAAGCGAGAAGCCTGAGTGCAGTCCTAATCAGGCATCAAAAACTGAAGAACACACACAACAGAGAGGTTATGCATTCTCACTTTGAATGTGAGAGACATCAGACAGATTTTCATTTACATACAAATGAAAGATATCAAACATAAAACATAAATTAAAAGGACACCAGGATCTGCTAATTCTGCTGCTCACAAAATTGTTTGATATCTAACAGCAGGATACCATTGATTCATCATTTCTTTGTCCTTTGCTGTTTCCAGCATCTACCATGTAGTAATACAGACTATATGCTCACCAGCTGGATATGTGGACTTGATTAATCCTGTAGAACTTGCCATATATTCTTGTTATCCAATTGATTTTAGTAATTTTCTGCAACTATTCAAACTCCTACTACATTTTTACTTTTGAGCTCCTCAATCCAGGTAACCCACCTCCCTCCCCTGTGTCCCCCACACACCTGGGTTTCTGTGGGAAGAAAGACCAGAAAAAGGCTGCAAGGTGTCTCAGCTAGGTTCCAGTTCTGAATAGTGGCAGTTTTGAGGCCGTGGTGTGCCCCACAGCACATACTGCTTGTTCCGCCTAGATGCAGCCAGAGGACAAGATCCACTGACAGAAGAGAGGAGGGTTGGGATTTTTAATCATCTGTCTCCTTGCCAGTCATGTAACATTGAGGTGGAGAGGACTTTTGATTGACATGTTAGTGTTTAAAGCTTCATGGGTGAAAATATAGAGGTAGTCCTGTTAGATTCAGAAGTCCAGTGAAACACTACTACCAACTTAGTCAGTTAGCTAATCTGACATCATGAACCATTAATAGTTATGTTTTCTGTTCTATTCTTAGCCAATTGTGCAGTCACCTTACAGTAGTCCTGTCTCATCTATATTTCTCTCACTAGAGAAGTCATGTGGAACCATATCAGATATCTTAGAGAAGCCAACATATACTGTGTCCACCTTATTTCTTTAGCCATGAATTCTTATCTTACTGAGCAGGTCAAAGACTATCTCTCTTTCTACTTTTTCTTAGTCCATATTTGCTTTACTATTAATTTTGTTTTCCACAAAGTATGCTTGAAAGAACGACTTTATTCACCTAATTGAAGCAAAACATTTTTTTTTCCTTATCCTCAGAGCCAATGTCTATTAGAAGGATGTATTCTTGCTCTTCTTCCCTGAAACCCTTCCCATTATTCCAGGGTATTTACCAAGGACTGAAGACCATTCTGATACAATTTTAATGAATTCCTTACATTTCACCTGTATAGAGAATATGATTCAGCCTTGTCCTTTCAGTATAGTCAGTGCATTAAGACATGCTAAATCTACTCACCCCCATTCCTGCTCCTGTTTCTTTCAAAGAGGTATATTCTTGGTTAACCTAAGTGGTAGATGCACTGATGACAGTGAAGTTTTACACATTTCAAAACAAAATGATCTCCTTTCCTGCAATGGATTTAAGTGAAACTGAAGACTGATTATTTGCCAGGTTGACACTTTTCTCCTTTCTAGATATAATTTTCTCTCATTTCTTTTGAGTAATATTGTTTAATTATCTCTTGTCAAAGTCCTTTTATGCCTCATCCTTTTATGCCTTTCTCTTATCCATCACTTTCTCTCATTTCAGTGTTGTCCCTGAGCAGACATGTCCAAACCTTGTCAGCAAGTCCCATATAATTTTCACAACTGGACAGGGAGAGGGATTCCCATTGCCTGTTTACATTATGATTTCTTTCAACTTAGCTCTCAAAATCCTGGAACCTAAAAACTATCAGCTTGGCTAAGACAGTGTTGTGTTATATATATATAGTTGTCTCAGTGTGATTATTGCTGTCATCACTCTTGAGATCTGAATTATTGGCAAAAATTTGGGTTAATGCCATTGTTCCCCATTAGCCTTTAATATCATAAGTCAGACCAGAAGTGGACGTAGAAGAACAAGCTATGCTAACTTAATGTATGTGGCAGTATAGTCTCAAAAATCACTAGCTGAGGCTCTGCAAGGACCATGGAAGTGTGAGCTTGGAAGAGAGCTGCTGATACTTTTCACCAGCAGCAGAATGATGAATGACCTCTGATCATGTTTAGGAACTGTGACCCAGAGTCAGAGTCTCTGTGCTGACAATAATAATCATGTCTGAGTAAGTGATAATTTTGAAAAAATGCCCCAAATGATATCTCATATGGTGGAAATATTAGGACAAATGAGAGTATATATCTTTTCATTTCGAGGATCACATAATTTTACTCCATATATCTTCAAATACTAAAGTACTTTTGCCTCCCAGAAAATATTATATGCAGCTAAATTTATCTTGAGTTAATACATGTTCATCTAAGTCCATGTCTCTGTCAGGCTCTGGGGAAGCAGGAAGAGAGGAAAGCTCTATCAGCCTTACTTCCAGTGCTGCAATCCAAAGCATCCTCTTTGAAATGCTGGGCAAGAGTGATGCCCAGGGGAATGATGCTGGATTTCTCCAGTAAGAGTACCTGAGGAAGATGGCAAATTACTTGTGACAAATTTTGAGGTGGTTCAAGAAAAAATGAAAAATTCATCCTGACTAGCTAAGATGGACAGCACTAGTTTATAATTTCTGTCTTTTGCCCAAATGGTTAATACATCAGCCTGAAAATATCTCCTCTGTGCTTTTGATAGAAGAACATGAACTGAAGGCATAAACTCAAATATTCCATGTTCCAGCCTAAAAGTAGACAAAGAGGGCTCTAGATGCCCAGAGTTTAGCTTATTGTGATCTTGTATAATAAATGCCTTTCAAGGGCAGAGAATTCAAAGCTGGATGTTAGTTATTAAGTAGAGTATTCTTAAGCAAACACATACAACTAGACTGCGTAGTGCATACAGTGTTTGTAATATGATTTCCCAAGTGGATGCAATTTCCAGTTTAACGTATGCTGAAGTGAGATCAGACTCTCCACCTGTGATTCAATCACAGAAGCTGCTGTCCTTGTTTCCCTAGTGGCTGGCTACTCACTGAGTAGCAAGGACCAAGGGTAATTCAGCATTGCTTCATACTGCTAGAAACAGACTTCCTGTAAAATCAATAGTTCAGGCAATTAATCTTAATCTGCTGGTCTGAGCAGGATGCTTTTCTACTTTACTTTAAAGCAGGTAGGATGGGGTCAATTTACTACTGTCCTCAACCTTTTGGTCTCCTAGACTACAGTGAATGGCAAAGCCAGTAAGTTAGTCTAACAATCACATCACTGTGATCATTAGAGTCACAAAACTGTCAAAACCGAAAACCAAGTAGAAAATGAGGTGCAGTAAGTTCAAACTGCCATTCAGGTACTTGATCTTGTTCATAGCTCCTGTGGCCTATACTGATTTTAGCAGGCTGAGAAATGGCTTGCTGCACTCACCCTCTCTGCAGAGAAATGTGACTGCAGTCACTCTTAGAAGAGGTAATCTGTATGACCCTCCGATGAATAGGCCACTTATTTATAAGCATCCTATCTTTTCAAGCGATGCTGCTGTACATCCGCTTTAAACAAGAAGGATTTCCTTTTCTGATATGGAATGTAATATCTTTGATGACTTTGCACAGGCAGCCAGGCCCATATAAAGCAGAGGAGGAAATTTCCCCACCCATTCTTCCCTCCCTTCCCCTACCATACATGGAAAGGCTATTGAGTCCTAGGAACTAAAAATAGTCCAGTGGATAAGTTTAAATTGAGATATTTTGAAGCACTTCTTGCACTGACACAGTGTGATAGCAAGTTAGGAATAGACCGTTGTCTGTCTGTCTTCTACTAGCAATTGGTATTTTCAGTTTTCAGAAATACTGAGCCCTTGAGATGATTAAGGATGGGGGTGAAAATATAGTGCCCCTTAGAGAGTACAGGTGGCTGAGAAGAAGCAACCTTGGCTACAAATGGATCCCAAGCCTCTGAGGCTGGTGTGAGAAGAGAAGGACATTGCAGAAGCTATGGGGAAACAAAGAACCTCACAGCAATTACTTGTGATAACTCCAGTCTGATTTTCTCTGCCACAAGCTCCCACTTTCTGATAACCTCTTGAAATTGATTCAGATTTTTTAATATGTGTTTTCTATCTTGTTTTCATTTTCTTCTGCACTGTCCAAGAGGCACATAAATGATCTCAGGAAGAGACATGGCTTGGCCCTTTACACTGATGACAAACAGGCCCTAAAGATCCTCAGTTTCCTCAGGGATTAATCACCTCTTTAAAGAGAGCAAGTTACAGTTTTTGTGGGAAGGAAACAAATTTGTACCGGAGAAATGTTAGTCAATGAAAACTAAGAGAAAATGGATCAGTAACAATCAGAGCATAAAGACTGATCACCTGTCATGGTATAACTAGGAAAGAAGGTGAGGGAGTATAGGAAGCACTTCCTCATTTAATTGATGATCTAGAGGGCAATATACAGTCAATGCAGATCACATTTTAACAACATCAGAAATGAAAAAAAATCATACAGAAAAGGGGAGATCAGCCTGAGTCAATCTGCCTATGAAAAGCTCAGAGCTGGAAAACTCAGAGCTCTGGAAAGCATGCAGTGAGGACATAGGTCTACGAAAGCTCTGGAGATAGGATGCAAAGAACAAAGCTACAGATCTTAAGCTTGAGAAAACCCAAGAGCTGACAGCAGTAGCAGTCTTACTGAGATTCTTGCAGGGTAACAGAGCAGTGAAGAATATCAGTTCATACTCTTGGTGGTGTGCAAAAGAATTTTTATGTATCATTGCTCCTGTACTGGGATTTCAGTTATTAATATAGAATTTTGAATGAAATCTAAAAATACTGTACCTGCAATTCTGTTTGCCTGAGATGCGAGGAAAGAGAGGATAGGAAAGAGAGAAAGTCTCTGTAGCTTAA
This sequence comes from Serilophus lunatus, assembly GCA_013399895.1. Lineage (NCBI taxonomy): Eukaryota > Metazoa > Chordata > Aves > Passeriformes > Eurylaimidae > Serilophus > Serilophus lunatus. The sequence continues at coordinate 45,135 of VXBA01004709.1, forward strand.
ACATTACAGTGAAAAGTTAGAAAGAATTAAAACAAAGGACAAGAGAAATACCCACAAAATTGGAGAGAACATCAGAGCAGGCATGAGAAAGTAGCACATTCTAGGAAGAAAAATTAGGAACCATTTGGGTAACAGTCCCAACAAACCAAAAAGGGGTTTTTCATATTCTTATGGTGCAGCAGTTGGAGCCATAATGAAGAATGCCATGGCAAGGCAAGGAAGGTGTGTTGAGCAAGTGCACTGGGAACATATTTAGATAGATAGTGCTTCAAAAGGCAGACATCTGATTCAGTGTTCAGAATGGTCCTTAAATGTCTACTGCGTATATATTGAGCCTTAGGCTCTCATGGCTGATAGTCCAAGTCACATTCTGCACTAACTCAGATTTTAAGACCTTGCTTAGCTTCTAAACTATAAGCTTGATTTTGCATCCCTGTTTAGCAAACCCCATGAGCCTCTGTGTCCCAGATCAGGCTACTGTGCTGTGGATAGTGCTAAGGAAAGGCAGAGGAACAGAATTAAAACTCTGCTGTCTCCATGGGAACCTAGAGCAGCTGTAGGAGCTGAAGCAATGCTAGCCCAAACATCCTCACCAAGGCTACATCCTTCTGGCAAGAGGTGCTCTACCATGTGCCTACCATGTTAGTCAACAGCTTCTGTAAGCAGCCTTCCCATGCAGCCAGTGCAGCTCAGCAGTCCCACATCCTCCCACGTTTATTCCAGGTATAGGTGTTCCTTAGCTCTCCTCGCCACGTAATGAACACCTTCCATCCCTCTTCTTACTTACTTCCTTACTTCACAGAGTTACTGGCTGCTGAAACTGACTTTTGTTTTAATGGCTGCTGTGTTCCAGCATGATCAGGATGTAGAGTTTTGCCTTCTCATTTACTGCCAAGATCCCTAACCCAAAGAAAGACTAAATTGGCTACATGCGTTGCCATCCATGGCAGAGTAACTCTTACATAAGGACACCCATGGCCAAACATAATCCAGAAAGGGAGTGAGCGGTGGAGGAGTAATAAGAGAATAAAATATTTCAGTCTGCGGTGCTTCTGGGAACCCTAGCTTTAGCTGGAAATATTGTTGTAGCATCTCCTGCCATGAGATATTATTTTGCCATCAGAAATGCTCTGAATTAAATACATAGCTTTCCTGGGATCCTTCTGTACTCATGCCATCCGTGGAAATAAGTCTTGATGTAAAGCAATTGCTCATCCACTGCTAGCACTATCAGGTGGCAGGGAGCAGCTGAACATGCCTTTCTCAACATTCATCTCATGCCTGTACATTATTCAAAGGGGGAAAAAATAGCTTTCATCTTCAGGGAGGCTGAAATTGCTACTTTCTTTCTTGTCCTAAGAAAAATGAGACTAGAGACTAGGAAGAAAGAGTATAAGGCAGCAGGTCAGTTGTATTGTCTGACAGAGCCAGACAAAAGGGTCTCAACCAAGTCTGTTCTCTCAATGCTGGGAAGGGCAGTAAGACAGTGCCCTGCCTGATGGAAGCGCTTAGGATTCAAAGTTACCTCTACAGGATCGTGTCGAGAGAACAGGTAGACGAATGTTTAGCCCAAGGTGAAGAAAAAAGAGATGCTTAAGAATTGTCTGGCAGAATTATCTGGCCTTGGTAAAAATGTCTAGCATTTGAAGCAAAGAATCAGAAGTTAGAATCTGTGTGCTTTATTTCTGATTCAGTCTAGTAATTGTTCTGTGTCTCTGTTTTCCATTCTGTCCCCCAGCTAAATAACTTTTTTAAATCTGCTTTATTTCTAGCCACAGAGAACTGTAAATTAGTCAATCATACTAAACTTCGAGGTACTCATATGAAAATAAGTTTTTGATAACCTTGTTTTCAATATTACTGGGTAGATCACAACTGTGAAATCAGATAACATCTTGTTTGGCCTTCATGTATAGCTTTGAAATACTCCATTAGTAGCAGAAACCAGAAAAAATATTCACAATTATTCACTTCAGGTCCATCATCCATATACTACACTACATATTTCAATACTTTATTCCACATGGAAAGGTCCTGCCTATCAGGGATTGCACTACAAGGAACTTTTTCAAGAGCTGATTTCCCAGCTCCTGCCTACCCTTGCTGGCAACCCTCCTCTGCCTCTCACCTAAAAAGTGAAAAATTCTACCAGGGCTCACCAGCTCCTGCCAGACATGGATACCCTTGCTGGAGTGAGTGCCTGAAGAGAAAACATCCTCTGGAAGTCTGTGTAGTCAAGTCTCTCCCTGAGCTGGACAGGATGAGAGAAATGAATTACTGACAAGACTCTTTTAGGGCTATGCTGACTGAAAATTATCTCTCATCAGTCTTTAATCATGTGTACTCTACATGCCTCTGTGTCCATTGAGAGGTGAGCTGAGCTGAACAGGGGGTCCTTGGGAGCTTCTTGGAACAAATATCCTGTGCTTGGACACAAAGATAGCTAAGGAGCAAACTGAGCTACCTTAAGATCTCTGGAAGGCCAGGGAAATTTAACCCCCAAGTTCTTTCCTGACACCCTCATGTCATCTAAGCTTTCTTCAGCCAAAAGTGTTGAAGAAATTAATGACCTCCACCCTGTTTCCAGAACACAGAGGTGCTACAGCACAGCTTGTTGTATAGCTACAACTTCTATGAGTGACTCTCAGATTCCAGACCCAGACCCTTTCTCTTATCTGATCCTTGGGATGTCTTGGGTCACATAGACCCAGCTACAATAAGAAGTCCAGTCTCTGTGAGTCTGATTTGACTGCTTCTTTGCAAGCTAGAGGACCTAACCCACTTGACATTTGCAAGAATTAGGCTTTTGGAGGAAGATCCAGCATAAGAAAAGGGCATGGGTGAGTGACAGGGTGCAGAGGACTACTTACTGGCCTGCTTGGCTTTCTCTGCATATGTGGTGGTTAAGTCTTCATCAATCGGGTGTTCCACTGGTCCCACCATGGGGATGAGGTGGCGTTCCGCTCGGATAGCCTTGGTGGCATGGGGCAGGAGCATTGCCTCTGGAGAAGGCTCCCGTCCCTCTGTTGATGGTGGCCGCAACTGTCCCTCGCTGTCTGAGAATGGAGTCTCTGTGCGGCTGCCAGGCAGGCAGACAATCTCCCTCTTGGCCACCCCGCTGGAGCTGGGCACCTCTGCTTCCCCCTGTGCAGCAGCCTCCGGCATGCTCTCATAGCCGCTCTGTTCAGACAGGGACACCTCATCCTGAGGTTCATCTGCCTTGCTGGTGGTGCTGTCAGGTGGGGAGCGCGGGCTCTTCTTCCGAGCCCGGCGGTGCTTCTCCTGGGCCACGTTGTCAGCATCGCTGTCTGTCTCCCCATAGTAAGCCTCGCTGTCCGGTGGGGAGGTGAGGCTCTCCAGGTGCCTCTGTGACCTCCGTGGCTGTGAGGGCTGTGTGGTGGCCGGAGCTCCTGCTGGTTCAGAGCTGAGTAACCGTGCTGGGGGGCTGAGCAGGGATGATGGGGAGAGCACTTGCTGCCCTGGAGAAGGGGAACGCTGGAGCCATGGACCAGTCTGGTCCCCACCAACTATCCTGTGGGGAGAAAGGAAAGTGGTGAGTGTGGTCTGGTTTGTAGGGCTAAGCTAGAAGGAAATTCTGACATGTGAGGGAGGGCTACAGATCAAAATGGTGTTTCAAGTGTCTTTCGGGTGGTACAGACACCTGAAGTGTCTGTTAATACTCATCTCTAACATCAGCTATATGCTCTCATCCCAATTTTCTGCTTCACAACTCTATGGAAACCAGATGTTAAACACTTAAATATGAGAATACCCTGAGAGCATAAAAATCTACCAAGCCAGTTTAATCAGCTCCCCAGGCATTTCTCCTGAGGAGGTGAATTCCTTCATAGCAAGCATTCCCCAGAACAGTGGGACATACCCCTCAGCCTGCCACTTGCCAGCAGGAGCTGGATAGTGCCTCAGCTACCATACTGCACTCCTTTTGTTCCTGCAGCTGGGACTGCACCATGGAGCTGTGTCAGCTCTGCGGATCCTGGCACCCCCAAATTGCTTTAGATCAAAGTGGGCTCCAAACAAAGAAGTCAGTGCAGGGAAGGAGAACTGGCTATGCTGACGGAGAAAGAGCCTGCTCTGTCTTCCCTTCCTCAAGACTCAGTCTGGATTTCAGTGGCAGTTTGACTCCATACAGATAGAGCTGGGAAGTTCTTCCTTTCCTTTGTCAGAGTCACTAGGGCTTATTAGACCTATAAAAGAGTCCCAAGTATTTGCCTTCTGAACATGCATACCAGGAAGCCAGTCAGACAGCATTACTTCTCTAAAGCTCTAAAGGAATTGATGACATGGATCTCAGTTTTAAACTGTGAAAAATTTACATTCATGTCAAATGCAAACCTTTGTGGAACCTAAGGTTGGGATAATTTCTCTGGCAGTTTATTTTTTTTAATACTATTTGCCACTATGAACTCTCACTGGGAAGCAAACTCAAAGTTCCACAAGCAATACAGAGCAGTCCTTCCTCTTCTTTAAATACTTGAGCAAATAACTGAAGAGCATTACTGCTTGTAAACCAGTTTCTCTTGTTTTGCACTGTCAGGTCACAGTGTCTCTCCCTCCTTTTCTGAAATACACATACTCCAAAGTTGTCCAGCTGCCTCTCCTTTCTGAACAGGACTGACTGGTGTTTTCTCTGGGAACATAAATATGGAATGGGAAAAGAGATGTGATCAAGAGAGCAATATATGATGATTTCTGCACTACTCTGGGAAGCCAACTAATTATTTTCAAACCAATGTTGGCTCCCAGAGGGCTGCAAGAAACCTACCTTTGTTCATTCAAAGTGTGCTGATTTTGACTCATTGGAATTTGCCCAGGCACCTGTTGGCTCCAATGGGGTGAGATGAGGCCTTGGCAAGGGACCAGGAGCTATTTTGGATACCTTGTATAGGACTTACTCATCCCACTTAATCACAGTGAGGGTATAGAGTGAGTACATCAGAAGGCACCAGCTCTTCCCCTGATGCCAAGGGGAAGATCCTACATGCACAGGCTTTTCTTCTGTGAGCGCTGCCCAACTCTGCCCCTGCTTTAAGGATGTCAGCAACCAACGTGGCTGTCCCTCCCCACTGCTCACGCTGCTCTGCCTTCTCAGGACCATAAAAATCACATTTCCCAGCCCCTTTCACCAGGGCCTGTTACTTACTGAGATGAACTGCCCTGTGGAATCTGCTTGCTTGGAGCCTAAATAGCTCATTCTTTGCAGCACAGCCCTCACATTGCAAACATTTCTCTTCAGCCTGAGGGGCAGGGATGTCTGGGGTTAGTTCAACCCCAGGGCCAGGCACTTCTAGAGAGCACCACAGAGATAGGGCAAACCACTGAAATGGCCGCACGTTAGCCAAGGAGAGGTCCTCCTAGTCCTCCTGCCTTGCAGTATGGCAAAACCAAAGGCCTTCTGCCTGCCTTCTTTTTGATAGATGTGGAGAGCTGCTGTATTGGATGAAGCTGCCCTGCTGTCTACACTGTCACAGTACTGGCACTTGGGAGCAGGTTACCTTTTCACGCGGATGTTGAGCATGCCATTGGAAGAATCGATGATCTGCATGGCATTAGCATGGGAAAGGCCAGCACACGACTTCCCATTGATAGATACTAGCACATCATTTTCCCACAGGCCTCCACGGCATGCTTTGCTTCTCTTTCGGATCTGGAAAAGCAGGAGAGAGGATAGGGATGAAGGAAACAATAGCAGCTATTAGTTCAGTTGCTTGTCTCCTGCTGTCCCTTCTATTGTTCTGTTGCTGACAGAATAAAATAAGGCCTAAGACTACTGTCCTGCCAGGGTGGAAGACTAGTCCTTTTGGATGAGCCCTAGCTGTGGTCTCTGCATTCCTGTTAATTTCAAGGATCATTCTGCTGAGCAGAGGCCTCACCTAATCACCAACATAGTTTGAGTTCTTCAGTGCAGATGAAAGACTCAAGAACATCTACATGCTCTTCTCCTGTTGCTTCCTATCTCCTAAATTGCTTAGAGAGTCTACATTTGAGAGAAGGAACAAAATCTCTATTACTGTACAGGACTTTGTGTCCCTCTGCATGCCCCTACTGTGCTTCCTTGCTATAATCCCCAGCACTTATGAAGAGCCCCTGCAGGTTCCATCCTCCTGGAAGCTGGCTCTGGGGAGAGATGGTGGCTCTGCCATGAAAGAGGCACTTTCTGCTGTTAAGCATTCCTGCTCCAATGGCTTTGGCCAGTATATTTCTGGACATCTGCATCAGGCCATATGGTGTCCTGTTACACAAGTGTAAACTTGGAATAAATCTTTAGCCTTAACAGGAGTTGTGTGAGGTATGCATTGCTATATCTGAGGATGGAGTCAGAGTCTCTATCTCAGTGCTAGTTCCTAGACTTGGACTCCAGTGGCCATCTCACACCAAGTGTTTCCTCTCCCTTTTGTTCCATCAGCCATCAATTAAACTTCTTACCAACCCAGCCTAGTCTTTCTGCTCGGGCAAGAAAACAAGCAAGCAAACCACTCAGCCAAAAACCACAGACCTCTCCCATATAGGCAAGCAATGGGGTTAGTCTTGTAGGACAGCTTGGCACCCATGATGGACTCATTTTGCACGTGAAAGAACAGCCCAGAAAAAACACCAGGTCAGAGCAAGTCAGGATCCAGGTAGTAAGACACTGGATTTGCAGATGCTTCTAGAATATTTCTTCAGATCTTGCAGTTAAGTGAGAGACAAATCAGAGGATGTTTAACAGAGGATGCAGTGAACAAAATGTGGCAGATCCTGCAGAGAGGTAATACACAGCAGGGTACCTTCTTCCATATCTTACAGCCTTGTGCTCAAGCAACTAGACTCAGTTGCTTTGCCTGCACTCCCATGGCAACCTTAGGAAAGTGAAGTGGATGTGGGAGGATTGCTGCCCTGTCATTGTTCTTGGAGGGGCAGTAGGAGAGCAGGAAAGGAGAGAGCTGCAGCCCTAAGGAGGTCCCATGTGGTGGTTGGCTGGGCTCAGAGCCCAAGCTCTGCACCCATGGGATGCGCATTCACCCAGAGCTCAACACTGCTGCCCGTGTTGAGTGGGCAAGAGCAGCGCTCCTCCCAGGTCAGCTTGTCAGCAGGACTGAGAGGTGTTTGGGAAGAAGTTGGCGAGAGGAGAGCTATGCTTCAAGATGTTTTTGTGTACACTGGCACTTTATCACTCTGTAGCCTTTCCAGCTTGACCCCAAATTTTGCCTTCATGCTTAAAATAGGGACTGGCTCATCCCAGCTGCCACATCCATCAGCCTCTGTCATTTTAGTCCTTCATCTCCCTCCTTGTTAATGCAAGCCTGGAATGAGCAGTGTAGGTCTGTCATGAACTACTGCTGAAGAACAACTTTTCTGCTCTTACAATATAAATGCTGCTTCCTGATACTCCCACCTACAGCAGCTGTTAACTAAGAAGAGATAGCAGACACATTTTCCAGTGCTGCCTACTGACACAATAGCTAAAGAATAGAGTTAGGAAGTCAAAGAGAGGTTAGCAGGATGGTCTCCTGGTATTCCCCAAAAGGCCAACTGCTGTTCCATGGCCATGTGCTTGGTGCTTAGGACTGGACAGGAAGACACTTGCTGAGTATTTCTCCCAATAGAGTGAGGGGGTTGGGGGTTAAAGGCTGTCAGCAGGTGCTCAGAGCATTATTCATGTCCCACTGTATTCCTTCATGCTCACTGAAACCAACTGAATGTGGGCTGGTGACCAGCCAGAGAAGCAACAGCAAGCTTTCTGCAATCTTCTGGTCCCAGAGTACTGCAAGATTTTGCAGGCAAGTGTTTGAGATTCCCATGCAGGGAGGATCAGGCTGTGCTCCCAACATTGCCTGCTGCTGTTTTGGGTACCTTTATATTAGAGTAGGCTGGTACAACACAAGCAGTCCCATCATAAGCAGACAAAGCACCCCTCGTGGTTAGTGAGCATGCTGGCTATGGCTTGGTCTGTGCTCAGATTTTACCAGAGTGACAGAAAGTCCATACACTAAAGCAATTATTGGTACTCCAGTGCTGTTGCAAGAGTCTGCGAACTAGCTCTATAGTCCAGGAGGGACTTCTCTCTGTCCCCTCGGATCAAAATAGCACATAATTTCTGGCTCAGTCTCCCACAGGTTTATAAACCCTCCCGGAATTTTATGAATTTGCTTCCCAGGGTCAGAGGGAAATGAACTATCCACAGCTTCTTTTTTATGCCAAATCCCTAACCCACAGATTTGCCAGTAAGGAAGGCAAAGGGGTTAAAGGCAGAAGAGGATTATGCAGGGCGAGAAGAAAGAAAGGACGTCATCCAGAAAGGACAGGACAGGACTTAATCCACTACCATGACAGCAGGGTGCAGTGTGCCAAAGGCTGCAGAGCCTCTGGACAGAGACCAGCACAATCCTGCCAGATTTTATATGACTGCCAGCCCAGTGCTGTGGAGACTTTAATGACAGCTCATAGTCTGCACACTTCTTTTACAGCGAGGGCAGCACTGAGCCTTTGAGGGCCCAGGTCAGGGCAGCTGCCTAGTCCCAAAAGCCAGGCTCGCTGCCCATTCTGAAGGTTAGTCTGCCCTCAGGCTCAGCCACTTGCTCCCCATATCCAAAAGATGCCCTCTCCTGGGCACCCAGACACAAGAAGAGCCACTAACAGGAACTTCTGCTTAGGCTGCAGACAGGTTGGAAGTTGTCACTAGACAGTTGTTCTGAAGGGATGGAAAGAGCTGTGTTTCAAAGAGAAAACCTCTCTCCTTCCTGTAGCAGATATGTGGATACCTTTCTCGTGCAAATGAGAGGCAACACTGATGGACTCTGACAAGTGGTCAGGGCTGGCCCCAGACCTGCCTCTGGGGGATTGCACCGTTGATTTTTTAGCACATACTACTGAGGACTGATCTCTGCTTTTGTGTGGGGAGCCCCACAAATTCTGTGACCCTCATGTTAACTGTCTGCTACACGTTCCACTCCATGCTTAAGTTGCCACACTCTCCTGTGACATACCCTGACTCATGTGAGGAATGTCCTGTTTTGATTTCAGATGGATTTAGGAAATCCCAATTTCAGAGTCTTACTGATTTATGCTACTGGAAATACAAATGAATGTGGAAAACTGGAACACATTTACTTAGAAAACTGTCCATCTCCCTGACCTCTCAGCAGGATTTCTGTAATGAGAAAAGAGCTCTTGCCAGAGAGGTTTTTGTGTCAGCACCCAGGTACATGCACATACATGTTTTCTTTCATTACTTTGCCCACTTCCTCTCATTGACCAGGTTCAACGAGACAGAAGAGAAAGGACAGAAGCAACTAAGGGGAAAAATAGAAAAAGAGTGAAGGTGACAGTTGAGAAGGATAGGAATAAGAAAAATTATTGAAGGGAAGGCCAATGCTAGAAGAATCAGCGTTGGGATCAGGCTTTAACAGTACAGTACAAGTTTCCTTGTCCAGGACATGCTGACTATTGGACTTGTCTTGGGGAATTCAGCCTGGCTTTCAGGAACAGAATGCAGGAGAGAAGAGGGTCAGATGCAACTTGGCAGCATCTGTCCTTCAGTAGGGACTATTTTTAGATAGTGGTATGTGGGGGCTGAACACACACTGGGATGCTAAGAATAGAGTAATCCCGATAGCAACTCGGTGGCTTCACATCTTGCCTGAGTACAGCCCAGGAAACCTGTCTTGAAACTTTGCAACCACCCTCCCTGCTGGCCACCACTGCTTCTTCATAAGAAAATAGCCTGTGAGTAAATAGAAGTGGTTTACAGTGCCTTTCAGAAATAACCTCTAATAGACTCATGTAATCATTCCCCTTACTTCCCTAAGGCACCTCTCACCTCCTCTCATCAGGAGAGCTCAGCCTATGAGGTAGGAAGACAAATTACATTATCAGTCTTCGCCCTAATCTCCTAAAGTCTTTCCTGCAGCAACCTAGCAAACTCAATCCAAGCCACATCTTCCCATCCAGTGCCCTTCCACTCTCTGATTGCATCTCTTAATACACAGCTTCCCCCCTTCTTCCTCCAGCAGCTACAATGCCATGGGGTCCAACGCTCCATGACAACCTGGGAGTATTTAAATTTCATTGCCAGCCTTATGTAAAATGTAATCCTGTTCACATGGAGAGATAAGAACTGCACTACCACTATAAGCACTACCAAAAAGGAATGACTCAGGCAGGTGCCAACTAGCATTTAGGTCTGCTTCTCCTAGAACTTCCTGCTCAGCTGGACCACAGATGTAGCAGTTGTTAGATGTAAAAGCAGAAACAAACACCCTCCATCTCTTATTCTTTCTGAACACCTGTGTTGACATCATTTTGGTTACTGGAACAGTTTGGTTTTCCTGCAAGACCAGGGCCTAATTTTCACTTGTGCAAGGAAGGATATCCCTGTGGCTAAAGTGGGTAGATTACTAAAGCAACATTCAGGAGACCTGGATGATTTTTTGTGTGACCTCAGAGAAAACACTAAGGCTGTGAGCCATAAATGGCAGGAGCCTGAAAATCAGGACAGTTTTCAACAATCTTTCTTTATCTCAGTTGCCCACCTGAACATGGAGATACTTTTTTAATGCCTTCTCTGTTAAGTAGTAAATAACATCACATCCTTACGGCAATGCCATATTTTTATTGGAAGCTATTTTACAGGAGATTTACTCTAATCTATTACAATTACACTAAACATTACAATTACACTTATTTACTTAGTTCCAATAACATGAAGAAACATCATGTTCCTTTTTAAGAGGTGATACTGGATGACTTGCCTTTTGGTAAAGTAAGTCCAGTGTCTCTGCAGACCTTCACATGGCATGCATGGTGAAGCCTAATTGGGGAGTCTTTATATAGAGAAAGAGGGGAGAGAATATATACTCTGTAGGATGAACACAGCAATGGAGAGTGGATTTTTGGAATTGGAAATGGAAAGAAACTATCTTGAGTGGCAGGACAGACTTGGTGGCCTTAGCTATGAGAGTTGGTAGTGGCAGAGGATATTGGTGCTGGCCAATTGATTAAGTACCTACCAGGCTGCTGTAATATGTTACTGCCTAGAGTGTACTGGTGGGGGGAATATTGCTATGGAGTGTGGGAAAGAGAGAACAACTTCTTGGATGCATTAGACTTAATTCTGATTTGTACCAGGGGATGTAACTCGAGACAAAACAAATGCAAGCAATCAGGCGTTGTTGGTTTTATTTCACTGTAGGTTTTCTCTCACTGAAACCAAGTGCCTTAAAAATTTTGTTGTGATAATACAAGGGAAAGATGAGAAAAACAACCCCAAACAATCCACCTTCTTTGCCTAAGCAAAAGGATAGCAAGGTCTCATCGCTGGGAGCAAGTTTCTAGCCAGAGGTGGCTGCAGGTAGATAAAAAGAGGCTTTATCTACACAGTTTTTTGTTATTTGATGGGAGATCCTCTGAAAAGTGAGTGAATACCAAAGACAAAGAATAATGCCACATGTACTAGAATAGATACTAAAAGTACTTGATAAGTGTTTTGTCCTTAACAGAGTAAAAGAGAATCTCAAGTGTTTTTTATATGAACCAAGGATTCAGAAGCAACAGACATATTTCTCTTTACAGGAACAGGCACTGAACTGGGCCAGAAGAAGTGAAAGAGACTTGAACACAGGCCAGAGTTATACGGAGACATGGCTTCAGTCCCCCAGAATAAGGTGTTCTCAACCTTAGCACCTGCATGCTAATACTGTGCTCTAAAGGGCAGTGAGCACATGCAAAGTCTGAATAAAAACCTTTCTCAAAACAGAGGGGTCTTTTCAGCTGCTACTAATTGTTGAACAGCAGCAGTCTTAAATATAGTATGCCTCCACAGTATTTATGCTGTGAGATGGCAAATTAGAAGACATACCTACTATAATTTTGATAGAATGAGCATCACTTAAATTTGCAAAAAATGTTTGCAAAAAAATATTGGACACAACATTCATAATATTGCAAGTGTGGGTTACTGCACCACAGCACAGCACTCACTAACCCAAAGAGTTAATAGCCTAAGGATGATAAGCATCACCGTTCTGCAGCAGCGAGGACAGGATCATCCACAGGTATGGATTAGAGAAGGACCCCATTCACCTGAAGGATCCAGGGTGCTTTGGTACAGAAACCTTTCTGTGCCTTACAGCATCTTTTTAGTCATCTTGTAGGTATGAACATACATAAAAAACCAGGCTCAGCTTCCATAGATGTATTCAGTAGTTCCAGCCAGTAGCAGGTTGAATAATGCTAGCAAATGAAACTGGGGTCTGGACCACAACTCCCGCAGCATTAAATTGTTGCAATGACCATTGACACACCTTTGGCTAGGACCTCCTAATGCTGTCCAGGACAACTTTAAGGCACAGTTTGAGAGCTAGAACAGACCATTCCCAGAGCCTTTGCCTGTGGGCATGCAGCCATCTTGTTCAAGAGAATAGAAAAGTTTAATTTCTGGGCTTCATTACACTCTGTTGCAGCTGGCAAAAGTGCCAGAGAATGGTTCCAGGTACATTTAATGCACCAGGTACAGATGTAGCACTTATGGCTTTTCACTGCAACTCCTGAGAGTCATCAAGAGATTCTTCCAGGACTCGTGCCTTCTAATAGACAAATACAATGTAAAGACAAAGCTGGCCAGGCTCTTTATATCTGCAAGGAGCAGAGGAAGACCTTTTCTAGCGATGCCCTTCACGAAGAAGTCTTAGACAAGTGGAAGCAAAAACCATGGAGCAGCACAGCTGTGGTCAAATGGCAGAAGAGAACCTGTTTAGGACACTAAACAGGTAAGACTGACATCACACTTTGTCCTAGGCATGATTGCCTCATGGCCTTTCCAGGGCAGATAGGAAGCAAAAAAAAAAAGAATAAACACAGAGTAAACTGGTTTTGGCAGTGAGAAAGAAATAGTTTAACAAAATGTTAAAGATTATCTGAGAATAAACATAGAGTATAAATGAAGATTCTAATAGTTAAGGAAATGGCATAACCGCCAATGCAGTCCATCCACCCAATCTGTTCTCCCTACTTGTTTCGAGAGAGAGTTCCCATGTAAGGCTGCTTCCCTTGAAAGCAGCTCCAAGCCACAGTGAGGCACAAGGAATTGTAAACTAAATCAATAGCTGATACAATCAGCTACGGTCGTTTGTGGCCATGATAATACAGCTTTCTGTTTAGGTCACCTTATCGTTGTCCTGGGGATGCTGTCCCTCCATCCTTGCTGAGAAGGAAGAGCAGAGCTCCACTTCCAAACTTTACACCTTGCTCACTGCTGTCCCAGCACTGTGCAGAGCTTTCAGCTTCTCCACCAGACAGCAGCCCTGGAGCCCTCCACATTTTCCTGGCAGATGGGTGACTGCTGGTCCCAGCTGCTCCTTGGAAAGTTCCACCGGCGCTGCAGCATGTGGTCCCTCACCAACAGCCAAGGGTAGCACCTGCCTAAGTGCTGACAGGCCATAAAACATGTCCAGCAGCACTCCCAGAGCAGCTTGAGGCACTTCTCCCGCAGCACTGGCAGGCATATTCAGCCCTCCAAAACCAGCATTAATGACTGCTATAGACTAGGCCACCATCAGTGCTTTTTTAAGTGTGACAGTAAACATTTGTGAAAACAGAAAAAGAACAGCCTGCCCACTGAAAAGGGGAGAGGAAGAAAAGGTCCTTGCAAATCTGGAAGCCATCAGACCTATTTGGATTAGAGCTGGCACTTCCAGCAGGAATAATGTCACATGAGCTAAGGTGAATGGGACAGAGAAGCCAATCTGGGTCACAGGGACCAGTGACACGACCTATGAGCAGCAAGGATATCTGGCAGAGGAGACAGTACAAACAGTGAATTATCAGCAAAGAAACATAAAGGAGAAAGTGGAGATATGTGAGAAGGCAGTAAAAAGGAGATAGTGATGAACTACTCTTAAACAGCAAAACAATTTTTGGTTTTAGAACTTACACAATCCTGTGTCACTGCTTTTCCTAACAATTCATCTTATTGCTGTAGAACATTTGTAGAGAACAAAGCCAACTCTCTTGAGTTATTAGTTATTATTGATACCTCATTGTTTTCTCTGTTGTTTACTCCAGTTCATAAACTGATTCCAAAGGTTCCCAGTTCTTTTTCCAGATTGGAAAGTCGTTGCTGAACATCTCTGCTTAGCTGTTCTGTGCACATTTGATCAGTGACAATGCTGTCACCTACATTTGAATAGTGCTGCTGGTATTTGCTCAACATGTATTTGTAGACAGCAATCGTATCTTTCAACATTTTGCTGGATGAAAGAAGCCTCCTCTCCTCTCCTCTCCTCTCCTCTCCTCTCCTCTCCTCCTTTTCTATAGCTGCTCTGCCTTACATTCATTTTCCTTGAAAGTGGCTGACTCCATAAGCATTGTACTTCCAGTGAATTCCCCTTTGTGCATTAGACAGTAACATCAAGTTCTTCCTATCTCAGTTAGACAACGGTACCTGAGGCTCATTTTTTATGTTTATCTGCTTATCAGAGATTCATCATTTTTCTGGCTTCTTATTAGTGATGCACTAACATGCCCAGTGTACTCTACTATCAGTACCTGCTGAAAAGACTCCAGTTTTCTCTATTTTGTCAGTATTATTTGTGCAGGAGGTATAAGTGCTTTCCTTGCTTTGTATTGCAAGTAACCGAGTTTCCCCCTCGTTGAATAAATCTTGTTTTGTAGCAGGATCCCTAAAGGCAGGTTTGCATGGGCTTGCATCATCCAGAAGCTGCCCTGATCATCTCTGCAAAAATTATTGCCATAATATAGCTTCATGTTAGGTTTCTACCTTGATGATTGTGGGCTTAGTGCTTACAGCTTTCATCAGACTAGCTATTTTACATCTTGCTTTGCTTCAAGTGCATTTGATGCACATATCCTTACAAGATATATCCTTGCAAAGAAATCCTCCAGGAACCTGATAGTATTGTTCTCTCTTACTCTTTTCAGAATGGATAAACCTTCTCACCATTCATAGCTACATCTTAGGACCATGTACTTACCCTCAGCCTTTCTAAAATAAAAATCTTGCTATCTATGGGTCCTTCTTGTTTCCCGTGTTTGTTTCCTTTCTTTCCTGATGACTGTTTCTGGTCAAAGATTTCTTGTGTTGTGTTGCCATGTGCACCACAGATACTGAGCTATACCAAATCAGCTTTAGTTTGGTAAGAGGTAGTGTAAAATCCCACTATCCTTCACCTGCTTCATTAGGTTAGAGTTTAAATATTCACTAGCAATCTCAGTAAGCCAATATGAATCCACAGTAGTTCAACTGATTTGACTTAATAGAACATTGGTGTAACTAAAAACAAAATGGAGATTTTTCCTTTGCTTTTTGTGTTCTTTAGCCTTTACTTCTCCCTTTATTTGTTTCTCTAGTTCGCAATATTCCAACCCTTTCTAATTTCTGCAGAATGATTCATGTCCTCTGTTGATGTTTGATCATGCTGTATCTGCCTGCTGAGCATAACAATGCCTGCTTTTCTTTCAGCTTACTTATTATTTTAATACAATCCTCATTTAAAAATCATCTCTTCTTACTCATTGAGGGATCTCCAAAAACTTACAAATTTTCTTTTGTTTCTTTTTTTGTCTTACTCTCTACTCTTATCGTGTCTGTTTTTACGAGACTGCCTTGTTAATGGTATCCCTTTCATAAACACATCAGTACAGTAGCCTTCAGGTTCACATTAGACAGTTTTAGCCCCTGGACACTAAATGATCGTTTGGGTCAAACAAAATAGCCAGTATATGCTCTTGTAGGCAAGTTTAAGATGAAAGGAATAGAATTTACAGATACAGATCTGGAACCATATTATCAGTTGGTGTTAACATTAGCATTTCAGTTTTGCTTATGTTATTTAAATGTGAGCTTTTTCCTCAAAATCCACTGGGCACTGCTGGAAGATGCAATGTTCTGACCCCAAGGCAGGTTTGGCTCCCCTATGAACATGAAGTTAATTATCACAGAATCATAAAATGGCTTGGGTTGGAAGGGGTCCTAAAGATCATCTTATTCCAATCCCCTGTCATTGGCAGGGACACCTTCCACTAGACCAAGGTGCTCAGGGCACCATCCAGCCTGACCCTGAACATTTCCAGGAATGGGGCATCCACAACTTCTCTGGGGAACCTGTTCCAGTACCTCGCTACCCTCTGCGTAAAGAATGTCTTCCTAACATCTAATCTAAATCTTTCCTCTTTTAATGTAAAATCATTCCCCCTTGTTCTATCACTATTTACCCATCTAAAAAGTAGCTCTCCCTTCTTTTTCTAAGTCCCCCTAGTACTGGAAGGCTGCAATGAGGTCTTTCCAGACCCTTCTCTTCTCCAGGCTGAACAACCCTAACTCTCTCAGCCTGCCTTCATAGGAGAGGTGCACCGTCCCTCGAATCATCTTTGTTATGCTCCACTAGACCCTAACCCCATGTCTTTCCTGCACTGAGGACCCCAGAGATACATACAGTGCCCCAGGTAGGGTCTCATGAGGGAAGAGGGGGGAAATCACCTCCCTCCACCTGCTGGCCACTCATCCTTTGATGGAGCGCAGGATGCTCTTGGCCTTCTGGGCTGTCAGTGCACAGTGCTGGCTCATGTCCAGTTGTGTGTGACCCAAGAAACCATCCACAAGGTATATAATTCCAGCGTCTTGCCCTAAATGTGTCCCTGAACCCATAACCCACAAGGAATTTTAGGATGGCACAGAAGATCTGTGGCAGCTGGATCCAGCATGTGGAGATACAGCTGCTTTTCTATCCCCTTGTGTTAGCTGGACTGAAGTTTAGAATTGATCCCTTGCTTGGAGAAACAGTATAAACTACATCTATGTATCCTTTCAGTCTAGAAAAATGGCTTCACATCCCACTTCCAACATGTTCATGTCCTTTATTTAGTTGCAGCCAGTTGAATACTTTGCTAGAAAAAGTGGGTTAAAATGCATATGCTCACTGTATACTTTCAGTTAGTTGCAATTTTAAAAAAGCCAATTATTTAAGCCATCATTGCAAACAGTTTATGAGAAAACAACCTATTAGAGGCTCACCAATGTATTTGAAAAAAACGAACCAAAAAAAGCAAAAAAATAGAGTGCCATACAGCAGATCTGAAGAATTTTCAGAAGAACAAAAAAAAAGATACCAAGAACAGCAATTAGTGACTGATTGTAATCTCCATATAGAGAAACAATAAAAACATCATGATGATGATGTAAACTTTAGAAAGAATAAAGGCGAGAAAACTGTGTAACTGTGTAAAATGATTATGTAAGATGAGGAATTGTGCAGGGCTTTATAATAGAACAAGAGCGACTCAAGCAGGAAATCCCACTTTGTTCAACATTGTCTTTGGAATGCCTGGCTGCTTGGTGTTATCAAATCTTCATTAGGAAACCATGTAAGATTTAGTAAGGCAAGATACTAGCTGTTCACAAACAATTTTCTGCTTATGTGCAGGGTAAACAACTAGGACAGTCAGTTCCAAGGTACTTCACAGGGCATGCTGATAACTACCTGGTGGGAGGGAGAATTTCCCTCTGCATTGCATTACTTAAAAATTAGATGCATTGGTGACGTTTACAACTTCCTTTGAAATATTTTCAGGAAACACAGCAGAAACAGGAAGCGGGACATGGAGCGACTCTTAACCTAGTCTGGTCTAACAATTCCAGCATCTCTACATAACTACAATGTATATAATTTACATACAATTTATTTGTTATACTTGATTAATTTCCCAAATTAGCTTTTCATCTTATATTCATCCAAAAAGTTATAAACAATCTGACTTAGCATCCAAGGGTAAGCCTCTTTCCTTAGTGTTACTATTATGACTTTTCTAGTCCAGAAGTTGAAATTCTCTAAAATGAAGCACTGGAATCCCTGATTCACCATCTTATCCACTCAGTTATCTCTTGGCACCTATCAGCTATTCATGCCTGTATGTTCTATCACATGACTCCTGTGGTTTATTCTCTTCTAAGTTTATATTCAGGTGTGATCTTACTGGGCTCCTGGTAAGGATCTACAAATCTTTTCCTTGGAGACTGTTTAAATGGAGTTTCCTTTAAGACTGTGAGGATGTATGGTCACTGCCATTAAGCAATAGATAAAAATTATAATTATATAATCAATGTCCTGCTTGAAGAATGATTTATAGTTTGAGCCTCAAATGGATTTGTATCAGTTATATTTTCCATAATTATTTTTAATGCAATGTCCAAGCATTGTAAAACAATATATGTATATTTGTATTGCTAGACACAGTTCTAGGTGAGAGCTGCTTCTAGTTAATACCATCCTGGAAGTGCTACTAATCCTTAAGCAATATTCCATTCACCTTAAGGTGCAACACAGCCTGGGTAATGACTAGTTCTTGCCACTGTTCAGTCCTGAGTAATGTTTATAGACACTCAGAATCTCCTCACTTTTCAGTCCCAGTTTTTCGTTTACTGAGGAAAAAACAGGAACCAAAATAATCTCAGACACTACAGACTTTATGTGACTGCTGAAAATCCCATTTCCCTAACAGCCACTGATGCCAGACACCTGTTTCAGCACCTCAAGCTCTATGAGAAGCTGCTTTTCTGGAGAAAAATCATCTTTCTCTATGCAAGAAACATTCATTTCAGGGCCAAGCTATGGGATTCCAAACCATTTGGCAGAAGTTACAAACACTCTGTGAACCAGGGTGAGCCAAATGACACAGAATGTTTCATCTCAAAATTCTCTGTCAGAGACATGGTCTGCTTAAGGAAACAGAAGGAGCTGGATATAGCATTTTTTCATTCCTGTTGCTGGATGCCTTCCAGGGAGACATCCCAACATATCATTGGGTCAAGGCTAAAGCAGCTGTTAGGAGCTTAATAAAGAGGACCATTTTTCCTAATTTTTAAGCTATTCAGTAGTATTTATGAAAAGACAACAGTAACAGCTCTTTATCAAAAGCAGTGCAAATCAAGGTTCATGTTTATTCCTTTTTTTTATTTCATCTCCCATCCAAACAACTGTTTTTCTTTGACTCTTGCAATGGTACCAATATTTGCTGCTTAGAGCATCAAAAATACTCACTTCAGACAGTATTGAGAAACTTTCACCAACAGAAGAGACACTAAGAAATGTGCATCTATTTCAAAAGCTGAAATATAGTAATGAAGAATTAGGGACACCTGAATTACTCTGATTGAAATTATTTTTTCCTTAGTTGGATGTCTTACACAAGTATTGAAGCTGCCACATTTGAGCCCTTTTCCCTGCACTGTCACTATGGTTATAGCTCTGCTGACAACTAGGGAGACTTACACAGATTATAAAGTGTCTGAGCTGTCCAGACCTGCACTGAGGCAGCTCTTCACCTGACACTTGTCTCTACCTCAATAACAGGACTCGCATCCCACCCCACACCCTGTTTGACCACATCACTCAAGTTTTCCTTTTAAGATCTCAGGTCATAGTAAGGAGTTCCTGCAATCCCCAACAGCAGTGAAAGATGCCCGACTTAGTAGGGATATCTGAGTTCAGCAGAACAACTTTGCTCTCACCGTTCACACCTCAAGGTCCTACCTTTGACACTTGAAGGGGTCTTTTCTGCTCTGAACCCCCCTGCAGGCGGAAGCCCCAGGGAGCACCTCCAGACAGAGTGATCAGCATTTCTTCTTCAGCTCCCATGATTTCTATGCTTTAGATATTTTGTCTTCCCAACTTCAAAATGGATTCCAGTTCTTAACAGGCAGTATCTTCTACTTTCATCTTCGCAATTCACACCACCACTCTCCAGTCCCCCAAAAGGCCCTCTGCCCGCTTTCTCCTTGAAGTTCACACACACACAAGAGAGTTGAGACTGTCAAGCCCAGGCTTCACTGCTCTTCTGGACTCTCAGCTGCTGCTCTGCCTATGATTAGACATTTGATTCTGCTCTTGGTAAGGGGCCAGAGTTGTCCTACACACGTGTCATGTCAATCTCACCCTCTGTGGCCCCCCCACATACACGATGGATCTCTCACAGGAGCTGGCTGAAAATAGCACACCTCCTGTCTCTCCAGGGCTTTGTCTGACACTTTTAAAGCTGGAAGTAAAACTTAAAAATTAAAAAGCATTTCAGTAAAACTTATTTCCATTTCTCATTCCAAATGCAAATTCTGTACTTAGGATTCATTAGTGTGAGTTTCAGGCAAGGACATGTCACAGGCACAAACTTGTACAAGATCAGGTGATAGCACCTGACCTTATGAAATTGAACAAAAACAGCTCGCAAGTGATATGCTCTCCACTTGTGTTTTTTCCATGCAGCTAGTGTTACTAACTACACAGTAGCACTGTGTCTGCCCTGAAAGCCACACACAGACTATAGATGTACTGTGCTCCCTCTGCATGCAGCTTGCTGGTCCCTGACATCTCCTACATTCACTCGTAATATTAGACACTGGGACCAGAATAGCTGGGATTAGCTACACAGACAGGATTCAAACAGTTCTCTGCAGAGCACTGCTCACACAGACTCAGTGGCCAAGAGAAAGGCTTTGCACCCAGATCATAGAATAGTTTGGAAGAAACCTTTAAAGATCATCTAATCCAACCCCTCTGCAATGAGCAGGGACGTTTTCAACTAGATCATGTTGCTCAGAGCCCCATCCAACAGCTTGAGTGTCTTCAGGGATGGGGCACCTGCCACTTCTCTGAGTGGCCTGTTCCAGTGTTTCACCACACTCACTGCAAAAATGTATTCCTTATATCTAGTCTAAGTCTACACTCTTTTAGTTTAAAACCATTACCCCTTGTCCTATCACTACAAGTCCCACTAAGAAGTCAGTCTCCACCTTTGTTACAGGTCTCCTCATAGCCTTCTTGAGGCTGAAGAAGCCAAATTCTCTCAGCCTTTCTTAACAGGAGAGGCCTTTACCCATCTGATTTCATGGCCTTCCTCTGGACCTGCTCCAATGGGTTTATGTGTTTCTTGTGCCGAGGACCCCAGAGCTGGACACAGGACTCCAGGTGGGGTCTCACGAGTTGAGTCCTTCAATGTTTTTTCTTTAGGACCATGACAGACAAGACCTCCTGGTTATCCCAAGCCAGAATTGTAGAAGAATTAAAATCCATGTTCCCCCTTTGCTACAAGGTTTAAAACATAAATTTCTGTTAAGATCCTGAGGACAAGCTTACCTCTTCCTTATTCTGCTTGTGCTTAGCTCTCAGTGACTAACAAGTTTCTTACAGATCTCTGTGATAACATGCAGAGAATGTAGTTTTGCTGTGACACCATTGCTCGGTTGACTACTCCACTGCTAGTACTACATCCCCACCCATCCACTGCCATTGCATGGTGCTGGCGAGCACACATCAAGACAATCATAGAAAAATAGAATCATCAAGGTTGGAAGAGACCTTTAATATCAACAAGTTCAACCATCAACCCAGCACTACCACTGTAACCCCTAAACCACATCACTCAGATGCAGGAATGGTGACTCTACCACCTCCCTGGGCAACCTATTTCAGTGCCTGACCACCCCTACAGTGGAAAAAACCTTCTAATATCTGATCCGAATCTCCCTTGCCTCATCTTTGGGCCATTTCCTCTTGTCCTCTCCCTGCAGGCACGGTAGGAGAGACCAGTGCCCACCTCACTGCAACCTCCTTTCAGATGTTGTAGAGCAATGAGGTCCCCCCGAGCCTTGTGGAGACTAAACAAACCCAGCTCCCTTAATTATTCATCAAAAGACATGTTTTCTAGAGCTTTCACAAGCTTTGTTGCTCTTCACTGGGCACACTCCAGCACCTCAATGTCTTTCTCAAAGAGGAGGCCTTTTCAAACTGAAGGCAGTCCTTGAGATGCGGCCTCAGCAGTGCCGAGAGCAGGGGAGGATCACTTCCCTGGTCCCGCTCTTTGCACCTTGGCGCAGCACTGG
>VXBA01004709.1:67507-105581 GCA_013399895.1 Serilophus lunatus
GAGCGGCCCCGGCGGTGCGGCGGGTCCTGGGGCTGCGGGCCCGGCCGCCCCTCCCTCCCGGCCGGGGAGCCCAGCGCTTCTCTTCGGCCCGGGAGCAGATACCCCTGTGCAGCCTTCCTAATCCCTGTAATCCGCGGATCCTTGCCCGTGTGTGTGTGCTGTTCAGTCTTCCATTCATTCGGGCTTTGCAAAGGGTGGTCCCGTTCGGAGGCCTGACGGCTGCGGTTGGTTGGATTTGGTGGTGAAACTTAGTGGTTATCTGTGACTTTGGAAAAAGGAAGAAGGAAAGGAAAGGCGACGGCATGATCCAAATATAGGTGAAGTCTTGAAAAGGTGGTTATGCAAGACAGGACTCTTGCTTTCCACGTAGATGGTGCTTTGAACGTGTTTGTTTTCTGTTGTCGGAGTTTATTTTTATTCTTTCTGGGCAATGCTTTGTATGGAGTATAGTGAAACTTAGTTTCTTTTTTTTTAATTGGGGATATGCTTGAGTATTTTTCAGTATGTGTGTGGTGTCTTAGCTCTGAGGTCTTTGTCAGAGAGACTTTGCAAAACCATCCAAACTGGGCTGTAGTTGAAGTTCTGTTTGAACTTATGGGCTGATGGAAGTGGTTGCTGAAAGATGGGTGAGTTGGGTATGTCAGAAGTTATCCACAGAAATTAATATTTGTTTTGTCATGTGAAAATACAGATTTTTTTTCAGTTTAGTATTCAGTTGATTTTTAGCCATTAGTGCGATAGCTCCATAAAAATGTTTCTAGATCCTTTTCTGTTACAGGATTCCATAGTCAATTTTACCAAGTTCTGGAAGGAATGTTGGCCAGAAATCCCCATTTGAGACATAACAGGCAGTTTATTTGTCGTTGTTGTTTACAAGCAGTGTAAAGTCACACCACTAGAATGGAAGGTGCCTGCTGGTTCTCTACTAAAGTCTTTACTATTTATTAATGAGAAGTTGTCCTCAGTAAGTTTAGGGGACTTCCACTGTTTTGTTCTTTCCCCCAACCTTCTGGCAGAGTAGGTGTTATGAGTAGTAGTTATGGGGTGGATAGAAAGGTACATAACCTAAAACTTCAGAGTGTTCCTCATTAGAGAAGACTTAGAGTTTCAGTCACACACATACACTGCTCATGGAAGCATAAGCATTTTTATCCATTTTTGTGTGGAACTACCCTTTTCTGCATGAAACCACTCAAGATTCTTTATTGCTGTAGGCAGACTGTGGACATAGATATAAAGAATATATAATTGCTTCTAAATACACTGTGACATTCACTGTGTGTTCTAATTTCATGGCTGAGAGCTGAGTTCTAGCTGTCTAAAAATACTTAAAGGATCATTTCTTTAATGGTTTGTTGCTTGTACCTCTTTGAATGATTTCTTCTGCTACTGTAGGACTGTTAGCTTCCTGAAACACTATCAGAAAGAAGGTCAAAAATCCAAGGAAGAATTGATGGTTGGCTAAGGAAGGGCAAGGTACAAAGAGTGACTAACAGTGATCAACAGCAAGGTCCCCACAGAAAGGAGAAGGTGGATGTTTCCTGTTCTTTAGGCTTGAAAAGCTGTGTTAGGGATGAATTGTGAAGATAGAGCTTACTTTTAAATATTCAGCAAGATTAATTGTTAACAAAGAAAGCACTAAATGACAGTATTGACTGGGTAGTATGTATGAGGGAAAGCTAATTGACCTTTTTTTGTTTCTTGCGAGTGATGGAAATTGTGTAATGCATACTTGTGTGTAAGTTAGAGCACAGACATTCTGAATGAAAAATAGTCATTGTTACAATGTATATGAAGAAAACTTGTTTAGCATTGGTAAGCATAAAATGCTTTTCAATCTTATTCTGTATAATCCTTTTCTCCCTTCTCTCCTCTTTCTCCTTTCTTCCCTCTGGCCTGTTCTCTAAACATGAGTCGGGCTCAGGTAATTTTTTCTAATCAATGACACTCGTGCAAAGTTCACAGAAATAAGTCAGGTGACTTCACACATTGTATCATGTGTGTGGGGGTAGCTAAGAAAGAGAGAAATCTTTCACTGTGATGCTGTTGTTTTTTCAGTGAGTTTTCCTCCTCAGGATCTCTCTTCAGAAGCAGCAGTCATAACTGAGTGTTTTTCAAATCTTTTCCTAGAGCTTTTTTTCAGTGATAGAGACGTGAATCAGTCCCATCAGGAGACTTCAGACAACAAGGGGTATCATATGTTAGTAAAGGAAAAATCTGATGGTGGTGGCAGGAGTTGGAAATAGTGATAGTTTTAAGGTTAGGTCAAGACTAAACTGGGGATTTTTTTCTGTTCCATATTCAACCACTTTCACTCTTGTAACCTGTGTATTGTATTGTACCTTGCCCACGATGATGGATTGGCCTAACAAAGCTGGGTTTAATTTGGCCCTTCTTTCAGAAGTGATCAAATCTTAGATTCATTTGAAAACTGTGTGATTTATACCGCTCATGGGCTGTTAAAACAAGTATTTCTGGCAGTAACTCAAAATGCATTGATGAAGAAAACATCGCCTGTGGTGTGACGTGTTGACAATCTGCCCGGATGGAAAGACGGCACCACGTAGTGCAGCCAAAGTGGAGTCAGTTCAGTATTGCCATTTGGACAAATGTAGGGGGGGCATTTGTTACAGTGGCCCAGGTACTTGCAGATCATTTGCCAGTCTGTGCCTTCCAGGATATGAGCTTCTCTCGCAGGATTTTCTGTAGAAAAACAAAACAAGTGGGGGTTTTTTTTTGTGTGAAAAGAAACAAGTGTTCCATGAGTGCGCGTAGAAGACCATCAAGCTGTCAATGAAACAAAAGCAAGAGCATCTGCCTTTCCAAAGAGTGTTCTTACCTCCAGAGTCCAGGTCTTTACTAGAATAGCAAAGCTTTGCTACTTCTTCCAGAAAGTTGCAGAATGGAAACTTTAAAAGCACTGTATTCTGAATTTCTCTGTGAGAATGCTGATTGTTCCCTTCTTTCCCCTTTTCCAGAAGGGAAATGGTTTTGATTTCTGAGTTCAGAAATTAAGTAGATATATTTCCTTGTTTCAGCATAACAGAGGAGGCCATGCTGTTGCCTTGGGTTGTCTGTTGGGTTTTTTTGGTGGGGTTTTTTTAAAGTATCCATCTCCTCAGAAGCTGAAACAAACAAGCCTTTTCTTTCTCTGGGATCATTAGAAAAGGCACTAGCTTCTTTCTAAAGGGAAGTAATTTTGCTGTATGCCTTTCCTTCAGAGAGTGAACAAGGACTGATGAGATGAAGCTTTTCAGTTTCAAAAGGAAGTTAACAGTGAATGCAGACCATAAGAAATGATGAGTATGCAGTTTTGAGTGATTTGGGAGATTTGCTCATTGAAACAAGCTCATGTGAATCACTAGTTTTTTTAATGCAGGCCATAAAAACTGCAATGTGGTCTGATTTGTTTGGATACTAAGGAATCTGAAAGCTGTTGTAGAAGTTAAAATATTCCACACCCCACCTCCAGTATTCCTGTGTACTTTTCTTCCCATCAATTTGTGGCTGATCAGCACTGATAAGATTGTAGCAGTGTAACTGTTCTGACCAAAATTTCTGTGGTCAACTGCCTTTATATGGAGGAATAGAAAATGGCAGAGTGACTGCTTTGTGCTTTGCAGGAAAGTTATTGTTTGTGGTAATGACCTCTTGTTGTCATAGCATTTTTTCCTGTAGCATCAGTCCCACTTATTTGAGCTTTGTGTATCATAACTGCTGAGTAGTAATTTGATGTTCAACACCACATGTTAGTGTTATGTTTGTCTTAGTTTTGGTAATGTGTTACTATATCCAAAGGAATATCTTCAGTATTTTTATCAGGTTTTTTCCATTTTTTCCCTGTCTGGTATATGTATTATTTCTGTGATTCTCCACACGCACACCCCCCCCCCCCCCCACATCCTTCATAAGAGAGTAAAAGATTCTCCCTTTCTCTGTATCTCTTCAAGTGATCAGGTTTCAATTTACAGATACTGTGTTTTTTGAGTGGAAAGTAAATGAATGTTTGATACAAATGACTTGTACTGGGGAAGAGAGAAAGTGGGCTCATTCAGTGACAAATGTCTTCCATCTTCTCAGAGGCAGATACTCCTGGCCCTGTCCTTGGGGTATTTCCCAGCAGTGATGAGCAAGTGTGTCACCAGCCTTGCGTTTAGAGCAAGTCCAGCAACTGAAGTAAGGGAGCAGCCTTGTCCCAGTCTTCACACTGGACTTGTTCTTGAGTCCTATGTAGAGCAAGCATCAACTTGTGCTGGGGTGGAGATCAGCCTGTGCTGGGTGCCACGTGGGACAGCTAAAGGTCTGAGGTGTATCGGCCTTTAGTTTGTGACTCTGAGTTAGAACCATATCCATTGTGCAGCTACTTTTTCCATAAAAGCATCAGAGATTATCTGAAAACTCTTTTTCTCTGTAGGTTGTGCATTAAATCAGCTTAGCTCTTGGTTTTGGTGTTATTGTGGAGAGAGCAACAAGCTCACAGATATTACCTGCTCAGGCAGGAAATAGTGATATTAACATGAGGGAAGGCTGAAAAGGAAATAGCAAAAGATGATCAGGTGAGATCACTTGCTGAATATACCCTCACAGCGGTTAAGTCAGAAGTGGTTTGCAAGGGACATGCTTGAGTTCTTGTCCTATCATGCTTTAGAGGAAAAAAAAATCCCATGAACGATCGTTCTTCTGCCCTGCATTAATTCCTTGTTCAAACAGTCCATGTTCCCCTGTTGAGGGATTTCTGTGGGTGTAACTTGTGAAGAGTGTCCTAATGACTGTAGCTCAGGAGGTATCCTATGGGATGCTGCTACTGTGTCTGCAGCTCTTCCTTCAGGAAGGACCTGTTTGCAGGAGCAAAGCCACGTTCCTCATGCACAATCCAATAAGCAGGGATGGGAAGAAGAGGAAGCAGCCCTCCTTCCTTGCCAGCAAGCCCTGCCCAGATGTTCCAAGATGTGTGGGTAGAGCAGTCTTCTCGTTGTGTTCCTTCCCTGTACCCCCACCTTTGGCAGGAGACGTTCTCCTGCTTTCTTGTTTGTACTGGACGTGGCTGACAGCAGGTCTGTGATGGCAGAGTGGTGACACTGGTTTCCTCCTGGAGAGGAAGAGGTTAACCTTCTAGGGAGCTTGGGAAGGGAGCAGGTCCCAAAGTCCAGATTTCCTGGCCCCATGGCTGTTCAGGTTAGACTGTTTTGCAGAACTAAGTCAAAGGTGGTGTGGGAAACTAGAATTTTTGAAGAGTACATATGATAAACCTGAAAGCAAGAGAGGAATGATGTTTAAAACCGCTGCAGGCTGATCAAAAATTCTATCACACTGTTGCAAATTACTTGTTACTTTCAAGAGCAAATTAGCTTTAAATAATTAAGATGAGTTCTTGCTCTAAACAACACCTTTATACTCTTAATACAGCTTGAAGAATAAAAATGTAAAACTTCATTTATTTCCTTTCATAGTAGTTTGATATCTAATTTCAGAGTAAGTATTAGCAGACTTAATGTTGACATTTGTCATGTTTACAAGGTGTAGGAGGTTAAATGTAAATTTTATGTATTGTGCTGGCTTTTTTTCTGTAAATAATTAGATGTCTCTGTTTTCCCTTTATGATATGCTTGGATCTGAAAGAATTTCTTCATGCAGGTGGTTCTTAGAGCTGTAGTTCTTTTAGTACCTTTGCAGTACAACTGCGGTGTCAGTTGCTGAAATAATTCTTTGGCGTCGTGCTCTTGGTACTGTGAGGAACCAGCCTTAGCATTGTTTGGCACAGTGTAGGCAAAGCAGCTTTGGGTATTTGTTTCTTGCCTCAGTTAAACTGTAGATTCCTCCTTGGGCTTTTCATCAACTGTCTGGTGGCTGTTGCAGCTGTGTCTCCTCTGTGTTAAGATTTCCTATGTCTCTTTAGCACACAAGTTCATCCTAGGGTTTGGAGAAAAACATGAAGGAAACATTATTTTCTTTACTCTGCATTTTTACATAAGCTGAAGTTTTTCAGTATATAATTTGTGCTAAACACATTTCTTTACAATGTTAGTGTAGATAGTCCTAGCTGAAGAGGATTAACAGCAACATATAGAGTGTCTAAAGGAGTACAAGGAATGCAAAATATTCTTAGGAGAAACACACCCTGAGGGGATCTCCTGCCCATGAAATCCATGTTGATTCTCCACAACCGAAGGGCACTGTGGCTTATCTGCCTGCTGGGTTTGGGGTCTTACAATGGCATTGCTGTTTTTATAAATCTAGTCAGTTTATGCAGTTAGTTAGTGGAACTGGGAATCTGTTTGTTCAGCAAGATTTCTTGCATAAGTGTGCTAAGAAATATCTCTGCTGTCTCTGACACTGTTTCAGGTCTTACACTTCTGTGTAACCCCTTAGTGCCCTCTTTGCCTGTGATGACTTTCCATTTTGAACATTTTTCTTAGGTGAACGTTCTGCTTTTGGAATATATTCCTTTTCTGAAATTTATGTACATAACAAGGACTTTAAATCATCCATTACTAAAAAAAAGGCTAGAGCCCCCTATGCCAGTCCTGTTCTAGATTTTATCAGACACTTCATGCAGCTGCCTTTGTGGCTGTGTGTTGCTTTTAGAAAGGAAATGTGATCAAGTAAATTAACACAGAGGTGAAAGCTGAAGCTGTTCAGTGTTACTGAAATGTTATGTTAAGGATTCGCTCACCTATGTCATGAAATATCTTTTCTGTTGGTCTGATGTTCTGTGAAGTGGAAGTAGTTCATAAGATTTCTCAAGAAGCTTGATAATCTGCTATGGAATGGCAAATGATGGTACTTTTATTTAAGAAGGTAATCACAAGTCTAACCAGGATGAAGCACTGAATAGGTTGATTAGAAAACACAGTTTCTGAAGATACTGTTTTTTAACTAGCTCTTGTAGAGCATTTATCTTACTTGAAAAAATTGCTGTTCAAGAGTAAATGGCCCTTAATGTTTTACCTTCCCAAGTATCTCTATGACCTCTCATTTATGTGAAATCAGTAGAGAAGTCAGCCAGTTTTTGGTTTTACGTGTGCTAAAAGCCATTTTTCCCCCCCTTTTTGCAGGTGAGATTAGTTTGGGGATGTGAATACAATGAGTGTAAACCAGCAAGCTCACCCGGGGCCTCCTTATGGGCAACCTCAGCCCAGCTATCAGGGATTCCAGCAGCCTGCCTACGGGGGACAGGCACTGCCAGGGGCTCCTCCGGCGCAGTATGGAGCTTACAACGGCCCCATGCCAGGATATCAACCGCCAGGCCCTCCACCAGGTACTGCTCACTCAATGCTTTCATTGGGAACCTGTCCATTGTGGCGTGCGGGACGTTTTTCTTTATGCTTCCTATTGCAAGTCTTTTGTTTTGGTAGCAGTTATCCTTTTTTCTGTATGTTGCCTACATGATGCTAAAAATCGTCTTCTCCCACGTTCTGAAGTTATTGTGCTGTTGATTGTCCGCTTTAACGGGGCTTACTCTTCTTTTAGTAGCTCATAAAATTAAGATATTGAGGAACTGCTTTGTTCTGTGTGTGTGTGCCTCCATGGTACTGAAGCACCTGACTGGAACAGTCTTCCTGATGAGGTTATGAGAAGTTAGGGACTGTAACAGATTTATAATTGTGACTGCCTCATATTATTTTGTGGAAAGATCCTGAAAGACTAAGACATACAACTCTAGGCAGACAGCATATGTGGAGCTATTTTCTCTAATGCCTTTAAATTCAACAGACTAGTCTGTGGACACGACCTAGCTAATGTGTTCCAGTATTTCACTGATTCTGCAGGAACATACCCCTTGGGGTTTTTGTCTGTTAAAGAGAAAGAAAGAGGGAGTAGTTCAAATTTAGTTTTCATGTTTTCAAAAGAAATGCTGCCTTAAAATTACTAAAGAACTTTGTGAATCTTGTTTTCTAGTACCTGAATTGCTTTGGGAAAGTAATAGTGACTTTAATGTCTGAAATGTAGAGGAGAAAATACTATTGCTTTGAGTAGAAGTATGTCTGCCTTTTTTAAATCATGGGGATGAATCCAGTTTTGCTGAAATAAGCACAACATGAGCTTAAAAACATTTGTTTGGGTTTCAGATGGATATTCTAAGGTAATTAGGACTATGCTGATCATGCAAGTGGTTTCCATATTGTTTCCCCTTCTGGTACATCTTGAATATTTTGCAACTTGCTGAATTTTAAACCAGACTCAATGAGAAGTGTAGAACAATCAAAGTGCTTGTAGTTGTCTTGAAAGTAGTAGGAGAGGGAGACTGAAATTTGGGTGCTGAATAATTACACGGTGGGACTTCTGTCTAGAGTTAGCAGAGTAATGAAGTAGAAGAGTTAAGTGTGGTGTGGTAAAGAAGGGGTTATTCAGTTGCTCCATCTTCCTCCCATGCTCTCAGTATACCTCTTCCAACAGCACTTTTAATCTGAGGGTTTTGAACTAATTTCACAAAGGGTTTAATGCCTATAAAAGTAAAGAAAATCAGCTTTGGGCAGAGGAAAGAAGCTCTGCTTCCTGGGAAGGCAGAGGCAGAGCTCAGCCATTGGGGGCTCCATTTGGCTGCTCCCTGTTGCCATTGACTAACTGGGGTTTCCTGTCCAATAGAAGGAATGGGGAGAAATAGGATGTGCTTTACTGAGGAAGAAAAGGGGATTCAAGAAGAACAAAAATTACTAAGGATTTGGAAAAGTTTCATCAGTGCAACTATTTATAGAAAATGGGTTTTGGCTGTTAGCAATTTGAAGAATGTTTAGGGTGTTTGTGAAAAGAAACTGATGAGCATCTTCCATCAGATACTTCAAGAATTTTCAGACTTTTCAAGCCTGAAAAGCATTTCTTTTTAAGGGAATTAACTTTTTTCTTCTGGATTATTTCTGGTTTGCCTATGTTAAATTTGGAACATGACAGTTCAGTAAGGACATACCTATATACCTTGGTGGAAGTCACATAAACTTGTACAGATTAGAAATACAGATTTTGTTTGTGCCAGTAATGATTGAAAGGTGGTGTTATACTGAGGGCAACAAGGGGTCTCATCTGGACAATAAAACTGTATTGCACTACTCAAGTAGCATCTAATGGACTTTATTGGTACATCAGGCAAAGGTCACCCACAGTTGGTGGAGATTTTTCATCCATCTTTTCTTCTGAGACGATCCTTCCTTAAGAGACTGTATGAAGGAAATCTCAGTTGTCAAGCTGTGCATTTTGGACCTATTACTGCCCAGGATGCCTATCTTTAAAAGGAAGGAATGTAAAATTTGGAGCACTAACATAACAGCCAGGAGTTGACTTGTGAGAGGCTGCTGAGTATTGCAACCAGGTGGAAGTGAAGAGTCAAACAAACAGTGTGTTACCAGAGAGAGCAGACAGGTGATAGTGAAGACAGTGACAGTTGTCCTTTCTACCACCATCTCCAACACACGTTTATTGCAAGTCTTTGTAGCAAGACCTCTTGTAGATGCATAATGTAGAGGAGAGAGAATTAATTTCAGGGGCGCTAGAGTGGCAGGGATTTAAGAAACACTGAGGGGTAAAAGATAAACTGCCAGTGTTATTCTCAGAGTAGTTGTCTTAAGGACTTATTTTAAAAATAACAATAAAATTGCTTGGAAGACTGAGTGGAGAAGTATTGGGAGGAGATGCCATCCTCAGTCAGGTAATCTTTTGCGTCTGATTTGTGTGACCAGTGATGGTAGTCTTTCTTGGGACCAGAAGGGGAGTGCTGTGGTGCTAGCTGAAAATAGCTGCTTCTTGCTGTGAGAATGTTGAAAGAATGAGAACAATCTTGTCCTAGTCTTTCAGTCATTCTGCTGGTTTTCTTCAGATGAGGTCGTGCAGTTGAAAGACAATTATCTGAATATCAGTAACAATTAGTCTGCAGCTGGATCATTTTGCATGGGCTTAGTTTATGAAACTGTCAACACCTGTATCAGTGTAAAGACAGGAACTATGTTGGTAACATGTTACACATGGTAGAACGGAGGGAGTATAGCTTAAGGAATGATGTGGTAAATTACATGAATTTTGTGTATGTGATATTTTCTATACTGAAGACTGTCCTCAGCATTGGAAACACTGTCTCTTGGTGCTTTCTCTCAGGCTTGATTTACTGGCATATTCTGTCTTTCCAGGTTACTTTCCTTCCTTGGGGTTTCCTTCGAAGGGCTCTCCTGTATGTCTCAACTCTGACACTTCTCCTCTTGCACCTAATTTCATAGGTAAATGGTGTCCTTCCTGTGAGAGTGTCTGTGCTGTGTCGCTGCTTCTGTGCCAAGTTCCCATTTAATAGGGATACTTAACTCAGAGGTGTGGGTACCTGATTATTCAGGGAGAGGTGGGTGGGACACTTCCCAATCTATTTGTGGGCAGCATTCCAGAAGCATAAATAGGATGTGAAGAAATAATCCTAGTGGAAATTTCTTATGCATGCAGATTCATAGATAACCTGACTTATGACTAATGTTTTCTGGAGTCTGATTTCAAAACCTGAATTGGCCCATTCAGGTTCTGTCAGGTAGAATCCTTAGTATAAAAGAACACAAGTCTTCCACCTGAGAGTGAGGTTTGAAATGGTAACATTACAAAGAAGTGAAAAAATTCCCCAAACTACCAGGAGGTTGCTACTGGAAGATACGAGATTTTTGTAGCTTCTGGTTTCATTTAAGGGAAGAAACAAGTTCCTAGCTCCCTTGACTATACTTAGAAACCAAATATACATTAGGAATAATTATGATTCCAAAAGCTGTGACTTAAGGAAATAATTTTTTCACAACTAGCTATCAAAATGTAAGAATTAGAAATGCTGCAAGAAATCATATTGTGTTTTTCCTTCTTTCCAACTAGTGATATTTTGGAAGAGCTATTTCTAGGCATGTCAATTTGTTTAGAAGATTAGGATGTTGGAATTGAAGACCAGATAGTCTTGGGACTTGGAGGAAAATCACAGGCATTTTCATTTTGGTGTAATATACCTCTATTTTGAGGTCTGTGATGAGTAAGAGCATATGCACATTTGTCAAATGGTGTCCCTGTTAAATTTGAGGGGGGTGAGGAATTTAACTTAATGTATATGAAAAATGTGGGATTTCTCCAGGATTTGGATTATCTGTGCCTTCAAAGACAAGAGACAAGAAGGCCAAACAGTTTACGTGTACTTTCAAAGGAAAGACATTGCCAAATAGGTGGTAGTATATCAAGTCAACTGAAAAGGTATAACATACAAATAGAGATCAGGAAATGCTTAGCTGGAGGAACAGTAAGATGAAGGTGCTGTAACAGTAGTTTAGAAAAGGCAAGATTTAATGAGAGGAAGGTATATAAAAATATTAAGTGTGTCTAGGAGTAATTAAATCCTAAGTCTTGAAGAATGGGAGGAGGTTTAGTAACAAAGAGAAGAACCCAAGGAGTTACCAGTTATTCATGAAAAGTCTAGTTAATTCCTTCTGTGATTTTACAAACTCGCTAAGAATTGCATGTAGCAGATAAGGTAAAAATACATGAGTTGAAACCTCATGCTTTGGGGTATAAATTGTGCTGCAGAATTGAGAAATGGCTCCCCTTATTGCCTATTTCATAATGGATCCTCACAAGAAGGTTTCAGAATCCCTTTTAAACTTGCCATGCCAGTCACTGTCGGAGTGACCCAAGGATGAGTATGTGCAGCCCTGGTCTCACAGGGCAGTTTCTTTACTCATGTGAACTTAATGATACCCGATGCATGAAATAGGTTCCCTTGTGGTTTGCAGGCATGGTCATGCAGTTGTAATTCTCAACACTGTTAATGTAGTAGTATTAAAATAGATGTTTGTATCTCTCTTTTGGAAGTAGAAACTGCAGCTGGTCTGCTGGTATTGTATCCAACATTGTGTGGTCTGTGAAAGGACTGATTTCTGAGGCAAATGTGTTTGGTCTGCGACTGAACCAGCTCAGTCTGAAAGATGGGGAAGCGTTTTTGTTAGCCTCCAACTTGAGAGGCTGGAAAGGAAAGTCTGTGGTGGCCCACACCACATGGAATGTAGCTTTTGAAAACTGAACGTACTTTCATAGCCTGCTTACCTTTCAAGTAGGGAAAACTGACCTGTAATGAGTATTAGATTCCATGTGAATACTCTTCTTTTTCTGGATAAATAATTGGACTTGGAGAGAGAGGAATTAAGAACTTTACTGACAAGATAATGTTTTTTCTTCATAAAAGATGGAGTTGTCTTTTGAAGACCCTCCACAGCACACATTTTCTGCTTGATCTGTGTGGAGATAGTAATTAGGGACACTGACTAAAAATATTGTCCTTTCATTTTTGCTGCTTCTAGTATTGTTGTATAAATTATTTGTTACTTGTGAAGTATTGATTCAACAATTCTGCACTTGGATTTTTCATCATGGTTGGTTCAAACCCTTGTTTCTGTAATGTGTGATATTTTAATTATTTTTCCTCATGTTTGTAGGTTCTTTAAGAGCCCCTCCAACATCTGGAGCTCCCCCTCCAGCCTCTGGAGCATCTCATCCTTCTGGCCACCTGGCATACAGTCAGTTTGAACATGGAGATGTGCAAAATGGGATTCCAGGCTCAGCAGCCCCCATGCAGAGGTACATACAAGAAGAGCAAATTGTAACAAAGTCCTTCCTTGTCTTGACCTAGCAAAGGTCTACCCTTTCAGTATCTAAACTAAACACTTTGTTTTTTTCTGTGGTAGATATTAACTTTCTTCATTGATTTGTTACTGTTTCAGAACAACATTTTGCCTTAGGGGTATTTGTTACAAAAGGATTATCTCTGGAGATGAAAAACTTCTGGAAGAGTATGGGCAGATGTTTGTGACTGATCAGAATCTCTTCTCCAAAAATTTTCCTAATGGTAGTCATTTTCCCCCCCCAAAAAAAATCTGATTCCCATAATCAGCCTTGTCTTAAAACAATTGCATCCACACAGCCATGCTATTTGATTACTTGGCAGTGTGAATTGACCTTTGGAGCATATGGCTGTCATTACTAAGTAATTTCTTAGTATCGATTCAATTCTGTGTCCCCTTCTGTCCCCTATGGGTCCCTGAGTTATCTTCATCTAAAGCTCTTCAGCATCCACTCCCATGCTGCCATTACCTTTGTGGTGAAAGTGGCAATGGTACTGCAGAGTCCAAATCTCTTAAAGCAACAGGGCATTCTTACACAGCTTACATTCTTACATTCTTACACAGCAGGCCTTGCTGTTGCCCACCCCGTAGACTCCATTGCAGCATTTCTGAATCGCTGTGATAACTAAAATGAAATTAACAAAAACATGGAATTTGTATTTTAAGAGCTAGTAGGGTTTTTTTGATGAAAGGGATTTAGATCCTTGCAGGAGATACAATTGTTTTTCCAAAACTGAGCTACAGTGCTTTATGTATGTAATTGAGACCCAGCTAGTGTTTGTGTGGTAGAGCAATTTTAAAAGACAGAGAAATGTGGCATCTTGTGTAAGGAGGAATCAGTTATATTTCTCATCTTCCTTCTCAGGCCACCTGCTTCTCAGCCATTTCTGCCAGGCTCAGCTCCCACACCTGTCAGCCAGACCTCTGCCTTCCAGCAATATGGTGCCCCTCCAGCCAGTGTGCAGCAGCTCAGCAATCACATGGCAGGGATGACAATTGCCAGTGCTACAGCCCCTGCTCCTCCCCCAGCTGGACTGGGATATGGTAAGCTTTCCTGGCTACAGAAATGTGCTATTGATTTTCATTTTCACTAGTCATTTAGTAAAAGATTTTTTTTCTTGTCGATGATTCGTTGCCATATGGTGAAGGAAATTCTCTGGGTGTTGACATCTGCCGTAGTAAATAGTAGTTTTCTACACTAATAATGGCATAACTGGGGAAAACAGAAGTGAGAGTATTGTAGGGTGCTGTGCAGAAAGCACTGCTGGGCCTGAATAACAAAGGAGAGTAACAACATTCATCTTCAGCTAGGTGAATCTTGGTGTGAAACACAAAATCAGCCTATCCCTAAGTAAGCTGTTGGAAAATCTGCCTGCCTTGCTACTGTTGTGCTTCTGGCCAGTCAACACCTCTCCCCCACCCCAGAAAAAAAGAACAAAAAAACACAAACCAAAATGAAAAAACATCACCCTACCCTCCAAAAAAAACCCCCAAAAACCCACCAAACAGAAAAACCCACCAAAGACAAATGGAAAAAGGCTCCATAAATCACAAAGGGCTTAAATTACTCTGAATGATTCTGTGAAGGGTTTCGCTGAAGTCAGGAAGAAACTTTTAAAAATTAAACAGTATAAACTGAATTAACAGTATAAACTGAATTTAGATATATTATTCTATTTTATTAGATCTACAATTTCATTGCTATAGATTACAGGATTTTTTAATGGAGTGTTGTCTTTAGTATATTTAAGCTGGACTGACAATGCTTTTTTTAAGTTGTTTTGCTAAAGTACTTTTTAACAAGTATCTCATATTGCAAGGCAGATCTTAGAGGAAAATTAGGAGTAGATAGAGAGACACAGATTTCTTTTGGAAATGTGTTTATCAAAAATTATCCTCAAAAATAGTACAGTGGTAAATACAGATGGTACTTGTTTCAGGCTATTAAAACCACAAAGCTCAAAACCATTTCTGATCTGCAAGCTCCAAATGAGTGTGGAGTTTAAGATAGAAACTTAATGTTGGTTCAAGAAATCCATAGATAGACTCGTGGTGGTTCTTGTTTTGCATATTCCTGGCTTTGCCCCTTTTTTTTCTGGCCCTGAATCTGGAAATATATTCTGATTATGTAAAACAGGCAGCTCAGGCTTTGAGAGAGAGAACAATGAAGGAATCACCACCAAGTTTCAGATCCTTTAAAGGAGTTTCAACTCTCTAATCAGTCTAGGAAGATGGTCACTTAAGGTTTGTCTCTGCTAGTACACGTAAATCCATCTGAAGATGAGAAAGTGGGAGACCTATTTAGGTAATCTAGAGCAAATGGGTTTTGCTTGCATCTTGGTTGTCTTGAGGATAGGAGAAAATTATGTTGTATCTTCTTTTCTTCTTACCAGGTCCCCCAACATCGGTTCCCCCAGTCTCAGGAAGCTTTAGTGCTACAGGATCTGGTCTCTACACACCTTACACTGCGAGCCAAGGACCCCCTCCTGCCAGTGTGTCTCAGGGTCTTCCTTTGGCACAGCCTCCATTTCCTGGTCAGACAATGTCAACTCAGCGCTTACCTACTCAAGTTCCTGGTTTTGCCCCACCTACCCCTTCCACAGGGGTTGGACCTTCCTCTCACCCTCCTACCACAGGTGCCCCAAGGCCACCTGCCATGCCAGGCCCACCACTGCCTGGGCAGGCACTTGCTGGACCACCATCATCCCAGCCTAACCATGTATCCTCACCTCCACCACCATCAGCTATGTCAGGGCTGCACCCTGGGCCTCCCATGAGTGGCCTCCATGGACCACCTCCTCCCGCTCATCCTCCTCAGCCAGGATACCAAATGCAGCAGAATGGTGAGTATTCAGTATAGGAATTGTGAGTTACATGCTCTTTGTATGCTGAAAACTAGATTTCAGGTTTGTTACTTGTGGGCTCACTTCCCTCTTGTTTCCCTGTGCTCATGTCTAAGATAATAATGTGTCATTCTAGGATATTTTATCATACAGATTTTAACCAGATTAATGTAACTAAAGGGAATCCTGGCTTACTTAGACAAAGATTGTGTAGTAGTTAGTACCATAATAATACCAGAATTTGTGATAACAATTTTATTATGGACTTTAATTTGATGTCTTCAACTTCATCTGTTCAAAAATAGACATCTGAAATACTGAAAAGCCTTATTTTTTACTTTTTAAATTAATGGCTGCTCACTCATATACAATGTGTATGAGGGGAGTTGTGGCTTCCCGGACTCCCCCAAAGACACACGACCACACAGATGTAGTGTCAGAGGAGAAATCCGTTTATTGTTTACAAGAATGCCTTTTTATACTCTACATATAGTTTATACTTTTCTAACCACAATTGATAGCTGAACATTAAAAAAGGAGTTGTTGCTGTGTTTTCTCCTTTAATTCACATAACCATATTTCGCTCCTTGTACCAGCTTGCACACCTTGAGTGTGCTTAGAAGTAAGACCAGTTAAGCTTTCTGAATTAACCACAATTTTAGCTGGTTTTTAATCAATAACACCTACAGATAGCTAGGTTAAAGTAATCATGTGCAAATGTTAGGATTGAGAATCCCATTCCCCATGCAGTTTTGCACAACTGGCCAGGTAAATTACTTCAAAATTCATTTGTCAAAATTCCTATAATATGAAATAACTTCAGGTAGTGAAAAAGAGAAAATCACACATTAACCTATTGCTGTAATTTCAGAGAAACCAAAATTGCCCAAGTTAACTCCTTGTATGTTGTTAATTTCAGGAATTAGGGAACATCCACTGGCTTATTTGGCTGTTCTATGTGCACCTTCTGTTAGACAGTTCTGCAGGGGAATGTTCATAGTGCGTGGTCTTAATGCATATTGCAATCATATTACTCTAAAAGTAGTTAGGTTATTGTGCTGGTTTGGGCTGGTCTAGAGTTAATAGAGTTCAGACTAAAAACCTGTTTCCTTAAGTCTAGTTTTGAGGACTCTATCCATCAGTTGATTGGATTGTTGAAAGAGATGTATGGGTCTAAGATGAAACATTGTTATAAATATGTTTAATACTCATTAACTGAAAAGCACATAACTTTTTTTTTTTCTTGAGAGGTTTTTTTTTTGGTCATGACAGGAAAAGTGGGAAGTGCCTAATCAGGAAACACCTAGTATTAACCCACACTTTGATTTTGATGTTCCTTTCTTGTTAAGGTTCCTTTGGACAGGTGAGGGGTCCCCAACCAAACTATGGAGGAGCCTATCCAGGAACACCAAGTTATGGAAGTCCTCCTGGACCACCACCTCCACCAAAACGTTTGGATCCAGATTCCATTCCTAGCCCTGTAAGCTTACTTGTTCTTACCAGTGTCACCTCTTCCATAGTGTGTTTGCATAAGACAGAATTGACAAAGACCAAAGCTCAGAACAAGTTTCTCATTGCAAAGGACATCAGTTTGTTTTCCTGCTTACTGTTTTTCTGCTGACTTACTTCAGTCTTTTGCTGCACATCAGCCCAGAGACAGGATTTTTCTTGGTGTCTAAAGATAGGCACTGCATATGGAAATCACTGCTGTAATTCCTCAGGTCTTTTTCTGTACTGTTACCTTTTGAGAATCCTTGAGGGCTTTGATTAAGCTTGTTTCTCCAATTTTGGATTCTAGCATAATGACTTTTCAAGGTGAACTAATCCCAGGTTTTGAGGTGACAATCTTTGAACTGTATGGTTAATAGGAGGAGACTGTAGTGCTTTTCCTATAATCTATCAAAAAGCTCTTTTGTGGGGTTTTGGGTCATGAAATCATGATGCAATATCAAATATTCACAGTTTATCATGTTGGGATTGTTTTTCAGAATGGAGATTCTGGGAAAGGATGAGCAGTTATATTTCATAGTTAGCAATGATAAGTAATATTAAGCCTGGCAGTATTATTGCCACTAGTCTACTGTGCTCTTCCTTCCACTGCTGATGATGCTGTTCTGTACTTCAAAACTATGAGAATAACTTAGTCTTGACTTACTTCTTAGATCTAAAGTGATATTTCTCAGAAGTTTCTTTCAGAAAAGGTTATCTATTTAGACTCCAGGTGTACATAAAGCTTATGACTGTATTTTTGTGTAGAATATGTCTTTTATTGCTTGTCTGCCTTTCTTCTACTGAATGAATCTCAAATGGCTGGTCAGTTGCCTTCATGTTAGCATGCATAAACCCCCAGTTTCTAACCAAAGTGAGCAGGTGAGCCTCTGCCTCTGTTAGCAATGTGTTCAGAGCCCAAGCCCAATATCCTGGCAAGACTCGTTTTGGGATCAGTGTATGCTGCAGAAGCTGATGTGTCCCGTTGCATGCACCAATATCCAAATGTATCTAATTCCAGTGCTACAGGTTTGGGTAGAGAGAAGTAACACTTTTTGGTTTATTATTCTCTTTTCTTTCCTTCTTTCTTTTTGTGGCACTCTTTATTGTTTTTTATATAAAAAAGCAACTTAATGAGCTGCCACCCCAGCAGAAACCCAGGCACAGAATAGACCCAGATGCAATTCCTAGTCCAGTAAGTGCTGTATATGTGTCAATTGTAGTCTGTGTGTTGGTGACCATCGGTGCATGCCTGAAACCTGAACTTCACCTCGCTAACCCCACATCATTAATCCTTTACCCTTTCCTTGCTGTCTTCTGCTTGCCTTATCAAAATGAGTAACATTACACCACATGAGGTTTTTAAAATCTTCTGTGATAAATGGTGAGGCAATAGAAAGCACAGTGTTTCGGAAACAGATCATGAAGAATGTCTCCCCTTCACTTTGTGTGATCATTAGGATATCGCCTTCGTGAGAATCCAACTGGCATTTTCAGTGGAAGCCAGTAGTATAAATGTCCATACAACGTGTCTCCTACTCAGTGTGAGCCTTTGGAACCATGTGTTCTACCAGTCTTGATCAGAATTTGATTACTGTTCTTGTTGATACACCAGTACTGGACCAATGCCTTGAAGTTCTAAAATTGCAGATAAACTTTTGTTTTGATTCCTGGTATAAATCTTCTAGTAGCTTAGTATGAGGCATGGGGAGCTATAAACATTCTCTCATTATCTGTGCTCATACATAGCCATTAAATTGAATTTGAAAATTTAATGGTTATGTTAGAGAATTGTACCTAGAGAAAGAAAAAAGCAGCTACCTTTTGGATGGGAAGTAAAAAAAAAAACACATTTGGCTTTTGTTACCTGTGTCACTTCTTTCTCATTTAATCCAAGTTCACCATGTAACAGGGACCAGCGGTAAGATCACCAACCTCAGTCGGTCTGTAGACTTTTGAAATGGGACTAGGTTTATTCCAGAGCAATCTGAGCCTGTGGGAGGCTTTCTGCTGGCAGCTTGGACTCTGTAATGAGAGGGCAGAAGTTTTGCCATGCAGTAAAATCAGAAGAATGATTGCTAGCTTTAATTTTTTCAGTCATCAGTATGGAAATACCATTTAATTGAACTGTGTATAACTACAATTCTCTGTTCTTATACTAAGGTCAGTGGATATTTTAATAAATTAAAACCATTTATCTTAAATATTATTTGCAATAATGAAGAATTTGAAATTTTAAGAAATTTAAGATTCTCATAGACTTTGAAGTTCGAGTTTGGTTCATTGAAAAGTCTGTTGAGACTTCACTTTCCACATCTCCAGAATCCAAATCACAAACTACAAAGTAATGAAGACTTCCACTTGAGCTTGCCAGCATCTGCCTTTAGGTCAGAGTTACAGTGATTAAACGCATACTATGAAAATAGTATGAGCATAATGGAAAGAAAAAAACAGGCTACCTGTAGAAGAACATCAGCTTGAGGCTTACAGAAATTTCTAATTTTAATTTGACTGGAACCATACAAGGGAATACTACCAAAATGCCCTTTCTTGAGCTGACTCTGGCTTTTATGAGTTCAGATCAGACCTTAAAACTCAAAATGTACTGCTACTGAGAATACTTAGAGAAAAATACTATTTGCAGCTTGTAATTTATTGTTACTCATTAAGTACTGTTTGAAATCAAACTGAGAGGTATCTGCTTGACAAAACTTACTTGCTTTAGGCGTCTTATTTTTAGAGATAGTAATGTTTGCCTCCAGTCCCCTTTTCACTGTCTATAAATTTTGTATTTTACAGTACTTTGAAACCAGGCCTTCAAATACTAACATGGTGTTTTCCATCATAGATTCAAGTGATTGAGGACGACAGAAGCAATCGTGGGTCAGAACCATTTGTCACGGGAGTGAGAGGGCAGGTCCCACCCCTTGTTACTACGAATTTCTTGGTCAAAGATCAAGGTAAATATTTTTATTTTCCAAACCAAGCAAAACACAAACCCCAAAGAATAAGTGACAGAACTGTTTATGTCTTTAAAGGAAAAGTTTAAGAAATAATTTCAATTGCTGGGGATGTGTGTTTTACCAGCCGGAGCTTAGTTTCAGGTTCTGTGTTGATTTGATCTCAATTTAGATTTTCCTGATTGTTTGGTAGCTAGTAATCAATGTGCAGGTAAAAAATGCTTTCCAAGGCAGATGGCTAGGGCCAGTATTAGCAGAGATACCAGAAAGCAGCAAATGAAGCCTCTTCTTTAGAGCTATATAAACAACACTTTAGAACTGAAACTTACTAGCAATATCATTAGAACTGAACTGTGAACTGTGTTTTTTAAATTTAAGTGGGCTCTAACTTGGACCATGGTCCCCATAGAGAAAGGGTATTTCATTTTCTAATCTCCCAGAATAAAAAAAGTTCCAGAAAAAAATTGCAGAGTCTGATGCTACGATCGAGTGTTTTACTCTTCATCAAAATTACAAAATCAAATAGTAGAAATGTTTGAGTAGAGTTTTCTGTCTACCATATGTTTTAGTCTGCAAAAAGAGTGAAACAGGAATACCTTTTCAGAGGTTTGTGTTGGTGTGGAGTCAAGTTTATTTGTTTTAAGGACTTTTATTATTTGTATTTAATTATAAAGAGGTATTTTGTTTGGAATTCAAGTTTTCCACAGATGGAAACTGATTCTTTAGGTCAGCTCTTAGTCACTGTCTGTGTCACTTAACAACTTGACAACACAACTGAAGGTATTTTTGTTTCTCTTCTTGAATATAAACTTAGCTTTTACTGAAATTTCTGTGGATTTTTTTGTTCGTTCCCCAGGTAACGCAAGCCCCCGCTACATAAGATGCACATCTTACAATATTCCCTGCACCTCTGATATGGCCAAACAGTCCCAAGTTCCCCTTGCTGCTGTCATAAAGCCACTGGCTGCTCTGCCACCGGAGGAGGTGAGAACCGTGTGTAGTGTTACACGTGCCCTGTGGGCACTC
Organism: Serilophus lunatus; assembly: GCA_013399895.1. NCBI lineage: Eukaryota > Metazoa > Chordata > Aves > Passeriformes > Eurylaimidae > Serilophus > Serilophus lunatus. The sequence continues at coordinate 88,439 of VXBA01004709.1, forward strand.
AGGGCTTATCAGGAGAATGCTGTGTCAGCATCTAACAGGTGCATTGAGAAGGCTTATTTTGGTAATGAAGACTAGGGAAACATTGATTCTCCAACAGGTGTGTGATAAGAGATTGGTAAAGCAGAAGAATGTTGTGTTTAAAACATTTAATATTTTGATTGCCATGATAATTTTAGCTTTTCTGCAGTAGCTGTCAAGCACTGTGACTAAATAACCAAAATACTAAGATGGACAAAAAAAGCATATTCTTCAGTTTCTTTCTTAGTCTAAAGTATTTCAGTGGTTGTTAATCTCAGGTGTTAAGTCTTTTGTAGAAAGCAAAATTGTGGAATTGGATGAGAACGTGTGAAACAGCACTGGTTAAGCTGCCTAGTTTGTATGCACTGTGTAGGATGTTCGGGGCATTGCTGAGCTGCACTTGTTTCTGCCCTTTCCCTCTGCAGCACTTCCTTCTAGATGTAGTGTGTGGCTGGTTAGCCTTTTACACGCTCGTGTTTGATTGCTGAGAACACGAGAGCTTTGAGACTATTATAGAGTTAGACATTTTGTTAAATAGTCTAAATACTTTGGCTAATGTGTAGTGTTGGCCTGCTTGGAGCAGTCTCATAAAAACAAATAAGCTTGTTAAATTTGAATACATATGTCTGCAGTATTCTATGCCCCGTTAAACCTGCTGAGGAAAGCAGTTTCCTCTGGGCTTTTAAGGGTGATTTTTTTCCTGTTGCATTTCATTAGAGTTCCTAAACTATGTTCTTAAACTTCAGCCACAGCTCAGTTTTATCATAAATCAGTTTTTAAAATTCAGAAGAGCACTTTAGGAAAATATGGTCCTATTTGAGAAATTGAAAAGCTTGTGGAGATAAATGTTTTTAGAGCTTTACAAATACGTAGTTGTTTGGTCATCTGGTATGTTTATGCTTTGAACAAACACTTGTGCCATCCAGAAAAAACATGACTAGGATCAGAAAATTGCCCTGGAGACTGGTCAACTTCTAGTATTTGACAGTTCTTTATGACAAGGGCAAACTCCCTGTGAAGGGGCTCTTCCAACAGATGAAGGCTCGTTCAGAGCAATAAGACGGTACATAGAGCTGAAATTTTACATATCAGTAATGAAAGGATAAATGTCTCATGAAAATAATATCTCATGAAACCATAGCATTCAGAGAAATCTAGAATATTTAAAAATTCAACACCTGGCTGCCAAATACAGGACCTTTCCCCCTGTTTTAATGCACTGTTCAGGAAACCAAGTTTGAGGCTTCGGAGAGAGGTATATCTGTGTCTTCTGGGATTAAGTAGGTAGTGACAAATTATGCATAGCACTGCATGTTTATAGGACCCTTGTAGTTTGTTTGCTTGCATGTTACAGAGAGGAGAGGATGAGGGAAAACCTGATTGTGTTGAAGTACAATACCAACATTGCCTACCAGTAAGAAAACTTGAAAATTTGTTTCCTCTGAAGAGGTCAGTGTGGGGTATAGGACATGAGAAACTCTGGCTGAAAAACCATTGTATTGTCAATAAATTATTAGTGAAGTTGAATAAAAGATGTGACACATCTGTGGCATGAAGAGAAAAGTGAGTGGAGCATTATGTTCAACTCTTGCTCAATGAATATCTTGTCTATTAAACACGATCAGAGATTTAGGGTAACAGAGGAAGAATGAAGACCAGACACTTTTACTGACAGAAGATTTAAAATTAAGTAGTTAAACTTTCTTTTGAACTAGATTCCTAGTTATGAAAGGTGCTTTGAACTATGAATGCAGCTTATAACTTGCGTGAGTTCTATCTCAATCATTTTAAAGTGCTTTCTGCTCGTTCTGATGTTGAGGAGCTGCAGAAGTTGCAAAGCATCTTGTTCTGTTGGATGCAAAAAGATTATATTATCAGTAATAGTTCTAAAATGGCATCACTGCATAACAGTTTTGAGGACTTGCTGTGCAGTGGGGTCAAGACAACAAGAAATTGTGGTTATAATGTATTTCATGGTGGAGTTAAAAATAAGTTTAATCAGATTAAATTTTTTAAGACAGATGCTCTATGTTCTTGAATATATGGAATGCAATGACTGGCTTTGCTTTTGTCATAAAGCTTGCTTTTTACAAGGGAAAGAGATGAAGTGAAGAGTTACGTTTTTTTAATTGTTTGCTCACTTCCATGAGGTTATCACAATCATTCTTTCAGTCTTTTTGTTCACTTGGGAGGATACATCTGTGCTGTGCAGTGTGATCATGTTCTTCCCAGCAGGGTGCTGTCGAAGTGGGATAGCCCATTGATGACTCTAGGCCACAAAGAACTGCTGTGCAAGAGCTTGAATTGACAAGCGTTGATGAAATACTTGTTCAGGCTTCTCTCGTCCCCCGCACACTCTCCCACAGTTGCCACAATGGTAAATCCTATGCAATGTACAGGGAGGTAGTTTTGAGCTCTGCGTTACGTGTGGTCATTTTTTCTCATCATCATGTGACCTTTCTCTTCATGCTTTTTTCTCCTGCTTCCACAGACCCTTCCTTATTTGGTAGATCATGGAGAATCTGGTCCTGTCCGATGTAATAGGTGCAAAGCTTACATGTGCCCTTTTATGCAATTCATCGAGGGTGGAAGGAGATTCCAGTGTTGTTTCTGCAGCTGTGTCACTGAGGGTAAGGTTTCTTCTGGAAATCAGTCTCTAAGCTCTGTTGGAAAAGTCTTGGAACAAGATGCAGGCAAATAAATCTTTATCATGTTGTGATTGTTTATAATGAATACTGTGCTTTAATGCGTGTCTAGTCTTGTAAAAAAATCATTATAAGGCATGTTCAGTGCTCAGCTTGAAATTATTTTCAAATGAAGTAGATACTTCTGCATTGCATTATTGCAAGTTGTTAATATGAGATTTTTAATAGTGTAATGCCTGCTGGCTTTGAAAACTAGTTATTGTATTTTCTCTAGGGATTTCAAATGTATGCTTTTCTTTAATCTCTACTGAGATGTAGATCTAACCAGTGGCATGAGTTAGGATTTTTTTTCTCACAAATCCTGTTGAAACACTGTTTAGAGATTGCTGCTAAATCTGCTACAGCTGAGTAGGAGTGTTCAGTACAGGCCAGTTAGTTTCTCTTCTAAATTAATATAAAACATGCTTTAATTTAAGCAAAAGTTACAACGTGCTGCTCATAGCATGACATCTTTATTTCAAAGGCGCAGTGTCATGTAAGGTACAATAAACCTTATGATGATGTTTTCAGTGTTCTTTTTGGTAACGCTGATGGCTTTTCATGGGCTGTTATGCTGTACAACTGTTTGTACTAACCAAAATGGGGATTCAAAATGGGCAACTTTAAAAAGAAGTTTTGTCTGGCAGTTTTCAGCCTATATACATTCACTGTCCCTGCTCACTCAGCAGCTGTGCGAATGGCTGTACCTGTAACAACTGAGCAAAAAAGGGAAAAAACTGAGCAGAAAAGGGAGGGTTGCTGAGAGACTGCTGATGAAAGCAGAGCTGGGAAAATACGATTTAGTTTTACCGAAAACTTGAGAGCAGATTTTGTTTTCTCTACAAAACCTATCAGGCAACCAGCTTGTACCAGATGTATACTTGGAGAGAAGAGTGATAAGTGCTTATATATGTCTTAATGATACCACTTTTTCTTTTAACTTTTGAAGCTTTGTAAGTTTAGAATAATTTAAATGTGGTGGATATGGTCATTACAGATAATCTCATTTTATTCTCCCCTGGAGCTATATAGACAGCTATAGCTGGAATACATTAGCAGTTCTGCAGGAGGGACTCTCTGTCATGGTAGTTCTTGAGACACAACACTTTGTTTCTGCAAAAAAACCAGAAATGCGTTGTTTCTGCAGCTGACTTTTGTAGGCAAAAACTGAGTTTTATTTATTACCAATTTTATTTTCTGATGGCTAGTACCAGCATAAAAATACAGGATGCTGGACCTTCTAAATCCACTGTCTGTTCTGATAAAAGGATTATGGGTGTCTCTGCACGCAAGGGTGCCTGGAGGCTTTGTTCTTGTGCAGCATGGGAAGGAAGGAAAAAAATCTAACTTGTATCACAAGATAAGGAGCTCAGTATTTTAGTAAGCCTGAATAGAGTCAGTAATGTTGTAGCCTTTTGCCTCAAACTCTATCTGTTACTGTTTATATGAGATGGTTATATTTTTCCTGTGGACTAAATCCTTCAGAATAATTCTAAAAGTGTGTTGTAGTCACACTTCTGATATGGAACATAAAATGAGAATGGAAGGGTTATTCAAGAAATGTAGAACTGTGGCCATACAGGATGCCATCTGGTGCATGAGACAAACTGAAACTAATTTGTATTTTTTGGCTTTGATGTTCCTAAATTGCATTAATAATTCTAGTAATACTTGTGTGCTAGCCCAGAGTGCTAGCTAACTTTCCTGGGTTTATTTGAAACAGCTGTTGACATATTGGCTCTCTAGACAGTGTTTATCATGGGCATGCCACTGAACTTAATAATTTTCCCTTTCCCAGTGCCACCTCACTACTTCCAGCATTTGGATCATACTGGAAAGCGAGTAGACTTCTATGACCGGCCTGAGTTATCATTGGGATCTTACGAGTTTCTAGCAACAGCTGAATATTGCAAGGTACAGCAGTGTGTGTTTATTATTTTATTTATGTTGCTTTTCAATAAAAAGCCTATTTGCTTAAAGGTAACAATGACATGAACTGTGTGGGGCTGATTTCTGACTGGCAGAGATAATTAACCCACTTCATTGTGTAAAATAATGTGCTTGTCTACTTACTTCCCAAAGTAAAGGAAGACCTGATCACATATGATGTAATACCTTATTATAGCTGTCGCTCTCATTTTTTTTCTGGAGCTATAAGAGTAGCTATAGCTGCTGCTACCTTAGGAATTCTGCAGAAGGGATTCTTGTGCAATAGTCCTTGCAGGGAAAAGGAGATTGTAGGAGAGATTCAAGACAAGTATACAAGTAACTGTGCAATGTGCCACCTGTTGCCTAAGGCAGACCTTGCCTGTTGAACTTCATTTCAAGTACAGCCATAGTGGTTAAAAGCACAAGAATAGTGTGCAAATACATACTGTCAGAGCAGTTTTGCTTTTAAATTAAATATTTAAATAATAATTAACTTCTAAGCAATAGTAAAAATATGTTCAAGGTATTTATTAAAGCAACTTTCTGCTGAAATATATGCTAGGAAAATAGATGTCTAAATGTTGCAACTTAAAGCTGAGGCATCAGAAGTTAAAAGGTTGGTTGTCTTCAAGTGAAGAAAAAAAAAAATCAAGTATCTTCTAACAGCATAAGAAGAATTTTTAGTTCCAAGATATGATCTTCCCAGCTTTTTTGAAAGTTCTTCTGTTTCGCTTTTGTTCTGTGTGCTTGATCCAGTGTTACCTGTAGACTTCAGAAATCTACTGATTGAAACAAGATTTTCTTTCCCAAAGAAAACTTGATATTTAAAAAAAAGGAAAATATTTTGCTTTATTTTGGTGAAATGACCTTTTAATAAGTCTGATAAGATTCCAAAGTCTTCCCTAATCCTTTCTAATCTAGCCTGGCCATGTAAATGGATGATTCAGTTTTTAGTTATAACTAGCCTGTTCTTCTCTGACCAATGGTAAAATCAGACAAAGGCATTTAATACAAGTTCATTTCAAGCACAGTATGATTATGTGTCTGTTAGTTGGAAAAGGATGGGAGAATGATCTGAAGAAACAACTGTTGCTCATTAACAGTTAGAGCTTTGACCGACATTCATCTGCGTTAGAGCGCTGTTCTGTGAGCTGCATTATATGGCAACAATGTGATTTCATCCCTCTCTTCCACAGAATAACAAGTTTCCCAGTCCACCTGCTTTCATTTTCATGATTGATGTGTCTTACAATGCTGTGAAGAGTGGCTTAGTGAGGCTAATATGTGAAGAATTAAAGTCACTCCTAGATTACCTGCCCAGGTAGGTATATTGTGAACTACTGTAGCCAGTGAAAATGGAGCAGATTGTCATTTTCTTTCTTTTAAAAAACCCTAGAAATTAAAAAATTGTTTGGTCATCCCATCAAGCTTTATTCCAGCAAAGGGCCAAGCAGAACATCTTTTTTGATACCCTTCCAGGTTAAAATAAATTTTAGTTACTTCCACTTTTCCCTTTTTGTGTTTGGTTATGTGTAATGCTTTCTCTATCTACTTGTATGTGAAGGCAAGTATGTCTCTCACAGGGAAGGCAACATGGAAGAATCAGCCATTCGAGTAGGCTTTGTCACCTACAACAAAGTGTTACACTTCTATAACGTGAAGAGCTCGCTGGCACAGCCACAAATGATGGTTGTCTCAGATGTGGCAGATATGTTTGTGCCACTCCTGGATGGTTTCCTGGTGAACGTGAATGAGTCCAGGACAGTCATTGCCAGGTAATATAAACTGATTTACAGTGTTTGTAGTAAAATACTTGTTTGGTGGATTCAAATGCTGCATGCTCAGTCGTCATGTTAGCCACCTAGAAGTCATTCCATATATTTAGTTTCCTATACTCTTTGAGATTAAGATGGCAAAGTAGGGTGGCAAAATTCATGGAGCAAGGGTGCATTTGGCTCAGCCCATAGTAAACTACTGGCAGAAAATACATATAAGAGGATTTAGTGTAGAAGGGCATTTCTGGTGAGAAAAAGGGAAAAGAAACACCACCACCCCAAAACAAAGCCACAGCAAAACACTACTAGAATGATAGAGTGAAGGCTGTAAGAATACTGAATCACTGTTTTTAAGGCAACTGCTTAAATAACTGTAAACTGAGAAAACAGCAGTGTCCAATTTCGGTTCTGTGGGGAAAATAGAGTAAGTGGGATAGAGGAGATAAAATCCAGAAGGAAAGAAAGTTTTCTAATTTCTTTCACAAGCTATTTAACATGGTACTTGAACTGTAATTAAACTATAGTGTGCAGCTAACTACATTTTGGGAACTAGACTTGGAACTGCATGTTTTTAAAGACAATTTCTAGCCTGTTTTGTAATGCATTAAATCCACAGTTTTGTATGTAGGACTGTTAACCTATTAATCTTCGAATAGTACACAGGATGCTTGTCACTATAGGTAAGTAAATTCTTAGGAAATACTAGGTACATATATATATTGGAATATATTAAAAGAGAAGGAATACAGAAGAGCTATGGGAGTAGGCTTCAGCAAACACTGAGGATATGAATGAAGCCAATTAAGGATAAAGGATTTTTTCCATAGATGAGATGCCAAATACTGTAAAAGTTATATAAATTTACAGACATGTTAGGAACTACTGTTTAAACCACCTCAGTCTTGCAGATCATCAGCTGCAACTGTGTGGCTTATCCAATTAAATGGAATCTTGAATTTCTCTTTTTTCTTACTTTTTTTCTAGTTTGCTGGATCAGATTCCAGAAATGTTTGCAGACACAAGAGAAACAGAAACTGTTTTTGCACCTGTGATTCAAGCAGGGCTGGAAGCGCTGAAGGTTAGTAAACGCATTGTTATGACAAATTATTTTCAGCTTGAGTACTCTGAAGTTCATATTCTGCTAACATGCACTAATAAGACAATTCTAAACCTCTTTATAAGCTTCTTGTGGTAGATGACCTACATGTAGGGAGTACTTGGCTTGTTCTTCAAGTGCATGTGCCTTCACTTTTGTGTAGCTAGCTATATGTTCTCTACCTATCTCTTTCTTAAATAATTTCTTTTAAAGTACAAGACAACATAGTTTGTTACCCATCTGGGTTTTGTTTTAAACAGTTTACAGAACCTACAGGAAACAAAGGACCCTCCAGCATTAAAACCAAGTGTTGAAGTCTGTTAAGCCTAATGGAGGTCTTCCATAATTTGGTGTCTTTCTAATCCTGTGCCTGAAACTCTGGTAGAATCTTAAATAAAATTCGAGTGTAACTTTCTGAAGATGCCACAATAATGTCCTAACCAAGTAAACATTTCCTAAAGTTCTTCCATTCTACCACTTCATCCAGATGAAGTTTAGTATGTTTAGTGTTTAGTATCTACTGATTGAATTGATTGCCTGTATGATTGCACCCAAAATTGTTGATGTAGCTCTATTTGTCATGTAAGTCATAGAGCTATTTTGATTGGAAAAGACCTTTAAGATTAGTCCAACCGTTAACCCAGCACTGCCAAGTCCATCACTAAACCATGTCCCTAAGTGACATAGCCACACATCTTTTAAATACCTACAGGGATGGTGACTTCACCACTTCCCTGGGCAGCCCATAACAATGCTTGAGAACCCTTTCAGTGAAGACATTTTCCCCAGTATCTAATGTAAACCTCCCCTGGTGCAACTTGAGGGCATTTCCTCTTGTCCTATTGCTTGTTACTTGGGAGAAGAGACTGACCTCCACCTGGCTACAGTCTCAGGTGGTTTTAGAGAGCAACAAGGTCTCCCATGAGCCTACTTTCCTCCAGGCTGAACAACCTCAGTTCCCTGAGCCGCTCCTCAAGCAAGACTTGTGCTCCAGCTCCTTCCCCAGCTCCATAGCCTTTCTCTGGACATGCTCCAGCACGTCAATATCTTTCTTGTAGTGAAGTCAAGGTGCAGCCTCATCAGCGCTGGGTACAGAGTGGATGATCCTTAAAAGACTCTTTAAAGCTTAGTTTTCATGACACCTGTTGAATCAGGAAATCATAAAAAATAATTAATTTTTTACATGTGTCAGAGACAATAACCTACTAAGCATTGGCCAGTGTTGACATGTTATTTAAAATTAATGATCTGTTGAACCTCAGATTACTAAGTTATTTGCCATTTCTGTGACTTTTTCCCCTAAATTCAGTAGTGCAACATATTTGCATAAAACCTTTTGTATCTGGGTCCTGCTTACTGTTCTGTCTCCTTGGAGCAAGTCCTTTTCTCCCTGCTGTGGAACTACCACAAATCAGTAGAACTGACACCCGCTTTTCTGTAACTGACCAGTAATCTGTGCTCCCTGAGTTGGACACAGGGTGGAGTAACCAAGGGACAATGAGCCCGTGTGTCTGGAGAGAGTCACCCTGGCATAAAACTGTGATGAGGATGCTTGAATGTCTGTTGTTGAATCACAGTTTCCTTACAATTTTTAAAAATGCTTCTGACCTCTGTTACTGTATTCACTTTCCTGCAGGCAGCTGAGTGTGCTGGCAAGCTCTTCATTTTCCACACCTCTCTGCCCATCGCAGAGGCCCCAGGGAAGTTAAAGAACAGGGATGATAGGAAGCTGATAAATACGGATAAGGAGAAGGTAATAATGATTGGCATGATCCTTACATAAGGGTTTATATTACACTCTTTATGGCATAAAATAACTGAAACAACATTTAAAAAATTACAAGCATGGCACATAATGTAACAGTCCCAGATCATATATTTTAACTCCCCTTTTACCTTCTGTTCCCAAGCAGGGCTGTGGAGACTTTGACATCATAAAGACAGCTCTGGTCTGAGAACAAGAAGAGTTTTAGTTCTAGATTAAATACTGAATCTGGGTTAAAGTGAATGCGCTGAACTTAAAATTGAAGCAAATGTGTAGTAATTTTCATAATAATCAACAGAGTCAGGGAGAATTTATATGATCCTAATATCCCTGAAGAGAGACTTAAAGTATAAAAATATATTGGCTGAAGTTATGAACTGGATCTCACTTTCCTTTTTTTGCCACAAACTTCTGATTTCATCTCTAATTTCCTTTCTTAGACTTTGTTTCAACCACAGACAAACTTTTACAACAACTTGGCCAAGGATTGTGTGGCCCAGGGCTGCTGTGTGGATCTCTTCCTGTTCCCAAACCAGTATTTGGATGTGGCTACACTAGGTGTAGTACCTTACCAGACTGGAGGCACCATTTATAAGTATGCATATTTCCAGGTAGGAGTGACATTGACTCAAACTGGGGTTTGATCCAAAAATTATTGTTTAGTTAAGTTCTAGTTTCATTGTGTGAGCCATGGTGAAGAAGTATTTCTTTGGAAATAAATGGCTACTTAAATTTCAAGGTGTTCACCAAAATTATTGTGTTCGCTTTGTGTCTTTACACAAACATCTCTGTTAATAACAAAATCCACAACAGAGGAAGAGTTACGCTCTTACCTTTTAGCTCAGTGTTTTATTAGCAGGGCACTGAGCCCTGTGTGATGGCAGTAAGACTGCGGGACATATTATCTGGTTTTAAATTACTTTATGATTTATGAAGCAGCTCTGATTTATGGGATTTATTAAACTGATTTATCAAACTTGTCTTCTAGCTGGATACAGACCAGGATAGGTTCCTGAATGACTTGAGAAGAGATGTCCAGAAAGAAGTGGGATTTGATGCTGTCATGAGGGTGCGCACAAGCACAGGTGGGTGTTAGCACGGATGAGTCTTAATAAATTGACTACTTCAAGCATGTCCCATGGAGAGTAAGAGATTTTTCCCTAATTTAAAACATATTGTGACTAGGCTATGGAAAAATCTCTGCTAAAGCTATAAACTTCTAAGGCTTTTGTTGAGATTGTGCAAAGATTCCTGCTGAAATCTGTCATGGTAGCTTAGGATTTTCAGAGTTCCAAAGGTTGTCTTGTTCTCTTGGAACTTGTGGTTCATGCTGGATTTTTTTCTTTTTTTTTTTAGGTATTCGAGCTACTGACTTTTTTGGAGCTTTCTATATGAGCAACACAACTGATGTAGAGATGGCAGGTTTGGACTGTGATAAAACAATCACAGTGGAATTCAAGCACGATGACAAATTGAGTGAAGACAGTGGTGCACTCCTTCAGGTGAGGGGGGAGGCTTTCTAGGAGGAAGAAGTGAACTGAAGACAATTGAACTTCAAAGAACTGTTTGTTCTTTCTTTCTTTCTTTCTTCATCTTACTATACCCTTGACCTTTCAGCATACTTGTCCTTAGGGTGGCCTAGACCTAAACTGCTTTAAACTACAGTCTATTTTCTCTTAATACAGCTGCTAAAATTGCTTTCATTGACCCTGATTCTTAGGATATGCTTTTAGCTTATTGTGCTATTATTTAGCTTTTACATAATTACCTAGTTTGTTTATGCATGTGAGTCCTAGCTTTCAATAAAGTATCTTCAAACCTTGTGGTTCTTAACGTAACAGGACCTCACATTTCTATGTCCTGGCATTTTTGTCGCCTACAGTGTGCCCTGTTGTATACAAGTTGTGCAGGACAGCGACGGCTCCGCATTCACAACCTCTCCTTAAACTGTTGCACGCAGCTTGCTGACCTCTATCGAAACTGTGAAACAGACACACTCATCAACTATTTGGCTAAGTATGGTAAGGGTAATTATGCAACCTTTAATCACTGTTAAAATGCCTGTTGTCATCCAATGACACCTGTTTGCTCTTCTTACTTGAAATGTCAAGTGGCAATCCTGATACTTCCTTCAGTTATGGGCAAGAGCATAAAGCTGTGATGCTGCTGTTGTTGGTTCAGACAGTACAGATGGAAGGTGCAGGCTTATTCTTCATAGGAATTCTTGTCTAAATGTTTTTAATAACAGTTTGCATTGATAGCTGTCTGAATTCATCGTTGTATTTACTTTTGGACTGGTATAGCTCATTCTTTAACTGTTACAGAATTTTGCTCTGGCAGTAGGAAATTATGACCTTTGCTCATAGGTCTGGATTAAATGTCATACTCTTATGCATTTACCCTATTTACACTTTCTAATTTGCAGTAAAAGCCTAGAAATCCAACAGATTTGGAGTTGTATATGTTTATTGCCATTAAAATGAAAGAAACAGTCAATTTTCAGATCATTTAAGAAAGCTGGTTGGGCTGCAAAAGGAGTTTTTATAGAACTCTATGCTTTCAATTATGGTAAGTGTATTTTAAGTACATGGGAGATAGAGTTCAAGACTATGTAATAAAATGGAGTAAATGAGCTTCAGGTGTTTGATAGAAATAGATCATCACTTCCCTACAAATTTGAAGTGGGAGGAATAAAGACTTTCATAAACAACAGTTGTTTAGATTAACTTTGTGGAAGTAATGTTGGGGTTTTTGCTGTTCATGAGCAATCACTTTACAGCAGTCCATCTCTTTCCTCTTTCTGTGCAGCATATCGTGGAGTTCTGAGTAGTCCAGTAAAGACTGTACGAGATGCACTGATCAACCAGTGTGCTCAGATCCTAGCTTGCTATCGAAAGAACTGTGCTAGTCCCTCTTCTGCTGGCCAGGTAAACTCTGATGCTTTCCCTTGAATCCTAGGCTCAGGAATTAAAACGGAATTAATTCCTTCTACTTAGCCTACTTAAAAATTTGCTCAGCAGAAATTTGCAAAGAGAAGAGTCAGGAGAGGGGCTGCAAGTAAAACTATAGCTGAGAATGGCTTCTTGAAAATATATCTGGAGCCCAGGGAACACTGCCTGCTTCAGGGATAAGTTTTATGTTTCTTTCAGTCCATGATATAATTAGACTATCAGTTTGACTCCTCACAGCTGTACCATACTTTGTTGGTTCACACAAGCCTCATTTTGTCAAACATAAATTTACTCAGCAGGACAGCTGACCAACTTCTGTCTGCTTGTGACTTGTAGCTGATCCTCCCTGAATGCATGAAGCTACTTCCTGTGTACTTGAATTGTGTGTTGAAGAGTGACGTCCTTCAGCCTGGTCCGGAGGTCACGACAGATGACCGTGCCTACATCCGTCAGTTAGTGACATCCATGGATGTTGCTGAAACAAATGTTTTCTTTTATCCCAGGCTTTTGCCTCTGGTGAGTAATTCAGGATATTCTTACCACTTGAGACTTGCTGTTTTCTTGACTTGTCTTGAGGACTGGCATTTATATTTTAGTAAGGGAAAGTTATTTGAGAAGTATTTGGGATCTTCGATATGTTGTGACATTTCACTTCATTCTACTCAGTGACAGATGCATTACTCCATCTTGTGAATTTGCTGGGGGATAGTTTTTTCCCTGAGCTGTGAGCAAAGACACTTTTGATCCTTTCATAGCCTTTTTTTAAAAGATCCTAAAGCTTCTTACAACTTCTTGTAGTAATTTTCATCGTTGCAAGGCAACTCTATGTACTATTCTTACTTTTCAATACCACAATTGCTAGAATAATACTAAAAACTCATTACATTCTTAATCCAGGACGTTCTACTGTGAAATTACTCTGAAGTTCCAAAAGTCTTATGTTTTCTTTTGCCAATCAAGAGTCTGATCTGCATCTGTCACATTCAGCAAGAACACTAAGCCAAGGTAGAGGATACTTCAGTCCCAGCTACTTCAGTCCTACAAGTCCTAGAAATGAGAAAATCATTGGGGTCTTAGTGGCAGAAATTTTCAGGACTTCATAAGATGTTCTTGTTTTATAACCTTTATATTTTTTTAATTTTATTTATTTTAATTTTTATTTTACTCTAAAACAGACCAAAGCAGATGTTGACAGTGATTCCTTGCCAGCAGCAATTCGGAACTCAGAGGAGCGTCTCTCCAAGGGTGACATATACCTGCTGGAGAATGGGCTGAACATCTTTGTGTGGGTGGGAGTCAGCGTGCAGCAAAGCCTGATCCAGAACCTCTTTGGAGTGTCATCCTTCAGTCAGATTAGCAACGCCTTGGTGAGCTGCATGGCAGTGTGGGAGATGACTGTCTGTGTTAGTCACCCAAAGCTTAACACAATGAGAAAGCCAGTTCAGCAAATAGTGTTACATTTTGCGTACTAGGAACAAGAGAAGCACAATGGTGAAACTAGTGGAGATGCCCTAGTCTGAGCATGTTGGGCATGCTTTGGCCCAGGTTTATTTGACAAGCCACATCACTAATGGTGAAGAGAACAGTTGTTATCTAAATGGAACAAATAATTGGTTTTAATTCTGATACCATGTTACATTCTCTTTCAAGTAGTTGAAGTCAAAGAGATTGTATGTGAATGGAGGTAGATGCAGACATACTCTTACATAATAAAACAAAGCTGCTAAGTTTTGTTTAATGTTTCTCTGTTTCGCATAACTAATGGGAATTGGGTATCATCTTTCATTCCAGAGTACCCTGCCTGTCTTGGAAAACCCCTTTTCAAAGAAAGTACGATCTATTGTTGACATGCTTCAAGCGCAGAGATCCCGCTACATGAAGGTAAAATTGTTGTCCCTCATTTGCAGCTATAAATCCCCTTCCCTTTCAGTAGAAGAGGTGATACCTGGTGATGCTGCAGTGCTGAACTTACTCTTCCTGATAACATAAATGTGATTCAAAGTTTTCCAAGATCTGAAGAAAAAAAAATTCATTAGTTTTGGAGTTTTCTGCTTACCACAGTTGTAAAACTAATTTTTTTTCAGACCTGTTACAACATACTGCTGTACAAACATATGTGATATTTCCCTTTTGTTTGGATTGAGACTTAACCCAGCTGAGTTACAGAGGTCAAAACACATAAGTCATATACACTGTGATGCTGGTTATCTGTCTTTGCATTTTGAGCCATTTGGGTTTTTGCTGTATTTTCCCCAAGAAGACTAATTCTGCTAATTACTAACTATTGGGTTTGTTCTTGATTTCTTTTTTGGTTTTCCTTATAGTTGATAATTGTGAAGCAAGAAGATAAGCTGGAAGTGCTGTTCAAACACTTTCTAGTGGAGGACAAGAGCCTGAGTGGGGGAGCTTCATATGTGGACTTCCTGTGTCACATGCACAAGGAGATTCGGCAGCTACTGAGCTAGAGAAGTGAGTGGTGCTGGAACTCAGCAGTGACATTTCAGTCTCCACTAAATGACCTGATCAGAAGGCTCAGCGCCCTCGAAAAAGGACAACATAGAAATCTGTACAATTCCATAATTTTTAATACACGTTGCATAAGCAGAAATCCTTTCAACCTTTCCCAATCCTGTATGAGAGATGAAATATTTTCCTGGTGAGGGCTAAAAAAAAAAAAAAAAAAAAGGCCTTTGATACCAGGTCTTTTATTTGCATCTAAATTGTTTCCTGTGCTTGGCAGGAGTTCACCCCCACCCCATGCTCGCTAATCCTGTCGTAATGAATGTAGGGTTTTTTTCAGTTCACTGTACATGATTCAACATTGGGTGAAAAAGTGATAACTCTTCAGAATTTCTGGTAGCTGCTGTGCATTTGTGTGGGTGCGTGTGCATGCTCCAAGTGTGAAGACGATGCACAGGTGGGGAGGACGAGAGGCAGGTCAGGTGATGGAAGCTGGAGCAGTCAAACATTTTGTGTCTCCTCTAAAGGGGAAAACATGATGTGTCAGAGCACAGATGTATCATGGGGCTGTCTGAACCAGAAAGCCAATGGAAAATTAAGTAAGTGGTAAGCAAGGAGGCAGCAGGGCAAATTTCTTTCCACAATCTTCCCTGGACTATAAGTTGCTGTGCAGATCTGTTATGGAGTAATTGATAGTTCAGTGGGCAAAAATCAACAGCTTCTAAACAGTGTAGGGGTAGAGATGGTACTTCCTGTTGACATGTGTGGTGACTCCTTTCCTTTTCATTACAAAACTCTGTATTGTCCTACTCAATCCATGTTCCATGGCCTCTCCTGCAGTGCTTACCTGTCTATCAGATGGTGGTGGGAACAAAATCCTCTTAACCTTAAGAAGAAAATACTTTTAATAAGGGGATAGTGGGCTGTGTAGGAACTGGATGATATGGAAGTGGCCGTTTTGAAACATATTATTGTGAATCATAGCAAACAAACAGGGATTTGATTTATACTGATGCAAATTTGAGATTGCTCTGTACCCTGGGGGATACAAAAACTTGAGATTTAGACTGTACTGTAGGAGGTATCACAAGTACCTGATTTCGGTTATTGAGAGCATCTGGGCCATAGTGAAGAGTTTCATTACTGGATGTTTGTACCTTCCCCTGTTCTACCTACTGATCAGCTTGCACAAAACCTTTTTATAAGCCTGTTTGTTAAACTAAAATACCTCAGACAGATTAATCCATCCACTTTGCCTGCTCTGCTGCTCCATTTTGCAAGGGTGGATAAGAAGACTCCTGTGAAGAGGGAGATAGAGTAATGAAAATCGGAATTCTAAGGGCTTCGTTTATTCACTTTTGAGGGGGCTTGTATATTTTAGCTTGAACACTCAACAAGTGTTCTTCCAATACCCAGGAGTTTAAGCTACCAATAGCACTAAAAGTGGAAGGAAGAATGTGGATGGATTAGAGAACATGTTATCTGGGCTTGATATTTCATAGGAAGGTCCTTTTTAAGATCGGAAAAATATCTGGCTGTGGTTTTAGTTCCATATCCTGTAGCATGTATATAAATCCATTTTTCTTCTAATGCTGCTAGTTTGTCTTCCCTCCCATCACTACACAGAAAGGGGAATATGAAAATTGTAATGGAGAAACTCTTTCAAGATGTAGTTGACAGAACCTCCAGCATTTTTGTATGAATGTGGCCAACTTTTTATTCAATGTACTGCCTCCAACCACAAAATCTAGAGGATTTTTAATGA
Organism: Serilophus lunatus; assembly: GCA_013399895.1. NCBI lineage: Eukaryota > Metazoa > Chordata > Aves > Passeriformes > Eurylaimidae > Serilophus > Serilophus lunatus. The sequence continues at coordinate 104,882 of VXBA01004709.1, forward strand.
GAGGGGGAAAAAAAGAACTTCCCAGGAATATAAGGCACAGCAACGACAGACTTCCACAAATACTAATTTCTAGTATTAATACTGGGGGGGTGTGGGGTGGAAATGAAATCATGAATGAACCTTTCATTTTCTTCACTTGTTTTTCCAATGCATCTTTTAATTTGTAAAGAAATAAAAATATATTAAGATGTATTTTATGTCATTGTTAGTAAATAAACACTGCTTATTTTTCCAAACCATGTATTTTGCGGGAGGGGGGAAATGGGAAGGGCTGAAGTCTAACTCATTGATCCTTTACAACTCAATATTCCGCTGGCCAAGTTCAATCTTTTTGTTGTTGTTGTTGTTGTAATTCACCTTGAATGGTAAGAAATTTAACAGGAGTCAACAGGCAAAAGATACTGTTCAATCTCAGTATTACTTTGCTTAGGTGATTGATTTTTGACTTTCTGCCCCTTCTGAACTTCCATTTTGCAAAGAGCTTTCCCTTTTTGCTAACACAGCTTGGATCACTGGGGGGTGGGGTTTGGTCTAGTTTGGCAAGTACTGTCCTTACCTCGTGCAATGTCAACTTAATGACTTCTGTATTCTGAACTTTTCAGAGAACTAGAGCTCCTATTTCAGAGTTAAAAAAGCAGAGAAACTGAGTGGATTGGTTAGGGGTTTTTTTGTTTTTGTTCAAGGTTTGTTTTTTTTTTTT
>VXBA01004709.1:106890-154786 GCA_013399895.1 Serilophus lunatus
GAGCCGTGCGGGGCGGAGGGGTGGGCGCAGGACGCCGTTCCGCCGGGCGCGGCCTTCGTGGCCGCCGCGTCCTACCGCGGGCCCGGCAACAACGACACGCGGAGCAACAAGGCGCTGCCCATCCTGCTGTGGTGGAGCGGGAGCCTCTTCCCGCACTTCCCCGGAGACACGGAGCGCATCGACTGCCCACGCGGGTCGTGCCTCGTCACCCGGAGCCGGCGGGCGGCCCGGCACCGCCGCACCAAGGCGCTCATCTTCTACGGCACCGACTTCAGGGCGTACGAGGCGCCGCTGCCCCGCCTGCCCCACCAGACCTGGGCGCTCTTCCACGAGGAGTCTCCCATGAACAACTACGTGCTCTCGCACCTTCCCGGCATCCAGCTCTTCAACTACACGGCCACCTTCCGCCGGGAGTCCGACTACCCGCTGTCGCTGCAGTGGCTGCCGGGCGCGGGGTACCTGCGGGGCCCGGCCGTGCCGCTGGCCGAGAAGGACGCGTGGCGGCGGAGGGGCTACGCGCCCGTGCTGTACATGCAGTCCCACTGCGATGTCCCCTCGGACAGGGACCGCTTCGTGCGGGAGCTCATGAAGTACATCCAGGTAGGCGGGGCGGGTGCGCGGGGAGGCTGTGTTGTGGTGCTGGGAGCACCTGGCTGTCCCCCCCTACCGCCTCTTTAATGGGGTTTGTTTGTCCTTGTTTTTAGCCGAGACACGAATCATAACGAGATGCATGCTGACTACCAGCTGGACAGAAAAACTAGTTGTATGTCTTCCCAAAGAGTGATCTAAACTACACCGCATGCAGTAGGTAGGCCTGATGTAGCTGTTAGTCGTGGAGTTGGCCAAACTCGGGATCAGTAGCAGGCTGGGCAAAGCCTGGATAAGCTCGGTCTTCTGAACTGTGTGCCAGAAGTTGCTGAAATCCCTGGACCGTGAAGTTCATGTACAGGAAGGCGGTCCATTTATAAGCCTTGCTCGTATCTGAAAGTACAAGGAGGCTGTAAAAAGGCAGGTTGCTGTGTTTTGAGAATCTGCTCCTTATCTGCACTGTGGTAGGCCCATGTTGTTTCTATGGTGGTTTATATTGCTGTGGCACAGCTAATGGTGAGTAGCTTCATAAAGTAAAATAATGTAGTCTCTGTAAAGCAGAAAAAAAGTTCAGGGTTTTTTTTTCTCCTGAAAATTCTGAAGGATAATCGATAAAAAAATAGCATCTGTTTTTCATCTGTGCCAGAGACAACTTTTTCCTAGTCATTTCTGTTGTTTCTACTGGCTGTGATTCCATTATTGTGCAAGTTCGTCATGTCCTCAGTAGTGAAGCAAAGACAAAGAGTTTTTAAAATATGACTGTATTGTCAAAGTATGATGAAGGTTCCAGTTCAGGAATATTGTCTTTCATTTTTAGACAGTGTTGTTTTAGCTCCCTGCGTCAATTTTTCTCAGTCTAACAAGTGGAAAAATCTTGTCAGCCTGCTGAGACTGGCAGGAACTACGTGTAATAGCTGTTTGGAAAAGTACTGGGTCTCTGTTAAGTAGAAAGATGGCTTCTGAATTAATGTAGAGGGAGTCAAATGCCATTCCTTACTTGTCAGTCTCTGATTTATCTGGTAATAAATACATTTCCAGGTGGCATCTGCACAGTCCCCCTAGCCTTCAGTCTGTAGCATAGTGAATGATGTTTTTGAGCACTTGGTTTCCTCTAAAGCTGGTAGAAGTGGAGTTCTAGGAGTAGTCAAGGGAAAGAACTTGTAAAGAAAGCTAAACCAGCGTAGTTAGGAACTGATCCAGCTTACCAACTTTACAAGACGTGCAGCTCTGAAAACAAGTTCTGAGTGAACGGATCGCTTTGTAAAGGTGCTGGTTGTTATTTTAGGTTGACTCCTATGGGAAGTGCCTGCACAACCGTGAGCTTCCCAGCGAGCGACTGAGAGACACTTCCACAGCCACCACAGAGGATTCTGAATTTATGACTTTTATCGCCAGGTACAAGTTTCATCTGGCCTTGGAGAATGCCATTTGTGATGACTACATGACAGAGAAGCTGTGGCGTCCCATGCACCTGGGTGCTGTCCCAGTGTACCGAGGCTCCCCAGCCGTGCGGGACTGGATGCCAAACAATCTCTCCATCATTCTTATAGACGACTTTGACAGCCCCCAGGAGCTGGCAAAGTATCTCGATTTCCTCGACAAGAACGGAGAGGAATATTTGAAGTATCTAGAATATAAAAACGTTGGTGGAATCAAAAACCAGTTCTTGCTAGAGAGCTTGGAGAGGCGGGAGTGGGGTGTGAACGACATGACTCTGCCCAATTACCTGAACGGCTTTGAGTGTTTCATCTGTGACAGGGAGAACACCCGGATCAAAGAGGAGCAGGAACACAAAAAGTCTCGTGGGAAAATTCCAGCTCCCAGGCCTCGTATAGCTCAGTTCAAGCACATGGGATGTCCTATGCCAACACCTGGGTTTGGAAGTGTTGAAGACCTCTCTGAAGGAGACAGGTGATGTACCACTATTATTCTTTCTGAAGGAAAAGTAATTGTAGCTGTAACTTTCAATAATCCTTTATACTTAAAGGAGCACTTGATAAAACTCCAGTTACGTTTTATGTTATGTCTAGTGGGTGCTGTGGTAGTTCTGTTTCTACTGTGTAACACTGAGGCTGGGCAAGAGGCTTGGACAGTGGTATTAGTGATTAAAAGAGGAGTGGGAGACACCCATACTATTCTGTTAAAATGCTCTGTGTCCTCGGGCAATGTGGTTGTTATCCTCTGTCTGTCTGAGCCTTGTTTGTTTGGAGGAGGGATGTTTTTCAGTACTTTGATGGTAAAGCACTTGTCAGCCCTGGGCAAAAGCAGCTCTCCACCTCGTTATAAAGCATTGTGTTAAGAATGGGGGTTCCAGTGCTCACTGCAGGCCTGGTTGACTCCCGTTGACTGCAGAGCAGAAGTTAGGCTCACCCAGAACACAAGACTTAATGTTTTTCTGTATGTCCAAACTCTGGCACTGCTTGCAGCATCCTACTCAGAGTATTCCCTAATTTCCATAGGTTTTCTCTTGCTTGATCATCAGGTGGCAGTAGAGAAGTACGTGTGAAGGCACACACAGCCTGGCTGCAGAGGCCACTTGCAGGTTCAGGTGTTTCCATGGTTCTGCTCAGGGGTCATCAGCAAGTTTTGAACAGCTGGTCCATAATCCAAGCTACAGTTGCATCCCATGGAAGTTTCCGTGTCTCACTGAACCACAGTATGTTATTATTCCCCTGTTTGTAAACATGAGATGTGTCTGGAAAAAATGTTCCAGGGAAGGTTTTACATTGGCTGCTATCTGCTTGAGGAAGATATGAATCCGTACCTTCCAGGGCATGATCCAGGGCATCTCCAGTGAAACACAGTGGTTTCTATCTGGTCAGTAACTGAGCTTTCACATAATTACTTAGAATATTAAGTGGTAAGTGACAATAAAATAAAATTGCCACCATAGCATTAGCTTAACATGCCCCTATTTTGTCAGAGTTTAACAAAATATGATTCAACAGTTTGATCAAAATTCAGATGGTTGCCTACTGAGCCAGTCAGTTGAGTGTTTTTTTTTACTTTAAAAAACATTATTGTGGAAAAAGGACACAGACCTAGTGGGGATACAAATGATAGACTAGATGCAACTTGCAGTCTGACTATAAAGACACACTTCTGGAGCCTTCTGGAACTCTGAGAACAATAAAGGCAATTGGAGTTTATATTAGAGCAAGTACCCAGTAACAGTAAGGTTACACTGCACATCCACATGCTCTATGACCCTTATTCCCAGATAAAATTAGATTTTAGGGTTGATAAGTTTGCTGAACTGACAGAACTGTCACATCAGAATCTCTGTGTAGGTATATGTAGCTGCAGCACACTCACATCTTTTAGCTGTAGGTGTGGAGAAGTGGTTTCTAAATCCTTGTACTTGCAGCCTCACTCATATTTGGACACCCAGGCTTCACAGCCAGGTGAGCTTAAGAAGAGTTTGTATGTGTTTGGTTATGGGTCAGTCACTCCAATCTGTTGAATTCTTTGTACAGAAAGTAGTGAGTTACAGTGCTACTGCTGAGTAGAACATCTGTTTAGCAGGAACCAGAATCTCCAGGTATTCTTGGACTTCCACCTTTGTGAGAGAAATACTTGGTTTGTTTCACTGATAAGGATTCATTTTCCAAAAGTGGGATGTTTGAGAGGGTCAAGAAAACTAATTGACAATTCCTTTCCAGTTGCCTAAAGTTTTCATCTGTGGTGGCATAAGAAAAGAGAAGCCTTTGTGCCACTGACAGAGGAATATTGTGAAACTGTCATAGTTTTGCTAGTTCTGTTTTATGTTGGTCACAGTTTGTCTGTGACAAGAAAAACCAGTTTAACAGTGTATCACGTTTGCCATGTGTACATGTAAGGTGTCCCTTGCAAGAGAATCCGGTAATCATCCAGGATTAGAGATAGATCTGTATCTCATGGTAATGATGTTTCAGGTGTATGTAGTTGGTAGTCTGTGGAGATTTGTGCAGTACTGTTCATCCTGGGGTACCAATTTTTCCCAATATACAGAAGCAGAATGAAAATATTTTCTTTAAAACTCTCCAATAATAGCATTTTAAAAAGAAAAGTAACAAAGTATTTAATATTTTTTGAGAAAAGTCCTCACTTGGGTACTGGAATTCCTTTCAGCATTGTTTCTGTGGAGTTCATCTGGAAAGCATTTCCTTTTTTTCTGTTACCTACTACCACTGAGTCTGAGGCCTAGTATATAATGCATGTACACTTATTTTCCTAACGTGTGCCCTTATTCAGTGCTGTAAAAAACTCATGTAAAGTAACTCATGTTGGCAGTCCTTGAACAAAGGTTAATGAATTTAGCTGGTAAGCAGTGTGATCTCATAGTACATGCAAGTGCTGCATTTTACAAAGGAATCTTTTGGCAGATACTTATTTTAAAGCAGAAGTGAGCCTCTGTCTATGATCCTCCACATTGGAATCTGTGTTAAAAGTTTTATTTTGTTCTGTTGGTGTACACTGCAGAAATGTACTATCAGAGATGATGCTGTTGACCACAGAAAACTTAATACCTGTGGCACACAAGCCACGTGCTGCTCCACAGAGACAGAGATTGTGAGGTGTTGTGTTCCTGGAGTGGTGGGTGAGAGCTGCCTCTGGGCCTTACAGTGACACTTGATCCACTGTGTGGTGTATGGAGTGAACACAGGAGGCACTGTATTTATTTCTGTGATTTGGAAGCAGAAGCAGCAAAAAGCTCCGTATATAAGTTAGCAAGTATTTGGTAACTCATATGGACATATTATAAACAGCATCATGTCTGATCCTTTGTGAAATTTGTGATGAGCTCATGGCTGGGCAGCAGAAATAATGAAGAAGAGATAAATAATTGTCATACTTTGATATAACACAAGTGAGAGAAGGAGTCCACACAGTCATGAATGGGAAGGGAATTGCTGAAATTTGTAGTGATATAGTCTGTGCTATGGAAAGTTTGTGACTGTATGCATTGAAAAAGAGACAGCCTATACTCAACCACCTAATCTGGAGATAAAAAATAGATTCAGGGTTGAGGAATATCATGATTTTTGTCTCTGCCATGTATGTATAACCTGAGTTTGTAATTCTTAAATGGTATACCTGAAAAAAAAAGGATTCCTAGGTGAACTATTATATGCATACTGGCCATGGAAGGCTACTCAAAATAATATAAGGAGTCTGTGAGAGATTTTATTTTAATAGAAGTTTTTATTCTCTACAATTAATAATTTAGTCTCTTTGGTTAACACTCATCACATGATTTTCTTCTACAATGTTGTAATGCTCATAGTGAACTTATGTTTTCTGTAGAGAATTTTCATAGCAAGTTTCTTTAAATTACTTAGAGCACAATGGCACAGTAGCAACATTCTCTGTTATGACCATCTCTGGACCTGTTTTCCTCTTGGGTGAAAGAAAAAAAATAGTTTCAGTGCTATTACAGCTGCAGACTCATTTGGGTGTTTTCATGGCTTGTGATGATGTCTCTTTTTCTGTTTCAGTTGGAAAGAAATGTGGCTGCAGGATTATTGGCAAAGCCTCGATCAGGGTGAGGCCCTCACTGCTATGATTCATCGCAATGAGTCGCATCAGGGAAGATTTTGGGACTATATGCATGAGATTTTTCTCAAGAGGACAAGGCAACACTGATGCAGCTTTGTAAGAGCTTGATTTGAAAAATTGCATTGAAATCTGAGACTGTGAATTCTTACCTCACTTCAAATGTTTGCCTTGAAACACAAAAAGACTCCTCTCACAGAGACAATTTTTTCTGGTGCAGGAAGTGAGTATGATTGGATTTCAGCAGTGGAGGTGATAGCAACTACTTTGATTTGAATTTCAGCTCTGTGGTGGGAAGCCACTCCTGTCCTGCATGTGGGGCAAAAGAGGAATCCACTCTCCTTTTACATTTGGTACATTTACATCGTGGCTTACAGGACTTCAGAGGAACACTTCTTCAGACTCTTGCTCAAGTGCCCTAAGTAATTTCAGGGATTTTTTTTAGGTTCCACAATATCAATTTTTTGTAAGCATTTTATTTCTTTTCATTAAGATGTACTTTTAGCAGCAATTAACAAATGGCTTTTCCAATGAAGGAATTACAAATCTGTGGAGAGCAGTTGTGCCTTATGAAATTGCAGCAATCAAGTGTCTTTGCCCCAAGTAAGCATGCCTCAAATACTCCTGCTTTTCAAGGTGACTGAATAGCTATGGGCAGGTCAGTTAATCTCAGCCCAATTTTCCTCCTCTTTTGCTAATTTACCAGGTGAAATGTACAACAGGATGAGATACAAATTAATTTTAATTTGCAACTTGCAACAATGTTTTTCACACCGGAAAGTGTAACATCTGGTATTGTGCAGAACTAAGTAAAATTGATATGCTTTGGTTCTTCAAAATTTCCATCAAATCTGAAATCTATAACCTTGACTTTTTGTTATCTCCGTGTTGCTGGCAGTTCAGAGCCCTTGGATTTGTTCTTTTTGGAGTATGTGCAGCTTTCAGCAAAGACAAACACATATTAACAATGGTGCCGTTCCAGTGATCTCTGCAGTTTGGATACAAGCCTTGAAGTCTTTCTGTGCTGAAATGGATGGTCAGAACCAGGTGCACTGAGATGGTTTTGTATCTCTACCAAATGTTAACACATTATGATCCTGGTGTGTAACCGGAGATCTTGAGTGATGACACGTGGATAGATCTTCCTTGCTGCATAGCCTGTATTGCTTACAGATATAAATAAAACTCCACTGTTCCTTGCCATGTTGGCCGTCTTCCTGAAATAATTGATCTTGCAGTGGAGGGAAACCAGTTCCCTTAGTGTCACGAGTTTAAAAGCACGGACAAATCTGGCCACACTGCAGTGATGTTTCTAATGGTGTAATGCCATTTCCTTTCTCCTTTTCTCCTCTCCTTGTAGAAGTTAACTACTGACTCAATAGCCAGGGTTTATCCATGCCTAAGACAGAATGTTGGTTCTGTGGGTTAATTTAGTTTTGCAAAGCACTCCATGCATTGCTGTGGGGATTCCGATGCCTGTTACTAAAAGTTAGGAACAGGAGTGAATCTCCATTCTCTCCCTGATTAAGTCACTGCCTATTGCTTAGTGCTGTATGGATCGCTTAATATCGACGGGGTTTCCCCTCAAATTCCACTTCATGATGTTACAGATATGGTATTACAAGTATAATATGGGTAATGATCATAATATAGGTAATGATACAGACATTATATATAATATATATAATTATATGTATTACGTATAATAATTATAATATTGTATATAATGGTATATAATATAATAATATAGGTAATTATCCTCTCAGTGTTTGCCTCTCAGGTGACAGAGCAGTATTGCCATTTTAAAATCAGGGCACCTTGAAAGCAAAGGCCTCAGACCCATAACTATCACTGAATTCTTGCAAGAAGAATTTTCTTGTAGGAAATGCATAGAATATACATTGATCTTGCCTGATTGTTTTTAGGAGACAATTGAGTTTTTATCTCTCTTGTCTAATAATAGTAACAAGTGGTTCTTCAGCTAAAATGCATTTATCAGTTTACATTCCTTTTTTCAGTTACTAAGGAAACATGAATGCCTAAGTGAATATATCTGAGTTAATTGTTAAAGTGGATTACTCAAATCAGATTAACTTTAGAGATATGTGTATTTGGGACTGAAGTGGCCACAATGTGCTTGAAAAATAAATTAAGGTAAAGCAAATTAAGGGCACTTTTGTTCTGAATATTGACTTCCACTAAACAGTTTAATGATATTTACGTAAATTGTTTGAATTAATGCCTTCAGTTAATTTCATATCAGGTTTCTCTACTGAAAATCAGTCTTCTTTGACAGCATGGATTTCTTCATTAGCTATATCTCAAAAGACCTTCTTATTCAAGTGTTTGGTGGGAGAGAAGAAATTCTGATCTTGTTTATTATACTAAATATAAAAAATAAGAACCAGGTATTAGCACCTGCTGCTCTTGCTATTTTATCCTGTAATTTAAGTAATTTTTCTGGAAATGTAGCATTTACAGTCGTTTCCAGGTATGTATTATAATTTAGTTTTGCCAAAATTAGACATGCCATGTTTAATGTATTGTCCTTGCAGGAGTAACAGGAGGAAGTACCAGTATAAGCATGTGTATGATAGCACCTGCTTGGTCCTTGATGAGTGATGTCCAAAGCTTCACTTTGCTTTCCCACTTGGCAACATGAGCATGTTTCCAAACAATAGCATTGAATATTTGGTGGTACCAGCTGAAGAGTAGCTAGAAAACTAGGTAAAAACTTTTTCTTGGGGCTGTCCATTTGCTAATTCACAACCAAGTATTCCTTCCAGCACTATTTATTTTCTCAGTATATTACAATCATCAGTCGACAAGGCTTTTTTTTAATCCTACAGGGTTTATATAGTGGCTTGCTCTCTGTACTACAGAAGGTTATTGCTTTGAGCTTCACTTCTGTTGCCAAGCAGAAGTTTTTCTGGTTGCCATATAGCTTCTTAACATGGCATGAAAGTTGGACAGATCTGAAAGTAACTTTATCACAGATAATTCTGTGGGTTTTGTCTGAGTTTTTCAAAGCACACCGTTGTCTGTAGTTAAGAGTCACAAGTCAGTTTCAGTGCTTTCACTTCTGTGGTCTTAGTGTCTTCCTAGGTTTAACTATTACAGTCTTACAGGTGGTGAACTTGTCAGAAAGTAATGAGTTATCAGCTACCACTGATAGTAGTTGTGATGCTCACCCAAGCCTTGTGTTTTTCTTGTATCTGAGAGTTTTTTCTATAGTAATAGCTCATACTAGTTTTACCATCTGCTGTATGTCCGATACATCTGTGATTTATAAACAGGGTGTCTATTGCCTCTTTTAATATACTAAATGTGTTTCACTTTTTGAACATAGTGTGTGAGAATTAGGGCTGAAATATTTATTCCAGTGCATACTGTGAATACCTTGGGTAGCTGCCAGGCAAACTCCACAGGGGTGGGAGAGGTGGGAATCTACCCCGGGTGGCTCAAGAGTTCTGCTTGAGCCTCCTGGCCGACCTTCACAGCATCTACAACTCTGCACAGCAAGGACTGTAAAATGGTGAATGAAGGTGGTTCTACCACCCTAGCTTTGCTTTCATCTTTCTCCTGTTGTTTGGAGAAGTCAGAAGGATAAGCTGAGTCTCATACCCTTGAAGAGTTTGCAATCAATTTACTTAATAATGCATTTGAAAGGATTGCTACATGGTGCCAACGAGTACTGCCAGGCTTAGCCAAAGTAAATTCAATTTACAATCCTAGTTGTCTTTGTACTAATGCAAATCTGTGGATGCAGACAAGGAGGAAGGTCACTGCAGCGATTATTAATATTTTGGAAAAAGGTTCCTGATTTCTGTTCTTGACTGCTGACTGCATTTCTCACTTCACTGCTTTCAATCCAAACCAGCTAGATGATGGCTGAATGGAATGACTAATTTTGTGACTACCACAAGGCTAAATGATACTCAGACTGAACATGACATATGTGGTAACATTTCTCTTGTGTTCTTACAGTGCAGGTTTTTATATTCATAAAAACACACAACTGAGACTAATCAGGAATTTTAGCAAAGATACCAAATGTTGAGGATGATAAAGAGATTATTACCCCTTTAAACCTTCTGGTAGGCTTCTACAAGCTAGGGTGACTGGCTTCACTGCTTGTCATGCATTTTGCCTGTTTACTGTGTGACTAGAGGGAGGCTTTGGAAGCTGTCAGCATAGCTTTATTCACTAGTATTAATGTCCTAAAAATAGATATCTCCTCATTACCGCTCACATGAAACACTAGTAATTATGTTGATGCTGTGTCTCAGAATTGACTGGACAAGCTAGGGTAAGTTTATCCCCTATGACAGATGAGAGAGGAGAAACAAATGTCTGACAGAAGGCTAAAATCTAGCAGTCCAGTGCATTGCATTGGACAAGCTACATTTCTCATTCTTCTGCCAAAACTATGATACCAGGTGCTGCCTGTTTTTTCAGTGACAAGATGGATGTTTTTCATACTGAAGTAGTAGCAGTCTGTGTTTTCTGTCCTTTAGCAAGGACTGCAATGTGTAGGAAGCACATAACCTCACTGAAGAATAGTGATTTCATTCCTAATGTTGATGATTTCTAGGACTCAGAAATAATTGCTTTTTTGTACTTCTGTCACTAGTAATTTTCAGACCAAAGATCTCTGGGTCCCCTCTGATGGTAAGTAGAATGAGAACCAAGGAACAGCGGAAGTTTATGTTTAGAGGGAAAGGAGTGTGAGCTCCTTTCTCTGGAAATGGCCTGCAAAGTGCAGCAGCTGGAGAATCACAGCAGAAATGCCCCTCTTGCACCTTGGCAGAGGATAGTTTTAATTGGTGTGGAAGAACAAGTAACTCCTAAAGGACTGGGAACAGGATAAATTCAGTTGGAACTCAGGCATCAGGGACATGAGTGTTTAAACAGGCTTTGTTATGTTAGACAAGCAGCCATCTGCCTCCCTTACCGTCCTGCCATAATTCAGCCATTGTCCCAAGAGAGCCACTCCCTTAATCATTAGTCGTCATCCATTTGGTTGTATTTAATTAAGATTATTGATGGATCTCCAGGCACCTTCTGAGAAGTTGCATTAATCAGAAGCATACGGGGTGGCAGGTTCCTTCATTCTGTCCAGAGACCTCTAGTGACAGGTTGAAATTAATCAGAGACAAAATCCTTTTAGTGATATGACCATCTGAGCCAGAGCCTGTGTTGGGCTTTAACAAACTGTACTTTTCTTTATGATTCATTGTCTGAGAGCTGCCAGTGAGAGATATATGGCCCTGCAGAGGGATTAGGAAGGGTGGAGAAGAATGGAGCTGCAGGATTTGTTCCAGAGCTCTGACATCACTGGCATCTTAATTTGTGTGCTGTTGTATACATTCTTTCCTACAGAAAAGACCCGTTTAATGTCTCAGCTAGAGACGGTTCTGGGAATCTTGGAATGGATCAGAGCAGATCATGATATTTTGTGCCATTTCTGAGCAAATAAGGAGGCATCAGGTAATTTGCAGTGGAAATGGATGGATTTCCTATGATTTAGGGATTAGGGATGGCAGCTCAGAACTACTCGGGTAGACAGAACAATGCAGGGCAGCTGATTTGATTGAGATAACTGAGGATAAGGTAAACTGGTGTTGGAGTAGGGGTGGGGCATGGCAGGTAAGAAAAGAAATTACATCTGCCATGGTGCTAATGAATGCTTTTGCGCTAATAAGAGCATTGAGTGCTAATATTGTCCAAACACAATAGCTCAGCAGTCAGGGGTTAACAACCTAGAATCTTAGCAAACTGGTTAGTTTCACTGCTGAAGTTAAAGTAGAGGTGCTTTAAATTTTAAGCCATCTCCAATTAAATTGGGTTAAGGGGGTCAGGGTGAGACAGCTGAGAATAAATTGTGATAGGGTGAGAGCATTATGAAGTGGTATAAGAACAACTGGTGCACTCAGGATAAATTTGTGTGAATATACCTGAAAGCTGGATCCAGACATTTAAAAAAGAGATGGATATCAACTCTATTATTTTTCCCAATAGAACTGATTTCTTAGCCTCATCTCCTAATTTTTTTTTTAGGCAGTGTCTGGAGGTTTTACTTGGCTACACCGTAAAGTGAAGGATACATGGTATAATTTCTCAACTCTTAAAGAGATATTTAAGAAAGTCTTATTTTAAAGGGTTTTTTTTATTACAGTATTGTTAGCATTGTATTGAATTGTTGCATAGTATTTACTGTAGCATCATACCTGGCTCTTACTCAGTTGTGATATAGGTTCTTTTCAAATCTAATATTAATAGTTTAGTCTCTGTGATTCATTTTGATTTTGACTAGCTGAAATGCAGTAGATCCAAGAAAAAAAGTTGTAAATGCAGTTAGACTTTTACACAGTTTTCATAGTTGTAGTCAGGATTTGCAGTGAAACAGCTGTGGGGTTCACTGTTGAGGGAATTTGGTTTCCAACTCTTCCTATAAAGTCAGCACTTCTGTTCTATCTATTAGTGTCTCAGTGCTATCAGCTGTACAAAATACAGCCTAGAGAGAGACTTGGCTATTGAGTAACACACCCCTTCTGTAGTTCCACATTCTCCCTCAAAATGAATGTTTAATGTTAAAAAATAATAATACATTTTTAATAAAAAAATTGTGTCTTGCTTTAGGCATCTCTGCATGGTGTGTGCAGAGACCACCATGTACCTTATTCTGTCTGCTCAGGAATTTCTTAGGCTCAAATTCCAGACTGAATGCCAGAAAAAAAAAAATCTAATGCAGAAAGCAGGAACATACAGGAAGCTATTACAATTCTCCTTGTGTAGCTTGCCTTTCTATTTCTCAACCTCCGCTCCTCGCCTGCCTCATTTTTCTTGGAATTACTTAAATGAGAGATCAGCTTTTGAAGGTGAATGTACCTGAAGGTGCTGCCACCATTAGCTAATGTAATTGGGAATAAGGAAGGCTGATTTACAGGGGGTACAGTTCAGCATCTCTTACGTCCTAGTATTTGTGTCTTTCCTTGTTACTGTTCTCGTGAAAGTCTAATTAGGCATTGCGGGAAGCAAATGCAGCAGGGAAAAGTGGGTATCAGTAAGGGTAACTAGAAGAGACAAAACCAAGAGTAGCTGAACCTCCCATGAACTGGAATACCAAAATGTACTTCATGTTCCTGTCTTGGATTTGCAAGATCTCTGAAGCTTAGAGTTGCACAATGATAGCCTAACTTGAAGGTATCAGTTTGATTTCCCTCTTCTCTACTGATAGTTAAAAGGATAGCTTGTTTCCTGGTTTTTTGTTGTTTTGTTTTTTTTTTAAAAAAGGGAAGTAGAAAAACATCCTGCTTACCAAAATGTTTCAGAACTTCCGAAGTGTTTGAATTTGGACCTTAGAAGGAAATTTGCTCCTAAAAAGGGCCAAAAGAAATTTGGTTTTACCTGAAAATGTTTCCTTATACTCTTTAAATTTGACTTCAAAAATACACCATTTTAAAAATTACACAAAAATAATTACAGACCTGGACACAACGGAATATATTGTCTGCAGGTGCAGAAAATTCTAGTAACCGTATTGAGATGTTTAGCTCAAATTAACAGAATTTCCAATGTCTTGATAACTTCCTAGGCAGAGGCAAGGGGATGGTCAGAGAACGCCAAGACAACATGTAACTGCTCCTGTGGAAGGAAACTAATCCTTCATATGTCCTCCATGCACAAGGGAAATTGTTGGTGCCTGAAGGAGCCCTGTTACAGTGGTAAAATGGCTTCTTCAGTAAGTACTCTGTGACAAGGATCTGAGTACTTTATGTCCCCAGTGTTTGATGTCTAAGTCTTTAGTTTTCTGCTTCTACCTTGTCCCTCCTGCTGTGCAGAGACCTGTTTGTACCCCACCCCTTGGAATGTTCTGTGCCTTCTGGACTGTCTGCCTTTTTTCATCTGGGGACATAAGCACTCCAGAGCCTTCCAGATGACTTGAGGACTTCCAGAACTACCCTAGGGAAGAAACTTCTGGGAATAAGGGGGTTTTCCACCACTGAATATGAAGCTGTGGGAACAATAGAGTTTTGGAAGCAGCAGTTTCAGTTTCTTCTTGGAAGAAACAGTAGCAACAACACAGGGGGGAAATCCAACTGTAATGTAATAGAGAGGAATGAAAGGCTGAGAGTTAAGTGGTGCGAGTTTGAAGCACCAAGAAAAGTTTCTGTACAATTGCAAAAGAACTCGAGAAGAGACGACTGAGGGGCCCTCATCAATGTCTGTCAGTATCTAAAGGGATGGTGGGTGCCAAGGGCACGGAGCCAGGCTCTGCTCGGTGGTGCCAAGCAATAGGACAAGAGGCAACAGGCAGAAACTGATGCACAGCAAGTTCCACCTGAACATGAGGAAGAACAACTTCACCGTGTGGGTGACCAAACACTGGCACGGATTGCTCAGAGTCTCCCTCACTGGAAGTGTTCAAGAACCGCTGGACACAATCCTGTGCAATGTGCTCTAGGACAGCCCTGCTCCAGCAGGGAGGTTGGGTCAGATGACCCACGGTGGTCCTTTTCGGCCGCACACATTCTGTGATTCCTTAAGTTCCACTTGAATTATTCGAAACAGTCACGATTTCTTCTGCTCTGTGTTCCTTCCTCGGTCGGGATGCGGACTGCTGGAGCAGGTATGGAACGGCTCCGTGCAGCGCAGACACACACACGGTGGGGAGCCCCCGGCCCTCCCCGAGCGCGCCGTCCCGGTCCGCAGGCCGGGGGCGGGCCCGCGGCGCCCGGCGCGTCCCGTGTGGGAGGGATGGCGGAGCTCCGCCCCGGCGCGGCCATGGCGGCGCACACGTACCCGGCCTGGGTCATCCGCCTGCTCGCCGGGCAGCCCCGACACAAGAAGCGCCCGCCGGCGATCCGCCCGCCCCGGCCGCTGGCGCTGGCCAACAAGGTGGCGAACCGCAGGGAGCAGGCGGGAGGTGAGTGCCCGGGGAGCGGTGGCGGGGGGATAGGCCGGGCCGGGCCGGGCAGCGGCTGAGCCCGGGAAGGGTCGTGCCGGGGAGAGAGGCCGTGCGGGGCCCTGGAATTAGCGCCTGGGCTCTGTGGAAAGGAGGGCTGTCTCGCACTGCAGCCCAGAGTTTGCGTCCTGGGATCCAGCCTTTACCTGAAGAATTCAGATGTTGGGTGGCGGCAGGGGTGCCAGTCTTTGTGCTAGGGACAGCTGTGCGCAAAGGAAAGCTGAGAGCTTTGGTGGTGCATTTTCTCCCCTGCTTCTACCTCCTCTTACACTTTTCTCTGAAGATTTATGCACTGTAGAGGTTGTGAGAATGAAATCTGGAAGACCTGAGGTTTTTGGTTGTGTCTTTCCCTTCTAGAGGCGACGTGCATTACGGAGATGTCAGTGATGATGGCTTGCTGGAAACAGAATGACTTCAACGACGCAGCTTGTGCCGAGGAGATCCGGATATTCTATGACTGCGTGGCAAAGGCAGAAGTAATTTAGGCCTCCTTTGTGTTCCTAAAGGCTGGTAGTAGGGAAGGAGGAAGCCCCCAATAACTTTTTGTGTGCCAGCAATAATAGTAATGTTCTCTGAACAATTTGATTGGTGCTGTAACCCATTTGAGCAACAAAGAGCTACAAAGTTGGTGAAGGGACTGGAGCACAAATCCTGTGAGGAGCTGCTGAGGGAGCTGGAGTTGTTTGGCCTGGGTGAAAGGAGGCTCAGGAGGCACCTTATCACTCTCTACAACTCCCTGAAAATGAAACTTTAACAATGTTGGGGATTGGCCTCTTATTCCTCAACTAGTGACAGGACAAGAGGACGTAGCCTCAAGCTGTGCCAGGGGAGGTTCAGGCTGGACATCAGGAAGAGGTTTTTCACTGAAAAGGTGGTTAAGCATGGGAAGGGGCTGCCTGGGAGGTGGTGGAGTCACCACCTCTGGAAGCATTCACAAAACAACCAGATGTGGCACTCAGTGCCATGGCCTAATTGACAAGGTAGTGATCGGTCAGAGGCTGGACTTGGTGATCTTGGAGGTTTTTTCCAACCTTAATGATTCTGTGATCTGTAGAAGAGATCCAGGATGATGTAGATCAAACATGTAGCTCTTTTTTGAATTCAGAAGTTAAAATAAAGGACTGTGGGACTGAGTGTTCCATATGTTATAACTAAGAATGAAATAATAGTCATATCCAGTCCTTTCTATGTTCAAATTCTTGAAGCAGAGCTCAGTTGGTTGATTGACCCTAGCCTAAGCCATTTCTTTAGATTTCTTCCACTTTTTAATCTCTAAAGTTTCAGCACTAATGAAGCAAACAGTGGTTTTTATGGTGCAACATGTGGATTATGTTGTAACTGGGGAGATGTGCACTATAGACAAGTTTCTGCAACTGCTGATTCATAAAAATAAGAAATAGCTGATTCAGGTACCAATCCAATACCTAGATTATCTAGACAGTGGAGGAGAGTGGTGAATTAGGATTCCCAAATTCCAGTGTAATGTCTCTAAATACTTTGTGCTTGCAGGAGTGAGGATGGAGACAGGGTGGGAGAGAAATAACCAATGTTTTCAGTAATCCTCATAACAAACAGAATTTTCAGGATATGTGAGGTTATTGCAGCAATTTTTGATTCTCTGAAAATTAGGAACTCTTTTAGGCTGTTTCTGACTTTGAAGGTTAGACAGTCTTGAAAAATGATTTTCATATTGATTGTAAATTAGTTTTCTAATTATATAATAACATGTATTATTATATTAATACTTTATGATAACCTAAGGGTGGTTTTTCTGTCTTTCAGAAAGAGCGCAAGAATCAAAATGAGGACACCCTGTCATCCAGGGGAAACTTACCTTCAAGCAAAGTGAACAAGCTCCTGAGGAGGTTTCCTCAGATCACATGTTCTGTATAATGTTCTTTACTAAAGCAACTATGGACAAGCAATTACAGTTGGAGTCTTTGACTGAAAGGAGAAAAGTCAACTTGAGTGAATATTTGATGTCAAGTGGTATCTGTCAGCACTGTTGAATGGATCTTGGCCCTACTTTTGATTCCAGAGCATCTTGAATATCAGCTGATTTTGTTCATGAGATTCCCAGGTCTTGCAGTGTTAGGATTTCTGCATTGTGGTGTTCATCTAGCCAGAATTAGCCTACTGGGGTCCTTGCTGTTAAATAAAACCTTCTAGGAATGCATGTAAATGCATTTCCTAACAGTTAGGGGGTGGGTTTGCTTCACATGTAAGCTTCCTGCCTAGCTTTGGAGCTGCTATCAAAGAGTGCTCAGGCTCAAACATTAAGCCACCTTCAAATTGATACTACTCTCATGGTTCATACTCTTACATGTATGTATACACAATTTGATTCCTCTTGAAATTTTTTTAATTCCTCCTGCTGTACAAAAAGGCTGTAGAATGTGGAAAAAATGTCCAGCAAAATACCTCGTTAATACACAATACATTGGTAAATATCAAATATAACTTTAATGTAGAAGGTTGTGATTTAAACCCCCTGATTTGCAGGTGCCACAGGAGTTTGATTATTTTGTCTGTACTAAAATAAAATAATACAAGACTGGTATTTGACTTGAGCAACTCATAATCTACAACAAAATGTTCCATTGGTTTTTGGCAAAAAAACAAAAGGGGGAGAGAAACTTCAAGCACAAACTGATAACTGAAATCCTGTAATCAATTAATAGTTTTGATGTGGCTTTTTACTACAGTAGCACAAAACTGCAGGGAGGTTCATGTTGTTTTAGGACCAGTGCCTAATTTGTGAGAAGAATGCAATGTCTTAGAAAACTAATGTTTTAATCATTTATATCAGTGATTCTTTCAGGCGTGTAGAAAAAACTGAGTTAAGAGGGAAGTCAGGCACACACAGACTGTGATTACTCAGAGGTGACTGGAGAGCTTGCTGGAGTTGGAGCTGACTTCTCTGGAGCCCCAGGCTGATACCTGTTCATCACTTGCATTTTGGTCAGGTGAATGCTTTCAAGTTACTGAAGAAATTTTTATTGAAGTATTACTTACAAAGGCTTATTAGTGGATTATTCACAGAGTAGCTTGTTGTTGCTGTTATGGCATAATTGAGTCTTTCAGAGGACTTGGAGTCAGTAAGAACATAATGGCGACATAAAAATTTGGGAAAACACTTTGGTTCTACAACATTCTGCATTTTCAGTCCAGAAGACACTCTGAAAAGGAATGCTACTTGCTGTTCCTATGTTTATGAAGGAGACAAGCTGGATTAGGTGTGAGGAACTGATTCACGTTGATGATTTTTTTTTCGTATTAAAACTTTAAATACAAGTATAGTTGTACACCTGTACTGAATCTAGCAAGTTCTAGTGTCTGCGAAGGACTGTTCTTGTGTAAGAGCTGTAACAGAGAAGCTAATACCTTTTTCTGATTTTACTTCTGAAATTTTGCACAGCTCCCACTAACGTGAACAGCTATTTTTGAATTATACTGCTTCACAGTGAGCTTCACAAATTCAGTTGTTTGGATTTTTGTCTGACCTTTCACATGTGTACTGTAAGCTTGAAATTACTGTGCTAAGCTTTTCCTCATTTAATTAGAGGAAGAAGGAAGGAAGCAATGCTTTTCAAGTGCATCCTGGTTTTACAGTACTTCCTTTAAAAACACTCTAGCAGTTCTTTTGCCTCAGAATCCCATGCTGTAACCAAGAACCCTCCAGTTACTGATTGCCCTTGGCAATTTCAGCTGCTGCCATTTTGTTTGTATCTCACTGTTAAGCTTATATTAGGTGTTTAAATCCATTCTGTCATTCTGTGACATGCCCATATTGGGGATCACTCCATTAATAGTTCATGTGTGTAACTGTAGAGAATGACACTGTTCTTTCCAAGCTCAGGGTTTGTATCAGCCCATGATGCTGTTGCTGGAGAATAAAAGAAAAACTGGGTTCCTAGTGCTGAGCCTGCTGGTTAAGAACATTGTTTCAGAGACCTTTATGTGATTGCGTGGTAGAGAAAGAATTAAACAAAAGCTGACCAGCTGTTCTACCCTCCTAAGTCGGATTTACAGGATTTAGGCAAATCTGCTGGAATTCCTTGATCTTATTCCTGTTCCCTACATCTTGAGTACTACACCAGCTCTGGGTATGATTGCTGTTAACTACCTCTCTTTTTTTAGGCTTTCACTGAAGTTCTCTATGAAGGAAGTATTAGTATTTCAGCTGATCTTGATGAATAGTTGTCCTGCCAGTTCAGGAGAAAGAGGTTGAACTCCAGAAAGCCAAGAACATTTTAGAAGATGGTATTTCTTTTTCAGAAGGGTCAATACAGAATAATCTGGAAAAATCAAGACAAAAAGACTTACTGTAATGGAACTCTGCTTATATTAGGGCGAGAATGTGATTAGTGTTAAGTAGTGGACTTAGATATTTACAGCTACTTCAGACTTGCCCATACAAGAAAATTCAGTGCTTGTTTTACCTAAAGTGCTGTAATTATATTGGTATAATTTCCTTCTTGGTCCTCATCTCTACCTTGGAGATGGCCATGCAGGCATGAGAAGCTTTTGAGAATCTGAGACCTACCTCTCTCAAGAAGGAAATAGTTCTAAAAGAGGACCCACCACAGAGGAGACAACTGCAAACCCCACTATATCTTTCCACACCAATTTCTCTGGATACTAGTAGATTTTCTGTTCCTGTTTCGAGTATATACTTTCCTTGTGTTTTCACTGGAGAAAGTTCTAAATTCCAACGTAGTCCTGTATTTTTATTTTGTTTTGTTCCTTTTTGCCAGTGCTGCCTGAGAGTTAGAGCATGGTGTAGTATCTAACACATTTTCTTCCTCTGTTGTCCTGATCATCTGCCTCCCTCACTATGAGGATATAGGAGATTTGCTCTTAATTAACTGAATGTAATTCTTGGCCAAATCCACTCCAGAAATGGCTCCTTCCTACCACTCAGTAACTCTTGTAAAAGATCCAACAAGTAGTGAAATTTCCTTGCCTTTGATGAGTGACTGAGGATGAGATAACACAAAACTGTCACTTGAAGTGAGTAATGGGCAATAAGTGAAGGAGGAAAAGAAGAGGCTTTTTGTCAAGCCAGTGGATTTTTAGCAGCCATTCCTTGTTTTTATGCTGAAGGTGTCTTTGGAAGTGCTACTTAGCAGACTTGGCCAGAAGTGAGCTCATTTCTTAAGGTGACCTTCATGTTTCATGCTGCAGAATGCCAGAAGTTAATCCTTCCAAAATCAAAATATAAATATAGAAAATGGCCATTAGACTGAGCTAAGAAGCAGCACAAGGAACTTTAAAAAAAAAAAATCCACAACTGAACAGCTTTGAATGGACTGATTCCCTTCCTAGACTTAATGTTTAAAACTTGTATCCTCAAACTCTAATGCATATGAAGGAGCAGTAAGCTAAAAACACCAAAGTGCCCCATGGAATTGTTCATAGTAATACAATAATGATCAACTCTCTGGAAAGCAGCCTAGCCATTGAAGGAATTGTGTCCTAGCAATTGAGGGAAAATACAACCCAAGGTCAAGGAGATGCTTGATGGAAAAGATCTGTGGAGGCAATACCCACGGTGTCAAGATGCAGGGCTGAAAATCGGGAATGCATCCTGGAGGGGGCTGTGCCACCTGTGAGTTTTCCATGGGGAGATCTGGAAGCCGCTTAAAATGCTCTGAGTCCCATTTACCTGGGCTCGAAATATGAGGAGCGCTGACCCCGGGAAGCTGCAAGCAGCTAATGAAGGAGGCAGCGGTGTGGGGATAAAGTCCAGGTTCCTTCCAAGAAGCCTAATCTCTGGCAAGTGTGCGCGCACACGCCGTTTCCTTTCCCGGTCGTTGCTGGGGGCTTTGCAGTAGGATACAGCCCCAGCTCCTTGCAGAGCTGCAGCCGCCGTGCCTCGGGGAGAGGAGGAAGAGGCAGCTGCGGGAAGGAGGAATTGCAGGAGAGGAGGGGGCGGCTGGCCCAGGCGCTGGGCGGACGGGGCGGGGAGGCGGAGGCTGGCGCTGGGAGAAGCGCCTACCTGGAGCACGGAGGAGGCTGGGGAGAGGAGGGCACGGCGGGGTGCGGAGCGGGCTGAGGGCTGCGCCCCGCCGCCTGCGCTCGGCTTCTACCGGTTTTAGATGCGCTAGAGAAATTCTGGGACATGTTCTCCTCCCTTATGTCTCCCCCCTCTTTTTCCCCTTTCTGAACAGAATAATCAAGGAGAAGAGATGTGGGGACGAAGGGGAAAGTGAAATTCTAAGATGATGCTGGGAACTTTGATCCCTTCTCTTACATCCTTTTTCCTGCGTAGAAATGGAAAAAGCATCCTGCTCCCTCCGGTGCGGTGCGGCGAGCGTGGGAAAGCAGAGCCCGGCAGCTGAATGAGGATGTGATGCTTGAGGAACCTTCTGGCCACTTTGTACAGGAGGGATGGAAAACTCCAAAATATTCGGGCTCCTAGTAGAGCTCTCGTGTCTGTTATCCTGTCTCAGATGTGTGGAGGTAAGAAATGGTTATTTTTCTATCTGCTCGTAAGAGGTCACAACTCTTTTAATATCCTCACTGTAAGTAAATCTTGTTATTTGAATATGTTTTCTAGAGAATCTAGGCAGCTGTGGTCTCTGGGAAGCGCTGGGGACTTGGGGAGGGATTTGTTTCACTGTGCATATGAAATTCAGAAAAAGAAACAAAGCAGAAAAGCAGGATGCACAAGGGATGGCAGATGCTTTGGCTCAAGTTACCTATGTTTCTCAGGCATTGCAGTGACCCTGGAAGGAGACACCCTCTGTTACTTCTGTTCTTTGCTGGTTGTTCCTCTTGCTTTTTTGGACAGATGATTTATAGACTCATGAACCTGAGGCAATGCCTGCAGCACAGGCTTTTTGCACTAAATTTTTTTTCATCGTGATAGTCAGAGTTGGGAGATTTTGGAAGCTGCTACAGGAACTGACAGCAGCTAATCTTTCATTAGAAGGAATCTTATTACTTGAACTGCAGTACTTGTGCTAATGGTCTGGCTCCAAGATGAACAGATTCAGGCTCTCCTATCTATCCTGTTATTAGTCCTACCCATCTCTCTGTCACCTGCAGGCTTACTCATGTGTGCAGGTGTAGACTAAATGCTGGGAGCTGAGGGACATGGTTTGTGGCTCACTCACCTGTCTGGTGCAAAAGTACAGTTTAGCTCACTTTCCTCCCTCTGCAAAGAGTTTTGAGATCCTCGGGTAAGTCCTTCAGCATTGTTGGTTTACAGACCATTATGCGGGCTTGCAACAGCCTGACACATGCAGATGGATGGATTTTTGGCTGAAAAGGGATTTTCAGTTAAATGCTGGTTTATCTGTGCATCCCCAAGTACATATGCACCTGAGATTTGATCTTGAATTTCTGAACCATGTCAGGAATTCTGGAGGGTGATACTGGAGCTTGGCCGGGGTTGTCAACACCTGCTGGACCATATTCATAAACTTGATTTGAAACTGACATCTGAGATGAGTAGGTGTTCGTGTCAGGTTTCTGTGGGATTTGGTTTAATTCCAAATTTAAGACAGGCAAAATTACGGCATTTTGGAGAAAACTATAACTATTACCAATAACCAGTATTCTTTAGCTGCACTCCTCTGCTCAGTGAATTACAACTCTTTGTTCATATAAAAGTATTAGAAATGTTCATTAAAAATTTAGAAACTAATTAGACCATAAGGAGCTAGCAGAAACACGTACAGTTTCTTCTTTTCATTCTGGGTCTGTGAAAATCTTGCACTTGCTTGCACACCATGTAGCAGTGTTGAGTGGAGAGCCCTATCTCTCAGTCAGAAGTCAAGTTATAACCACACAAAACACTGCCTATAAGAGGAAATGCATTTTTGGGGCCAGACAGGATGCTAGATTTCTGAGAACTTTGTTTCTTATTCTTGTTTTTAGCTATTTAACCCCATTTGGATAATACCATAAACCATATTGTATTTTCAAGTATTAAAAAAAAATCCTCAAAAGGCTTTGTTGGATTTTCTTCTTTAGATGCTTCCTACTTTGTACATACATGTTTATTGTCATTTGAAAGTGTATCCTGGGAGTATCATCCTATCACGTAGATGTATCTCTGCTGCTGTGGACATAGATGACTTGTCCTATAAATGGAGAGAGAATGAGTGGTTATTCATTATTTTTCTTACTGATAAGAATGATTTTCTTCCAGCTTTCCTTTCCATAGGCATCAAAACCCAAACAGAGCCCTGTAATGTAGTGCTAGGATAAATCTCTGCAGGCTAGTAATTATTCATTTTGCTGTTAGTGGACAGACCTATGATTGGATTTGAAGACAAGCAATGGGGAGAGCAGGGAAGAGGCTAGTTACTAGGATGTGTTTCCTAAAGCTGCAAAAAGCTGAGCTGCTTTTAGAGCATGGCCATGTTTATTTCATTGGATAATCATCTCTCTGCTTTTGCTCTCCTTCTCTTCCCAGGCTTTACTGGGATCCCAGCCCAACCAAAACCATTTGCAGAGTGCAGGTAAGAACAAGAAGCTAATTCAGTCATTGGGCAGATTCTTTCTTGCAGTGGTGATCTGAGACCATAGGCACGATGAGCCATTGCTACTTGGCCTTCTTCCTTTCTTTCCATCATTTCTTCAATCTTTTGTCTTGCCTCAATATCTGTTTATCTTTTTCACCAACATGGCCACACCCCTTTTTCTTCTTCATGTCTAATGCTCTTGCAGTTCCTTGCTCCTCCCACATGTTCTTTTAATCTCTCTCTAAAGGCCTCTGTCTTATTTGCACACTTAGCTTTCCTCTGCTCTAATAACTACTGAATACTCATACACCCCCCTCTGAGGGTCCTAGTTGATGCAAAGCATATGGTGGGTTTTCCAGACACCTACCTGCAACTGCTTCTCATTTTGGTACTTGGCATTTAACCTTCAGCTGTCACTTAGCTGCTGTGTGCTTGGCAGTAGCTAGAAGGCAAATGACGTGATGCCAAGTTTCTTTGTACCTTTGCTCTTTGCCCCACATGTCCTTACTGCAGAAGGGATTTCTGAAAGTGTTGGCATATTTTGTATATTGAGTGAATAGAGCTGTAACTGTTATCTGTTTCTCAGTCTACTTTTCCCATGTTATGGACTCTAAAAAGTCCATCCTCACACAGAAATGGAGTCTGTTTTCCCTCTTTTAGTTTCAGCATCAAAAGTGGAGAGTTAACTTCTTTTGTAAAAGACCATATTAAATTAATTTTTATTAATTTTTGCATTAGATATTTCACATGGCCAATGGGCCATTACCACCTGCGCTTGCACCTCAGAGTAAATTCCCTTTCCCTTCCTGTATATTGGCCAAGTTCAGATAAGCCAGGTGATACACTGATGTCTATAGGAAACATGCATACAATGAAATACTATGGCCTTTCCCATCTTTCTGCTTTACAGAATGAAATTATAGCTAATTTTAAACTCTTCTCAGTTTTACTCAATTTGGACAAGCAATTAATATCCTCAAGAAACTAAGATCAAATTTAAGAGTATGTGTTAAAGCAGGTGGGGAAGGAAGTTGTGCTCCAGAGTACATGTATTGGATATATAATAATGGGAACCGGTTCAAGATGTCCATGTTTGGGCCAAGATTTAACAGTTTTCAAAGGTCTGTCTGGGCCATTCATTACTTCAGATCGTTTTGTGATTTGGATAGAGAGTATTATAAACATTATTCAAACAGCTGCCTTGGAGAGTGATAGAATTGAAATCTAGCAAGCAGTTATTGAAACTGCAGACACAAGAGATGTTTCAGATAACCGGTTGGTATCTCCCACTTTGTCTGAGCTTCAGTGTGTGATGCCTTAAATGATGCTGACAGCTCCCTCCCTGTGTCCAGCATCCAGCGGGTGCGGTGTCAGACCCCTTGGGTATTACAATGGCTCGCTGGCAGTCACGGAGGCCGGGGCAGAGTGCCTCAACTGGGCAGAGTTCCCCGACTATGTTCAGCAGTACCCAGACCGTGGCCTGGGAGACCACAATCACTGCAGGAACCCAGATGGGGGAACGACACCCTGGTGCTTCTACCGGCTTGTGTCGGGGGCCATCGGCTGGGCCAACTGCGACTGTAACCAAGGTAAGGGCCGCGTGTCTCTGCCAGCCTCCAGGCTGCACTGCTCAGGGGCTCAGGCCAGACACGTGTGCTGCACAGACTTGCAAATGGCAGGTGGAACACCCTGTGAAAGAACCACAGTACAATAACTGTTTTGAATTGTTGAAATTATTAGTACTAGAGGCTAGCCTGTGAGGGAGAAGAACGTCTGTATATAGTAGGGAGTGGATTTAAGCTGCTGTAGCCATAGTGCCTTGTATAGATGTTTTATTCTCATACAAGGAGACTTTTTTTTTTACTGCTAACATATGCCAGTTTGAAAACAGTTTATGTGGAAAACAACCCACTCACTCCTGCTCCTTAAGTGTCCGTATCAGAGCGCTCCTTATGTAAGTGTAGCTGTTCAAATATAACAAAAAAATCTTCTGTGGCTAGGTTTGTAAATCTTCTGTGGCAAGATAGGTCATGAGCTTGTGTTAAACCTCCTCAGTGGTGACACAAGGACTACTGCTTACTTTGAGGCAAGCAAGGGAGCTGAGCGCTCTCGATGCACTGGCTGCTGTGTAGCATTCTAGCAAATATCCTCCTGTTTTCTGACCTTCCTTGCTTTTCCTACATTTTGCAGAACAGTTGAAGCACCAGTTTAATAAATGAATTGACCAAGTCTTTTCCCTTGCCAGTGGATGTGCTTTTGAAGATAGTTTTATTAAAGGGAAGGATACAAGTGTAGTGGTGCTGTGTGCCTGCACTGAGGTAGTAGAGAAAGTAGGTGTGTTCATCTCCAAGTACATAACTGGGTGAGAAGATGTGCTGTCTAAACAGTGGCAGATATTTGTGTTGGTGTGAGAATTGAAAAGGCATTTACATTGGCACTTGATTTTCTTCGAGAAGTTAAAGAGGATTCATCTACTATTACTGAACATCTCACTGTAGCAACAGTGACTCATACAGATGAAGTGGTTGATGGATATAGATCAGTGGAGTGTCAGAATTAATTAGAGAGCCTGTTATTTCCATACACTTTTTCAAGGTAGTGTGTAAAATCACCTCCATCTCACAGGAGAATCCAGGAGCTGTGGCAGAAGCCAAGCTTCCTGCTGATACTGCCATGGCTTTGGAAAGAACACAGCACCAGCCATCCGCCTGAGCAGCCATTGCTGGAACTGGGAAGGTGCCACATCCCACACTCCTTCACTTTAGTGCCAGCACAGGCAAAACAGGGATAAGAGAAGCCAAATGCAGTTCAGCACAGCTACATGCAAGTCCAAGACTTGCTAGTCTGAAACTTCCATCAGCAGATAGCAGCTGTCATTTTTTGTTTTTTTCTCTCTTTTTAAAGGTGCTGTACAGTTGGCTGAAGATAATAGCGTGGAGCTGTACTTCAATGGACTCTGGGGTACCATCTGTGCTGACCACTGGACTGACTGGGATGCCAGTGTTGTCTGCAGGCAGCTAGGACTCAGGTGGGAACCTCAGTCTAGTTGCAAGAGTTATGTGCTCGTGTGGCTTTTGAAAGAAAAGCCTCTGTGGTTACAATCCCTCTGGCACAGTGTGTTGGCTGAGGAAAAGGAGTTTGTTTTGTGATCTGATTTCCCATTTACCAGCGTCCTTTTCTACTGTTTTCTTTCCATGGCTATGCCCAACCCAAACAGTATTTGCAAGAATTTTTGAAAACAATAATTACTGTTTCATGCTCCAGACTGTGATGAGTGAGCTGTGAGATCACATCCCCACTTTACTGTCACTAGCTGGACTTACAGTAGTGATCTAATAGAAATTTTAAGAGTATGAACCCTCTTTGGGTATCTGGGATTTGGACATTCAAACTTCCAAATACCAAGGAGATAAGGTCCACATAGAAGGTTATTCGGATATTTGGATGTTTGAGTCTGTTGTTGGGTTTGTTCACCACTCTCAAATGAGGGTGCCATTTCTGACTACACCAACTCCTCTGCAGTAAGTAGGCACACAGAAAGGGTTAGGTGGTGAAGTGCTTTATGCTTTCTTGTGCTTTCCCATTAGACTGCAAATAGCCACCCCTTTATGCACTTCCAGTCAACTGGGCACACTGGGATGTGAAATGTTGCAACTAGACTGGAGAGTCACAACACTGAGGGAACTTCTAAATCGAGCTGTGCTACAGCATTTCATTGCATTCTTTGTACCAGTGAGATTGGCACAGCTGGGAAGAAGAGTCATCCTGGACCGTGGCCTGTTCCTCTGCACCTGCAGTCAGCAAACTGCCATGGGGATGAGAAAGCCTTGCTGGAGTGTGGCTATCAGGAAGCTATGCCAGGAGCTTGTAACCAGGGGAGTGCCATGGTAACTTGTGTTCCTCCAGAAGGTAAATCTCCAGGGGAAGTTTGCTCCCTGGTTCTTCCATCAGTGCTGCTGATAAGATGTAAAATCTAAGGTCATGATGCTATGGAGAGAAAATAATTGGAAAACATTCTTTCATCTGCTATGCAGGTGGTTTTTTTCCTTCAGTGGAAAATTATCAATCCCTTCCAAATCCCACATACTCAGAATGGTATATGTCTACAATCACTGAAAGATGTCTGTTGCTTATGACCACATCCCCTTTTTATCAAGCCATCCCTGGACCAGCAGTACCCCACACTGTGGGCTGTGGTCACGGGTGCTTACAGAGGGTCTAGAGGGGAGGATGTGGTAAGGGAGCAACCCAAGAGCTCCTCTGGCCAGTGAATGGTTCTACACCTCGAACTGCTGGATGTGCACTGTCTCTGTCTTGTTCTGTTGTGCTCTTTCCCTTTCTTGAAGCACAGGTGTAGGTGCCCCACTGCGTATAGTTGGGGGGAAGGAGAGCTTTGAAGGGCGAGTGGAGGTTTACCATGATGGCAAGTGGGGCACCATCTGTGATGACCAGTGGGACGACCGGGATGCAGAAGTAGTCTGTAGACAGCTGGGACTCAGGTAATTTCCCTGCTGTGTGTCATGGAGTAGTAATAGAAGTAGGCAGAATGAAAAACATGAGAGCATGTCCCTTCATTATACCAGCCCTTTCTATTGGAGATAGAAACTCTGGGAAAGACAATTCTGGACTGATCATCCTATAAAGGGATTTTGTATTTCATTCCTGTCAGTTTTGTGGGTTTGTGCTGTGAGGAAAAAGTTGGTGCCTCCCTGTCTAAGGGTGGCTTATGTTTACCCCATTCATTATTTTTGCAAGCATATCCTAATGCAAATCTTGTTAGCCTCAGTGATAACTGGTCATGGTGATTTCTGTATGTGAACTGCTTGCTTGGTTAAGTTGAAACACCTCCAGTTTCACTGACTGCCCTTATCCTCTTCACATAGGAAAGCAAGAGAGAACACCTCATTCTCTCATGTGCCATTCAGTGCTTGGGAGCTGTTGTATACTGAGCATTCTTGAAAATCATATTGGTACAGGATTATTTAAAATAGATGATTCAAGTCTGAGACCCTTCAAACTGTGGGAGGTTTGCCTGTTATTGAGTGTAACTGAGATTGATGTTACATCATTGTCCTCAGAACTCCCCGTGTGTCTTAGCTGTTCATGTTGCTGGCACATTTTTGTTATTTGTTGGAAGAGCTCATTACAAACTTTCCAGGAACATATTTCTGTTAACAGATGACATCTCCACTGTGTCAGAAACACAGATGACCTATGGGAGGACAGTGATCAAGTATAGGAGAGTCCCCGTGCAAGGCAGAATCTGAGGGCATAAGACTATGACCTTTCTTACTGGGCATTTGTGTCTGTAATGTTTGCAGTGGGAACCCAAAAGCCTTGTCCTGGGCTCACTATGGACAGGGATCTGGCCCAATCCTGCTGGATGAAGTGCAGTGCTCAGGCAATGAACTCTCACTTGACCAGTGCAAGAAGAGTGACTGGGGACAGCAAAACTGTGACCACATTGAAGATGCTGGGGTCTCCTGTGACCCTTTCACAGGTACAGACCTACAGCTCTTTGACAGTCAGATGTGGTTGGTCATACCCCCATAGTATGTGGCTGGCTGAGCAGGTAACACCCTGGTTCAGGATCCTGCAGAGCTTCTATGCATGGCTCCCACAAGGGCTGCTAGATGTGGAGACAGAGAGCAAGCAGCAGATGGGAATGAATCAGAGGCACAGACTCGGGAGGATTCCCATGGCTTTGTTCAGGTGGTGTGAAAGCTGAGATCGATCCTCTCCTGACAGATGGGCATGTTTAGGAGAAATGAGTACCCAAAGATACCTGTGTGTTTGGTTTCCTCACTCAAGATCTGTACAGAGACTTAGTAATGGTGTGCAGGCCGTTTCTTTTCTCTCCTGCTCAGTGCTGTCCTTTCCTTCTCCCCTCCTTGCAGAGGGCACTGTCAGGCTGGTTGGTGGCCGCAGCCCCAGTGAAGGCAGGGTAGAAGTTTATTACAATGGAGACTGGGGCACAGTATGTGATGACGGCTGGACAGACCTTGGTGCCCAGGTGGTCTGCAGGCAGCTGGGCTTCAGGTAGGACTTGAGAGTGTGTGTAGTGTCTGTACTTCCTAATTTCAAGGATTTGATTCCATCACCCTTCATTGGGATAGGAGGGTGGACCCTAATCATTCAATCCTGTCTTTATTAGAAGGCTTATTACCATTATACAGGTTAATTTGAGAAAGAGCAATATTAATAAATTATAGTAATTTAAATAAATTATGGCTTTGACCAGACACTAGAAAACGGACTAGTCTGAGCAGCCTCCCTGAAAACTGAAGCTGATGAGAGGTGAATGTCCTTGGTTGCCATCCTGTGTGTCACTGAGTAGTTCAGGTCAGGAGGTCACCTGAGAAGCTCTGCAAGGGAGTTTCTCTTTGTCTAAGCTTGAGTCCCTTTGTGGCATTTAGAGTTTTAATGAATCTTGTGTTATGTTCTGTTTCCCTCCTCTAGTGGTCCTGCTGCTCTGGCCTCTGAAGGGGATTATGCTGCTGGTCAAGGCTTTATCTTACTGGATGATGTGGCATGTATGGGAACAGAGCTATCCCTCCTGGACTGTCCCCACAGCAACTGGGGGCAGCATGACTGCTCACATGCCGAGGATCTGGGAGTCCGCTGTTCCCCAGAAAGCAACACGGTCATGGATGGCAACCTGGGTAACTCAACTTGCTCTTGCCCTGGATGGTGGGAAAGTGTCATCCACTGGTCTGTTCCCTTGGAAGCTCTGGCAGATGTTGGAGTTTTCCCTGTGCTGTTTCAATGAGAGGTCTGCTTTTTGAAGAAGAGCGAGTCCTGGCTGTCTTGGGGCAGAGCCACAGAGCTGTGGCTCCACCAGACCTATGGCCAGACCAGCAGATAAATGGAAACTGGAGAAAGTTTTGTTGGCAGTCTATGAAACAAACCTGAGAGGCTGAGGAACAGTGGCTGCCTTAGTGTGCTGTTGCTGAAGGGGCCCCTTTAACTAGACCCTTTAGGAAACTGGTGTAGCTATATTAGTGTCACATCTTGCCAAGACAAGAGGACTTCAGGTACAAGGGGTTGTTGTGTGAAAATTGCACTTTCTTGTGTGGAGGGCACACTTAATTCAAATTGCAAGGGTATTTCAAGTTAACATGATGTCCTCATTTATATAGTGCCTGATACTCTCTCTTTTCCTTACTACTTTCAGACTTTTCAGTTTGTCAGATGTTTGTTGTTGAAGTACTTGGCATCCAACATTTTTGTTTTTCCTGGATGTAGAACTATTCTCTTGCTTAGAGTAATGTAATAGTTTTATTATTTGATGGATTTCTTTCCCAGGCATGTTTAAGCTTGTCTGCTCTTGGCTCAGGAATTAATAACTTTCCTTCTGTTCTTGTTCTCCTCTTTACTCAGCTTTCAGAATATGATCCACTGATGATTTCCAGTATGTATTAAATAAATTATTATGTATGTAGTCTTCTGATTCAGCACAGAGGTAAACTGTCTTCATATAGACACACTTCTTTTTATTGTTTTTCTTTTTTTTTTTTTCTTTTTTGTTTTAAGCTTACTGATGTCTGGAATTCATCTTTTTCTGTAGAACCCAAGTTTTGGACACTGGACACTTTCAGTGTTTTTGCTTGAAGCAACCCATATGTTTTTTCCTTCAGGGCCTCCTCCTATGCGGCTGGTGGATGGAGAAAGCACCAAGGAGGGACGGGTTGAAGTATTACTGAATGGGCAGTGGGGCAGTGTCTGTGATGATGACTGGACAGACAGAGATGCCACAGTAGTTTGCAGGCAGCTGGGATTCAGGTAAGAGCTGTGGTATGTGCATTTGACAGTTAGAAACAGCTCTCAGGTGGAGGACTTGTTTCTGGGGGCTTGTTTTCTTAGTTTTGGCAGTAGGATCCTGTTCTCACTGTACTACTGTCTGTATGTGGAGTACTATAAATATTTTTCCTCTTAAAATGCGCTGGTGCGTCAGGTTCACTTGCCTCCTGCTTACTGCAGATTAGCCACCCTCTCTGTAATTGCAGTGGTACAGCAAAAGCCAGAGCAATGGCTTATTTTGGAGAAGGCCATGGGCCCATCCATCTGGACAACGTAGAATGCAGTGGCATGGAGCACACCCTGGGGCAATGTGCCAGGTTTGATACCAGGACTCACAGCTGCTGGCACAGTGAGGATGCTGGTGTGATCTGTGACTATGTGGAAGAGAAGGTCCAAGATACCAGAACAGGTGACATGCCTATTTCTTCTATGCAAGAACTGGGAGTTCCATTTGTAGGATTTCTGCAAGTTTTTATGGTTTTCCCTGTCATTCTTCTCTATGGCTGAAAATAAGCATGTCCTGTCCTGCATGCCCTAGTTTTTCCTTGTTTTCATTCTCTCTTCTTAGGAGCACAAGGTGCTCCAGACTAGTCTGAGGAGCAACACCCATATCAGGCCTTTGAGCCTGCAGAACTTCTCCACAGCCAAATACCCTTCCTTAGAACCCAGCAACCATGAGCAAGCTTTAGTGTTTAGAGTACTGAGGATATGTATGTAGGTATAGGTCCCATTCCTGGCATAAGACTACAGAGAATGCAAGTAGGCACCTCCACTGAAACGGAGGAAACCTATGGAACCAAATCCTGTATGAATTCCATTTTCATAACACAATGCAGTCAAATTACCTTGAGGATTAATGCCCTCAGGGAAGGTGAATGGTATTTGGTTCTGTGACAGCAATGCTGATACTTAAACTGAAGGTCCCTACAGAACTGCTCTGATTTTGCTGTGCAGGTCCAGAGTCTGGTGTGTGTGGGATGCGCCTTCTCCACCGTCGCAAGAAAAGGATCATAGGTGGAAACAAGTCTCTAAGGTACTACCCGGTGATTGCTGGGAGAGACAGACTGGTTCCAGCTTTCCATCAGGCTCTGGAAATAGCCTGGCAAATGCTCAGTATATTATTGCATTTTCACTGCTGATTTTTGAACTTGATTTGAACCAGTGGGCATATTTAGGGAAGAATGCAGGCCAGCTGAACCCAGATGGGGCAGAGTGAATGGGAAAAGAGGAAAATGGCTCCCATGTGTGTGACTCCTATTATTCCTCTGTTTCATCTTCAGAGGCAGTTGGCCATGGCAGGCCTCGCTACGGCTGAAGGGTTTTCGTCGAGATACTCGTCTGCTGTGCGGAGCGACACTGATCAGCAGCTGCTGGGTGCTGACTGCAGCTCACTGCTTCAAAAGGTGTGGAGAGCCTCAAGGGGTATTCAAAGATGAGCAAGATAACCTCATACAAGTTTGTCCTCCCAGCCCAGTGGAACCACATGAACAAAGTTTCTAAACCAAGGCCTTCAGGTTATGATGTGTATGATCTTGGGAGTACTTATGAGGATGACTCAAAATAGACTTGCTTTATCCTTCGCTGCTTACACCTGGCCTCTTAACTTTGAGGCTTTACAACTTAAAGAAAACCAGCACTTTGGCATTCTTAAGTGCTTTAATATCAATTCACAAGCCTGTTGAAACTATTATAGCCATCTTTATACAAAAAAAAGTTCTGTGCATGGTAGATGGTGATTTGGGACACTCATTGACTGCAACAGCTGATATGATCATATCTGCTAAAGAGGTCCCACAGTCCTGCAGCTGGCATATTTTATCAGTGTGATGTGAGGAGGTGGTTCAGTCTCATAGCAACTGAGACTGCTTCCCCCTTACAGGAGATCCTGAGTCTCTTTTTCTCCAGGTTTGGTGCTGATGTGCGGCGCTACCTGGTGCGAGTGGGCGATTACCACACAGGTGTGAAAGATGAGTTCGAGAGGGAGCTGCCCGTGGAGCGGATCATCCTCCACAGAAACTACTGGGCCGGCAGCAACGATAACGACATAGCCCTGGTCCGGATGCGGGGCAGAGAAGGGCACTGTCTGTCCTTCAATCGCCACGTTCTGCCTGTCTGCCTGCCCGACAGGAAAGAGAGGTCTGACATCAACAGGCAAGCCTGCATCATTTCTGGCTGGGGAGACACAGGTGAGTGGAGGGGCTTTGAGGGGCAAGAAAGGTGGGGTAGTCTGGGTTCAAAAGCCTACATGGGCCATCAATTTATGTCAGCTCAAGGCTATGTTCTCACTGCTCCCGTTGTCTGTGCCAGTGCATGGTGTTAAGGTAAAGGGAGATGAGATGGGTTTTGTGCCATTGTGTTTTCTTCTATTTTGAGGCTTCTTGAATCTGCTCATGATGGAAGCTTTGGTTTCTGTAGCATCACTCTGAAGCTATGAGAGAGACCAGTGCTGGTGTCTGGTCACAGTCCTCTCTTTCTTCCCATTTCTCCCCTCAGCAGACCCCTTAGGAAGCAGCCTGTGCAGGGGCTGCTATACCAAGCCTGTTGAAGGCCCCATGTCTCCATGACCTTCTGGCGTCATGATACTGTAACAGTGAAATGGGGGCTTGGAAGTGAGCCAAGAGAACCTGGGAGAAGGAATCTTTCTCAGACTCCATCTCCCTGGATATTGCTGCTGGGGCAGATGGGCTCTGAGGCTGGTTTCTGCACTGAGTTCAAGACAGCCAAGAGTACCTGTCCTCCTTTAGAACACTGCTATGAAGCTTTCTAGGAAAAAGAGAACAGGGAGGCCTTGCTGAGGCTGCTGTGACTGGAGCAAAGTCATGTGTTTATCAAGACTTGCTGCCAAAAGCTCCAGGAGCTTGCCTGTTGGTTTTGGACTTGCCCGTCCTTCCCAGCTGTTTCCCTAGCTATTACCCCAACCTTTTAAATTCAAGTACACATTTGCCTTCGGAGTCATTTGTGCCAGTTGCACGTGTCACTTCAGGATGTCTGGGGAGGATCAAGGAGCAACTTAGCCATGTAACTACCTTAAGCTGTACTGGGGCTTAGTGGCTAGAATCCCTCCCACACACAAAACCCAGGTTTCCCAGTGAGAGGAGTAGTTACCTACTACCTTGTGAACTTACATAAACCTTAAGCGCAGAAAGGTCATACTCTAATATAGCACATGAGCCTTATGTTCAGAGCAACCTTGGGGTAATAAAGAGATTTGATCAAATAGAGAGAAATCTGGCCAAAGATTAAATGAGCTCCCTTTTAATAACATTTGAATACCTCTGAAACATTTTTTAAAGCTTCTCTGAGGATTAAGCACTTAACAGATATTACTGCATTTATTCACTTGAGAAAACACTGTCCTTATTTTACTGAGGGCGAAATGAAGGTTCAGAGAGGTGAAATGCATTGAATGAGGCTCAAGTTACTTGTTGGCAGAACCAGAATTAAGACCCATCCTTTGATCTAACCTTTTTCTCCAAACCTCTTCCCCATATCTTTGATCTTACAGCTCTTTTTTTGTGGTCTGATTTGACATCACTATTTTCTGAAGTTCTTTGGTTCAGAGGTGCTGAGCTCAGCCTATTTCTGTGCTGCAGACTTGACATGAAATGCACAAAGGTCTGTTTTTGTAAGGAGCACCATTGCTCCAGGTGACTGCTGTTGTCTGTACATGAATCAGTCTGTTCTGTTCCAGGGAAGTCCTATTCAAGAACCCTGCTGCAGGGGGTGGTGCCTCTTCTCCCACGGGAAGACTGTGAGGTCCGCTATGGGCAGAAGTTCACTAGTCGCATGATTTGTGCTGGGAACCTCTCTGAAGATAAACGAGTGGACAGCTGTCAAGGTGACAGTGGAGGGCCACTCATGTGTCAGAGGTCAAACGGACGCTGGATCATTTTGGGCATCACTTCTTGGGGGTATGGGTGTGGTCGGAAGGATTCACCTGGTGTTTACACAAAGGTCAGCAAATTCGTACCCTGGATCAAGAAAGTGACCAAGCTAAAATGAAAATGACTGAGCTCTAGGAACTTCAGCATATGGTCCTTTTGCCCTGCAGCAGCAGAAGGCTGTTGCTTCTGGTCTGTGACTGATGGAGATTTATTTTGTCATTGGACACTGGCAAAAGACTTTAATGTAGAACTGGGAGAAAACCCATTATGACTGATTCTTTAAAGATAATCTGTTATCTGTATGTGGAGAAAGCAGGTGCACACTGGTAACAATGATAAGTATATGCTGGTCTAAGTACCTGAGTCCTGTAATGCACTCACACTTGTTCCTTTGCCCTGGCACACTGGAATGGTAGAAATAGAGAGATGCCTGCCACTGAAAATCTATTCTGATTTGTATGTTTGGACAGTTGAAAAATGCTGCAAGGAGAGGTGAGATGCTTGGAAGATGGCACCAGATGCTGGCATAGTGGAAGTCTTCATATATTTTTTCATAACAGCTCTCTCTAATTGCAGGAATCAGAAGCTTTGACCCGAGCTGGGGTTTTTTCCTTCCCTGTTATGTCTCTAGGGGGAACCTTTTCTCTTCTGAATAGTAGGTCTGCTTCCCTTTCAAGTGTCTGCCCCTGCAAGGGGATGCTTGTCCCTCCTGCTGTAATCCTCTGTCACACATTTCCACACGCCAAATGCTGTGGTTTTATTGCTGCTTTCTCACTATAGTAGTTCTTTGTGTGTGTTTGTTTTTTTGTTTCCTTAAGGTAGAATCTCCTAGAATCAGTTCTTGGTGTGGGAGTAAATCTTAATTTTTAAGAGACAGTAGCTTTCTTCCCCTCATGATTACTGTGAAGAACTTAAAAATATGACCTCAAGTGGTTGAATAGACATGTTATTTTTCTTTAAATCTAAATGTAACGATAATCTCAAACATTCAGGTGTTGAATCATGATTTACCAGCACTGTGGGGACTTCCTCTTGATACCTTATTCACCATAGTTATTAGCTGCCCTTTACTTGTGCTGTTAGTCTTTAATATCTCTGTGTTCACAGTTCTCCCATGAAACACGGAATTATTCCTGGGGTATAGATACAGCTCAAGCAAATTACTCACTCCTTGTGAAAAACAGTAAGTGTGCTGCAAAGCAGCTTCCTGCTTTCCTGAAATGTGT
Organism: Serilophus lunatus; assembly: GCA_013399895.1. Classification (NCBI taxonomy): domain Eukaryota; kingdom Metazoa; phylum Chordata; class Aves; order Passeriformes; family Eurylaimidae; genus Serilophus; species Serilophus lunatus. The sequence continues at coordinate 143,369 of VXBA01004709.1, forward strand.
CCTATTCTTGAAATCTCTGGGCTATTCTTTCTTTTTTATCTTCTTTGCACTGTTTCTTTTTTCATTCTTCTCAGTGGGAAGTAAACTGGCTTAACTTGAGGATATGCAAGCACTGCCGTCAAGCTGTAATTCTCAGCCTGAACAGAAATAATGCTGAGAGAAAGCAGGAGTTATTGAAGACTTCAATTTCTTCCTTTCATCTCATCCAAACAAATGAACAGAGTTCCCTCTTATGCCTTAAGCAGTTTTTAAAGTTAATTTATTATTCTTGAGTAGATAAAAAAATATAAAACCAGACAGAAGGGCTAAGTGCATTAACAGTTGTGCAGTGCATGATGTTTTCCTGCTGTGTATAGATAAGACAGGGACAAAACAGGTCTGCTCGGGAGCAGGAGCAAAAAGCTTTGATGTGTAACTGAGGACACGAACGTGAAGTAATAATACAGGATGGGACACGTGGAACTTGTGCCAGATATGCATGTTTTGGGTTTGCTCATGCACCGCGGGGTAGGCAGAGACTGGCTCAGGCACTGACCTGCTCTCTGCAAGGTCTGCACTCAAGGCATTGAGGTGTTCAGTATCTAGGTATTACCAAGGCAAGAACAGAGGGCAGAGCACAGCCTAGGGATTAGCAATGTCATATTACAGGGCATGTGGTGACATGCAAACCTAGAAATCACCTTGAATTTAATAAGTAGTGATTGCCTAAAGCTTTAATTCTTCTCCTATAAAATAGCTTAATGTAAAGGTGCTGACCTGGCTAAGTGGCTGATTTTTTGGTGAGAATGCTAAATTAAACAGTTCCATTTACCCTCTGCAGGGATTATAGGATAGCGTTACAACGAACTGTTTAAAGATCCTGCTTGGAAACCTTGTTTTGTCAAAGAATTGTAGGAATCTTTAAAACATGCAGTGTCAGAACTCCTGCAAACTGATCTTGGAGATAAATCTGACCAGTTTGTGCCTCTTCTCGAGATGCTGAATGTCTTCATTGCAGCTGGTGCTGGTAACCCTGTTTGAGGTGCCAGGCTTGATCCCTTGGCAGTGCTGTGCTTGGCTCCATGCTGGCTGTGTTCTACAGGGGCTGGCAGAGAGTCTCTAAGATGCAAACTGCAGACTGCTCCTAATCTCCCAGGAATTAAAATGGCAGGGGGGCTGACAGCAATTATGTCACGGACCTCAGGTCTTATGGGAAATTAAATGCTAACTTCCACACTGGCAGCAACAGTACCTGTCTGGGAAACACGGAGGGATTTGGCTTTTCCCTTCAGTCTCCCCTGAGCCAGCATGCTACAGCAGCTCAAATGGAATTTCTGTGCCTTGGGTGCTGTCACATCTCTAACTTAACCTTGTTTGATCTTTCGGTTTATACCCATAACCCCAACAGGCATAGAAACACCCAAAGGACTGAAACTGTGAGGTTATTTCCCTAATCCTACTTAGCAGATGGCCATTCAGGAGTTTGAATAAATTACTGTGTAACACAGGCCTGGCACTGGCATTGTCTTCTGAAATTCCCATGTTCTCCTTCAAAATATTTCTTTCTCCTAGATCTTGTAACCATGAAAGCTGTGAGAATCCTTGTAATTAATTAAATCCCATGAGTCCTGCATGAGCCAGGAGGAGGGAAGAAGGTATCCAATCTCCTTCCACTGTTTTTACAACCTACTGGTACTGTAGGTGAGCCTGCCAATACTGTCCTCCGTTGTCCTGGCCTGTTTCAGAGCACCACTGTTGCTCTTTGCTGTTTAACCTGGGACTGTGGTCCAAACCAAACTCATGTGCTTTGCCACTGAGGCTTACTGGAACTGCCCAGCTGGATGAGCAACACTCAGCCACCCTAGGACTGTATTTTGTAATGGTAAGCATCAGATGTTCCAAAAGCTGGTATGTGCGAGTTTGTACTGAACAAGTTTTAACGACCTTTCCTTTTGGGGAATTTTGTTCTCGACCCATTTAAATTAATTACTTGCATTACTGTTATTATCATTAAAAATGGAAGTACAAGTACTTGGTCCTTTAAGTGTTGTACAAACACTATGCACTATACTTTTGTCATTCTTTTTTTTTCTAAAGTATAAGAGTTTATACCCCTAACTTTTAAAAAAAAACTATTTAATGTAACCAGCCTTCATCTTCCATATAAATATTTAAATTTTTAATATTGTATTTAATCTAGCTAAGCTCTCAGTCTCAATATTTTCTGGCAATGAAAACCAATGCAATTTTATTCTTGATAGGACATAATTTCTTTTTATGGTTCCTGAATTAATTGCTTTTTATTTTTATTGAATCCCATCTGTCCCTGTGTTCTAAGCCATGAGAGGAACTAAGGGGCTTGGCTTTATATTTTCTATTGTTCATTACTCTAGAGATAGTTCCTTTTATAAGACTGTGGCTTCCCTGTCTCTTTGCAACCCAAACTGTCCAGGTGTCTGATAATATGCTGACTGTCTCTCCATGTCTTCTCTTTCTGCTGAGTCTTTAAACTTTGGTAACCAGAACTGAATTCAGCTTTCCAGGGGAGGCTGTGTCACCTGCTGATTTTTGAGAAAATTTTCTAGTAGTAGACAATGCTGTAAGTTATTTCAGTGCTGTGTATCTGTATGCTGGTGCCAACTTTGAACTTGCTAGTGTGGTCTTTGTGGCACCCTTGCTACAAGGGGATGAAAATCCACCCAGGTTAGTTGTCACTGTTTCTCAGGAAGGTGCAGGAGTTGCACTGAGCTCACAACAATTGCTATAGGTACGACTGGGGAGCTCTGGGCAGGGAACACCTGAACAGCTGGGTAGAGCTTTGCCTTGGCTGACACACCTGTGGGCTGATACAGTCCACCTTTGCAGCATTACTCTGTTGGATAGGGCTACACTACTTACAGGAGCTGAGAGCTGAGTGTTGCTGGTGGCTACACTGTGCCGTGTGGATGCTGTGAGACGACTTCCCATAGCAGTGTGGCACATGCTGCTTACGTGAGGAGGGGAACATCACTATGACTGATTAGGAACATCGGCAGGAGGAGAAATTTGGCCATGGTAAGGGTCTAAGGGGCAGTAATTACTAGTCCAGGTATCCCTCTTGGAGGGAAAATCCCAGTGCTCCACAGGCTAACCCAGTGCCGGTGTCTTCCTGACCTGCTCTGCCTGCACTGGAAGCTGTCCATGCTTTGGTCAGCTGAAGCTGGATTAAAGATTTATCCTTTTCCTGTGGCTGAACACTGTTCTGATAATTTCTGTGAACTATGTTCTATACTGTAATTAATTAGGCAGCTTTTTATTAACTTGGACAGGATGTTGATTACCCTTGCAATGCTTGTACACTCATAGCAGAGAATAACAGATCAGTTTTTCAAAGTTATTGGTGGAGGCACTGGTAGGGACACAAGAATGTGGATATTTGCTGACTCAGGGGTAATAGAGGTGGGTCTGCCTTTTGTCTTTCTTTCTGAAGGCAATATCTTGAAGTTTCTTCACCCCAAAAGAGCTGCAGTGATCCATTAACCACTTGAAGACAGATTTTTATGTGTGTATTCAGCAATCAGATGAAAGCTTTTGAGAGATGTACTGCAACGTGGTATTTAACACTGGTAGACTGATAGACTCGCTGGGCATTTCTTGCAGTTAGAGGGAACACAATTGCCTCTGGTGGTAACCAACTGCTCCTTGTAGAACTAGGCACTGTGACCTGGACCAGTGGGCTGTGTTCTTACTTATTTGGGAAAATATTTAATTTTCCACATCAAGAAATAAAACTCCTTTGTGTGATAGCCCACTCAGTCTTGTCAAAATCCCTTTCTACTGACCAGGGGCTGAGTACCTCTGAAATCAGTCGAGTGCCAAAACTGTCATGTCTCTTGGATCAACACCAATGGCGAGGTATGCTAATAAATGGATTATACTGTGACTGTGTGGGGCTCTCTTATTTTTAATAAACAAATCTGTTCCAAGGGCAGGTTTTAGGATTTTTTTCAGCACTGAATTAAACTAATTGAATTTCTCTAATAATGTTATTTTTAGAGAAGCTCCAACATGCTAAAGCATGTTGCAGAGTCAGCATCGTGGTAGCTGCCATTAAAATGAAATGCAACAGTTCTTCAAATGCCACATTTTTGGCCATTTGAAACAGGTAAGGAGCAGGTCAAGACACTGCACTTAAAACTTAACAGGCTTTAATGTATCAGCTTTCTAATTTGTTGTTACAGGTGATCTTTCTATACAAACTTGTTCAGCATGACTTAATCTCCTTTCAGTCTAGGATTCATGTGTCACCACTGTAAGAGTCAAAGCCAGCCATTGGAAAAGTGAAAGTGGGAGAAGGGATATGCAGTTTGAATGAGCCATCTATGCAAGAATAGCTATACTGTGCCCCCACCACCCCACTGCTGAAATCTGAATTACTGTACAAAAATCCTATTTTGACACAAAAGGTCTGCACTGACTTTCCCAAGTCATTGGGGTTAGACTGGGGCTGCAGATTCCAAGTGTTAGACTGTGTAACTATACTGATTCCAGCCTGCTGTTGGGAACTGACTTGCACTCCCTGAAGAAAGAACTGCTTGTAGTTAACACTTTCCTTGCTTCATGTCAGCTTTTAGGGTTTTCTAACCCACCTACATTTCCTTGCTTGCTTGTGCAAAACTGGGAAGCGGAGCGCAGGGATTTCAGTTGGTCTTCCACATGTCAGCAGGCTGTTGTTCTGCACTGTTTGTAGTCACTGCCTGGGAAAGAAACAACATTGAAGCTGTGGTTAAGGTTACAAGTCTGTCAAATGTTGTGTTTTGTATTAAAGCACTTGACTGCTGCCTTCATGTGGTGAAAACGCTTGGGAGGAATGTTTAACATAAACTTCCTTGTTTCAGATTGCCAGCTGAGAAACTGGGCTTTACTTCATGCTTTACTAGGATAGCTACCATATTCATTGGGAGAGAGGAAGGAGGGCATTCGGGTCTCACTGCTGACAGTAAAAAATTCTTACTTGGGTACAATTGCCTCTTTCTAATGGAGGAAGATGGGACACTGCTCAAACTGCCTTAACTTGCTGGGCTGAGTCCTGTGCCACTCTTAAACTGGCCTGTCTTGAAGGGGTACTTAGCATTGGTAGGAGGTTTCTGTGGAATTCCGTTCATGTGCAGAAGTGAAATCGATATTTAAGCGTGTGAATGATCCAGCTGGAGTGAGTTATGTTTAGAAAAACCCTTGGATTTAACACATGCTGATGGAGGTGTAGGACAGATAAATTCAAACAAATTGGTAAAACCCCTGTGTACCACTTGATCTTCTCCTCCCTGCTTTTCTGCCAGAAATAGAAGGCTCCCTTTTCTTCGCAGATTTTCAAAACTAGCCTGTCACTTAAAAGGAAGAAACAACTGCCTTGGATCAGCTTTACCAAAAGGAAGCTGTGAAGCTGTGTGGCTCTGATGTCAGCTAAGCAAGAGGCCTTGTTTCTCTTATTCCTTTTTATCTGTGCTGGCCTTCATTGCAGACATCAGGGCATCTGTGGCTCTAAGGGGTGAGCTGGGAACAGGTGGAACTCAGTGCTGGACTCATGTTCAGTTGCTGCCCAACAGAAGAAACAAGTGGGCAGGAATTAAAATGTCAGCAAATTAATCCTGTTGGGAGGTGTTTGCTGAGCATATTTTGATTTCCAGCCCGTGCCAGCGCTGGGGCTCAGGGGCCAGCAGCAGCTACCTGTGAAAGGTTTCCATGAGAAGAGGTCACGCAGTGGTGTGTTGTCCTATTTGCCCATGTGCTGGCCTGGGCAGCGGGGCCTCGTTGCTGTAAAGACAGGGAGTGTGGGGGAGATTTACCATGACGTTGAAACCACTTTATACTTCTCTGTTAATTTCTTCCTGGAAACAGAACAAAACCCCCTTCTTTGCAATTTAACTAATCTGTTCTGCTTAAAACTGAGCTGTATACAAAGAAGAAAATGTGCTTCTAAAGGTTAGTTCCTTATTCTTTCCCCTCCTCTCCACTCGCACGTACAGACTTGCTGGAGGTAAGGTAGGATTGCAACCTCTGGTTGTGGAATGGACACCTGTGTAAGAGAGCACAAGTGTACAGACCACCGAACACTGGTTTTCTAGAACCAGTTACCAAACACACTGGAAGAAAACTCCTTGAGTTTATAATTTTGTTATCTCTAGCAAGACTAAGAAGCAGCATCTGTGATTCAGCACAATTCTGCTGAGGTTTCAACAGAAATCCTTTTAACTCCCCACATATTTAAGCCACAGTTAGGTTGATTAAGACTTGAGAAATCTTTGTTGTCCTTGTTGTGCAAGGCTTGTCTTCACAGTTACATGGGTTTAAATTTGGTTAAACTCATGCAACTCTGTGGTTGACACTTGAGGGCGATGCACTGTTTGAATCAGATGCCTCTGTTTAGATGAGTCAGGAGTGTCCACACACAACAAGCTTCTCCTCACAAACTCCTTTTATTATGTGTAACCATCCTAAGTAAATATGGGTTGCTAGATTCAACACTAAATGTGATGACAGAATGTCAAAATCTACTCTTCTTTCCCCAAGAACACATGGAAAATTACTTTGGGAAATGCATTAAAGTTTTGAACAGTAAGTTTTACAGGACCTTGTCACAGCATTTTGCAGGGACATGGCTGAAAATGAAGATCTGCCTAGAAAGCCTTTGAGGCACTGCACAAAGCAAGCAGCTGTTAGCACCTGCCAAGGGTTGGTCACCTGCCTAGAGAGGAGAGATGAAAATAGAAGTAGTTGATTTAATCTGGGAATTCCTACAGGAGGAGGACCCTGTTCAAAGAGTTTGCCTCTTGAATACCTCAGGGATATGAGATCTGCAGGTAAAACAGGTGAACATTCTTTATATAAAAGAATTCAGATAATTTTAAGGATCGACTGATTTGTTTTACAGATTGCCTTGCAACAGATCCTACTTGCTCAAGTAAGCAGGTCTAGGGAAAGAAACGTGACTGAGAGGTGTTATCTCTGCAGCAGCCTAGATAATTTTCAATCATAATGATGTGCATAGTATTTTTGTTAGTGTCTCTTCTTTGTTACACAAAAGAGGCCAGTTAAACGTGTAACCGGAAAAGTGCTGACCCTTACGCACACTCATGAGCACAAAACTTGTCAAGGTGTGTTTTCTTAAATGAAGGATTGCTGTGTGGTTTTAGCAACCACTGTTTTTGTAAGAGAGAACTTTATGTTGGATTGACAATACAATTGATGATTGAAGCTGCCATTGACATTTGACAAGAGGTAGCATTTATTTAATTTTTAAAATAAAGCCCTCACATCCCTAAGTCCACAGTTAGATTATTTTTCTGTGGAAAGGCTGTGGAGAATACAACTATTTTACTGTCCATAATATTGTATACTCTGTTTTTCTTGCATTTTAAAATACAATATTTTATTCCTATATTTAGCTGCTAATGTACCTAGTATTTATATTTTTAAATACTTTAATGCTGAGAAGCAGCTATAGTGCAAATTTTGCTATGCCCATTTTCATCTGAAGGAGCAGGTTCCATAGCATGGAGAAAGCTTCTGCTCCTGAAAGTGTAAGAAGCATGTAAATACAGCAGAGCATTACTTCACTTAGCCAAGATCTGCTTGCATGTATTGCAGGGTAGTGTGTGTTGGTGTTGACATGAACAAATGGGCTTCTTATGTCTCCCTAACAGTGGTCCTTTACTTACCAGCTGACTGTGCCTTCCGTAGCAAATACAGAAACCTGTCTTCTGCAGCAAAGGTGCTACTGCAGCAGTTTGTTGGGGGGGTTTTTGTTTTATTTATTGTTGGTTGATTGGGGTTTTTTATTACCATTTTTGATTTCTAAACTGTAGACTGATAGAGAAGGAATGTCACAGTTAGCATTTTTCCTTGGTTATTTTTTTGCAAACTGAAAATAGGCCAAAGAACCTATGTCTTGCTTAATGGCTGCATCAAAAGAGGCTTCTTTGATTATTTGGGAAGCTTTTAAGCGTATAACATTGCTAGTTAGGGTAATGTGCTTTTTAGACAAACAGTTATCAGTGGCTGAGTTTCCATAAATCTGACCTGCTCTCCAGACAAAGGAGAGAGATACTATACTGCTTTCACAGTCTTTTCATGTTAGCTGGTGAAATGTCCAAATGTAATATTGACTGGGAAAGAAGAGGACTCGCAGTGTAACGGTTGTTTTCTTTCCTCTCTGTGAAATGGAAAACATTTCTTTTCCGTTCCCTTTAGCTTGGTGCTTTTATCTCTGAACATATAGTGCATCTTAGACCCTGCCAGACTGTCAGTTTTGGTAATGGCAGAAGAAAGAAGGATGTGTGAAAAAGAAAACAAATGCTCCTGCAGGTTAGTGTGAAAGGAAGAGGAAAATATACTTGTAATCTGTGAAATACAAGATGCCAGACAACATATGCTCAGTAATCCTTGCAGGCAATATTATCTGTAAATGCCATCTTATGCTTTCTGAAGAGTAGTAGTTATGTTCATACGTGAGGTCTTAGCTATAATTGTTGTCTCCTACTTTATAACAATAATATTAACAGCTGTTGCAAAGTGTTCCCCTACTGACTCCATTTTCCATGTATGTAGCAGTCACAAACAGGGAATTCAGTTTTGAATAAGGCTTTAATCAGGCATATGTTCATATTCTCTAAGATTCCAGAGACAGAACCTTGGAAACCATCAGTTCAAAGTCTCCTGCGGAAAGCACTAGTCAAAGATGGAAAATAATCAAAATGGAGGAACTTTTTTTTCCAGAGTATGTGGTTCCTCGGGGCAGCTTTGCTTTCAGCTTCCTGCTATGCACTGTCTGGAAAAGCTCTGTGTGTCTTGCACAGCCATTTGCCTGGTTAGGAGCAGAGTCAGGGGCAATGAGCTGTGTGTAGTCCCTTCTTTTGTGCTAACGCAGTATTTGCTCCATCTGTTTACAGGCCCAGTGTTTTGAAATAAATAATGGTGGTTGTTATGTCTGTAGGGATGTTTCATATCTGCTATTAACAATGATCAGTGTATAATGAAACAAGGCTCTTTTAGGAAGAACAGGAATTCAAGATAAAAGAATTAACTGCAGCTTGCCATAGTGTCATAGTGCTAAAGCACAAGAAACTATTCTTCTGCACATCCAATATATTACTTAGACAAAAAGCCATATGTGTGCTACAAAAATTTGCCTTTGCTTGTCATTTCTGAGTGCATTATCACATACAAAGAGACAATGAGATCTTTGTCAGATCAGAATGCAGCTGAACAGCTGGGTCCCACTGCACCAGCAGTGAAAATCTCTAGAGTGCTGTATTTTTTTATTGACTCTGTGTTAGATTCAAGTCATAGCAAGGATGTGTTTTACTTTCTGTGGATCAGAAATAAAACCCACACTGGATATGACTTGAAGAGTAGCACATGAGTCACCAGTGAAAAGCAGACACTTCTGGGGTGCAATGCAGACTCTCTTGGATTTTTAGTCCCCAGTGAGAGCTTAAGACAGGAAACAAACGTAAATGTTGCAATTCTGCTTCAGGGTATGCGTGAGCACTCACATGTGTCTCTCTCATATGGAATGCTGCATTCTGAAAATTGTCTGTTGTGGAGGCAGAGGAATTCTGAACAGCAATTTCCTTTCCCTGAAATAGGAAAGGAAAAATAAAATAAAAAAAAGCATACATCCCTGTAAGGGAGAAATCATCTTTGTGGCAACCTTGTCACCTGTGCAGGATTTCTTACTGAATTTGTCTCTTCCTAGCAGAACACTGCAAGGAATTGTCAGATACCATTTTTCACGGTCTCTTCTGCAGGGACTATAGTTTTTGTCTGTTGGAAGATCCACAAGGGAAAATACATGCCTGTCTCAAGCAATAAGTTGGCTGGAAAATAATAAATGAGTGATGAACTCCCGTGTCTTTCCAAGCCATAGCCCTGAGGACAAGAACAGAGTAATTATACCTGCACTCCCTTATCTTGGCCAGGGAAACAACACAGCCAGACCCGCTCTGCACAAGCCAGAAGACATTGTTTTACAGTGGCTTGAAATACACTTTAAGACAAAAATGCAAATGTTCACTCTGCTTTGCTTGCCACATCACTTTCATCACCTCATCTATGTTTTTAGCCTGTGATGTTTGAGAAAGTGAAAGCGAGACTCCTTTGGAAATCTCCACAACTTGTGGTATCCCAAAGCTGGAAGCAGAAGGGATCCAAGTGAGGATTGTTACAATTTAATGAAATCAAACATAATGTGCTGAAGCCCCCTATGATTTGAAGCATGTCACATTAGTACATCTCTCCTTGTTTTCTTTCAACATTCACCCCTGCAGACTCTTTCTTTACTGGTAGGAAAGCCAGTGCTTTCCTTTCCTTGGGGTTCTGGCCCTTCCCAGGGCTTATATTACAGTAGGAGGCACTGAAGGACCTGACATTTCAACAACTAAACTACCTCTTACAGTCCGTGGGCACTGCAGAAATGCACCTTTGTGTCCCAAATCTCAAACAGGTAAAGCACCCCCTTGGTAAGAACAAGCCACAGAGGAACCTCCCTTTAAGATCCAAGGGCATCTCTCAGGACTGTCCGAGAGGACCTGCCAATTCATGTAATTATTTTGGTCAAGGACTACAGTGAACTAAGAGGGAGATGGTGAGTGTTCCCAGATGCAGTTCAGTTTCTCTCAGCTCTAGATTTATAATTTCTTAGTATGTCATTCTTTTTTCCATAAGTCTTTTTTTCCCCTTTTTCTCTTTTTGTGTCATTTACTTTTTTTCCCTCTGTACAAACATGGGAAGGGAGGTGCAGGTCCAGTTCTTTGGCTGATGTGTGCTCAACTTAGAAAACTTACCCTTTGTTATTTTACCAGCCAACTCTCACAATGAAGCCATAAACCAGACCTTCAAAAACCAGAACTATGGAAAAATAAAAGCAGCTTGCTCCCGCTGCCTTCAGAGTGGGTAGGATATGAAAACCTGACCCAACCTATGCAGCTCCCTGTGGAAGTGGTGTGGGAGTTACTTTCTCTGTCCAGTTTTGGGGTGGTTCAGGCTCCTGCAGCTCCCGAGGCTCCTCGTTCCCTTTTCCTGCTGGGAGAGGGAAAGCGGCCGCTGCCCTCGGGCCGGTATGGGGACAGGATTTATCCCGGCCGGATTCCCCTCGCCGCTGCCTTCCTGGCCTTCCCTTGGTCTTTCCTGCTCGCTTGGGTGGGTGGGGTTTTTTCCTTTGGTTTTTTTTTGTTTGTTTGTTTGGGGTTTTCAGTTTTGGTTTTGGGGTTTTTTTTGTGCGTTTGTTTGGGTGTTTTGCTGGGTTCTGTTGTGCAATGTGAAGTCGCTGGGAAGTTAAAATCCTGCTTTCCTCTCCCATCAGGTGCTCGCAGCAGTGATTTCCACCTCCCGCAACTCCCCCGGGGCCAAGCCCCGACATTCCAGCACAACTCCGCTCTCCCGCTCGTGCTTCCCCACGGC